>VMKM01000426.1:0-112500 GCA_008360985.2 Macquaria ambigua | reverse complement strand
TATTTAGGTTTGAGTATTTCATTCACTCAGCTTCAGTGAAGTGTTGGACCAATAATATATGATCACAGGGGTCGAGAAATTATTTTGAGATTTGAGATATTTGTTTTGTTTGTGTACACAGATCTGGAGAAAATCAATGCAGACAGTTAATTTTGACACTAAAACTGATTCTCTCATAAATCCCAACTTTGGAACAACTTTGGTTGTGAGCCCAAAATGGGTGTTTGTGCATGTGATTGGCTGCAAGTCAGAGTCACAGTTGGTGGGTGGGTGGTGAGTAGGGAGCTTTGGTTTGTGTGTGTTGATGCTTGGTACCCCTGCTGAGACATGTTGGAGGGCAGTCAGAAAAATATGTGTTTTAACCCCCGGGTTTATTGTTATTTTAAGGAGCAAATTAGATTCCATGGTCTTGCTGCTGGCACATCCCTTTAGTTTGCCTGTAGAATTTGACTCATTTATAAAGATTGATCATCTATCCTCTATTTTTCTGCACATTCATTCTTATTATGCTATATGATTGTGCAAGGGTATGCTGAGAAAGTACCTTGGCTGAGACAGAAATTTTACTTCATTGATACAACACAAAATCTGACAACCACTTAACTTATACAAATCACATATTTAGTTTGCATCTAGTTCTGAAGACAAAAGCATGTATGAGCTACTTTTCCCCTTTAACTGACTGAAAGTGCTGTACTGAAAAACAATAGGGAGGCAAGAACAACAACAACAGGAGGAGGAGGAGGCTTCTCTACAATGATCAGTAAAAACAAATGCTGAGGGACGGTTACCTGTACATCTCAGGACAAACACAGATAAACAGAAGCAGTTAAGTGCAATTTAGAGTCTGTAATCCACCAAGTGTGTGATGTGGAGCATCAGCTGGAGTCACAGGAAAATCATATGAACAAGGGAAGAACATAATCCCGAAAGGGCCAGGCACAGACCGTAATGGTGGATCAGACTACACGCTATTAGACTGAAAATGGCTCAATACAACAGATGTAGGGTGTCAAGAACAAAGATAAGTGTCGGTTTTTCTTTGCTTTTATGCCATGTTTGTCCCCTGCAATGACATAATGGAAGACAACCGATGCTAGGTCTACTAACAGCAAGTCTAGCATGTCAGGATTTTTTTTGCTTTCTCTTGTCTAGTTTGACAATGTCTACAACAAGCTTTATGATGCCATGGTTGTCCCCATTCGTGATTCTGTAAGTCTGTCTCTGGCCCGTTTTTCAATCAAATTGGGACATTATTCAAGGGATGAAGGACCACAAGTTATGATTTCAACATGCACGACATGTCTCTCAGTCAAGACATACTGACAATCTATCAGAACCTGATCCCAGCATGTTTGTTCTCTGTAAGGACATTTTCTTTTCGTCCTGAGGGACAGTCAGAGTTAACAGCCACGTCCCAAACTCTGCTCAAAATTCAAGACCACAGATAAAATCAAATAAATAAGAGCAACCGTCACATTTAAAGTCTGATGCTCTCCCAGCTGGGACTGAGACTTTACTACCTGCTGGCCCTCTCTTGCCAGCTCGCAGCCAGAACAGACACTCCTGTCAGTGTTTTTGATCCGGTGTCAGTGTCACTATCTGTTTTGGCGGACTTAAAAAACCTGCACTCTGCCAACCTGGCATCCTCCCACTTGGCTCCATAACATTAAGTTTTATTGCAGACCCTGAGAATACTGACAGAGACCCTGGTAAGAGTCTTTGATAAATGAACCTCCTGGCCTGCGAGCTGGTAACTGCCAGCAGAATGTCTCTGAACATTTCCTCTATCATCAGGGCTTTCTAATCACAAAGCATTCACCTTCATACCGCTGCCTCCATCAGCGTTTAACTCACCCTGCGAGCAGCCGAGCAGGGTGTGTGTGTGGCATTATTTCCTGACTATAGTGCTTTTCTCATGTCTGGCCTTGCCAGCGATCGATCGGCATCTCCTTTGTCTGCAACATTAACAGACTCTGAGGTGTGTGTGTGTTCCCGTGCGTGTGTGAAACCAATATGAACTGACTTGCAGTGCGTTCACCTGCCTGTGTATCCATTACCTGTTCACGGTAAGGAGAGTGCCAAGGTGAAGGTTTCTTTTGCAAAGCGGCGATCTGATGTCCGATAACCATCTGGGGAGGTTAGGGAGGAATGATGGGTAATGGAGTTGGCTCAGTGTCATGAGATCAGTATCAAGACTTGTGAAATAATATGACAGTATACATTGTATTGAACCTCAAAATCACTTAAGGTGTTCAAATTGTTTGCTGCGTGGCTAAATTTGTTATCACAACCTGCGTCAGTGATGATAGATAGATAGATAGATAGATAGATAGATAGATAGATGTTGTTTCACTGCACCACAACTGCTTCCTAAATGCACGTAATAAACCAGGGTTGTTTCTGTATTTATGTAGAGTGATAGGTACAGTCCCTCAGCAAACACCGGACTGACAGAGACATGCAGTTTCAACATCAATCTTAATGTCTTGTATAATATTACAGGTATGGTAAAAAAAAAAAATATCCTATTTAAATAGCTTTGGGAACTGTTTTGAACTGATATGCAGCGGTGCTGATATCGCGAAGCAGTCCATTTGGCAGATATGAGCGACTGCGGTCGCCGTCTCAGCTTTCATTCTGATGCTATATTTGCAGAGGCTCTCAGTGTTGGTACAGGCCGTCCCTTTGACATCTACTTAACATCAAAGTGTTTGCTGAGCTGCAGTCTGTTATACTTCCTGCTCTGTCCCTTTGCACTGAATGTGACGTCCTGTCCTACCATGACTGACACTGCCCCCATTTTACCTGTATTAACTTTCATCTTGGGTGATTACCATTGGCTGCAGTGGTTTTGTACTGAAGTATTTTATGATATATTAAATGGACTGAACATCCACTGAAGACAGACTTTAACCAGGTCACCTACACCACCTCCAGCAGAAAATGAGGGCCAGATTTCACCATATTAACCACAAAGTGTGATGTTTATTATTCATGCTTATGACAAGTGGAACATTAATGGAAATACCTTTGCATGTTGATCCAACCAGGAAGTCCTGTACAAGCAAAACTCAGAACATTAGAGCTACTTCCTCCTTCCCTCAAATTAAACATTTATTTAAGCAATTGTTTCTCCATCAGAACTACATCCATTAAAGACACTCTGTGGAGTTCCTGATACCATAGTGGGGCTATGGGGCGATATTTGATGAGTTGGTCCCTGTTTTGTTTGTATCTCGTTCTCTACTGACATGCTCTCAAGGATGCACATGTACACATACAGAAAAGCTGAGTAAGAAAAGGATTGCATGGTAGCAAACATGGATGTAAGCAATGGAGGCTCTAAAATATTCAAAAATCAGCTTTGCACATATTTTATGAAGATGAAAATGCATTAATACTAGAAAAGAAAATTCCGAAATCAGGAAACCTGCTGAAAATCAGTTGAGTCAGGCCCTCAGCAGGTAAAGATTCTTTGTGTATTTTCAGTTTTCTTTTTAAATGAAAAGGGGCACAATCCCTGTAACATACAAACAACACATCAACATATTCACGGCACTTTTGAAGGATGTAAATATGATATGAAGTGATAGATGTAAGGTAATATCTTTCCTTTAACATTTGCATCAGTGTATAGTCCAAAATACCAGAATCTTCTAAAACTGAGGCAAAATGTATACTTATCTATCTATACATATGTGTTTATATGAGACTGTCCTCACCAAAAATACATCCGTACAGGTCGTCTGTGCAGCAGCTTATTATGACCCATATTTACGTTGTATGTACGGCGACCTCTAGTGGCTGTAGTAATTGTAACGGGAGCAAAGGCGGAAGTCAGGTGAGTAGTATGGAGGAGAGAGGAGGTTGGGGTGGTTGGGGTGGTTGGATGGGTCAAACAACACAGGAGTTTCACCCGGGAGACTGCTGTTTGTGTCCCGAGTGAAACCAAAAGTCAACCTTGACTTATTTTAATGTGACATAAGTCACGTCACGTGACTTAACTTACTAAACTTAACTTACTAACGTACTTATTTTAACCCAAACTATGATCTTTTCCTTAACCTAACCAGGAAGTTTTGATGCCTAAACCTAACCAAGCTGTGACCGTTTCACTATGTTAACCACGTGTTTATTGTGGTTACCATGACGACAAAAGTCCAGTATGCCAATATTAGAGGTTAGGAACAAACAACCTATGTGGTCGTTTGGGTTGGAGGACTTGCTGGTTCATACTCAAGATTTCTGCCAGTGCAAAATGTTCACACTGAGAACCTATTTCTATTTATTTTTTCCCCTGCAATATCCCCTCCTGGCATCTAAAATGATTCATGTATTTATGTTTAGGTAACTTTCACTAATTTTAACTTGGTTAACGTTAAGTTTAGGGAAGGATGGTGGTCTTGGGTTAGGGTTAGTGCATGTAAACACAACACTGATTTGGTTAGTCAGAATTGAATGTGTTGACTTTTTGAATATTTAACCATAACCACAATCCTTCTCTGACCTTATGTTGTTCATAATGTGGGATGCAGCCTCCAGATGTTGCATCAAGTGAAAAAAGTTGTGCACTTTCTACACAAGCCATCTACCCCAACCTCCTCCTTATAAGCAGTATACGAATATCACACTTCCCAGACTGGAAATAAACATTGCCAGTAAATTAAATCCAGGTACAAATGATGTTTCCTCCGAACCATATTTGTGAAAGCAATTAACTAGAATACAAATATATTTTGTAGGAGGTTGAAGTAAAGTGCAGCTAAATCTCATTTAGACATAATCTGAATACAATGCACATGTTAATGGCAGGTGTAAAGGGAGCCAGCATGTCTTTAATGACATTGGGTAAGTTGATGACATGGCATGCACCAGTGCCACCAATGTCACATATAAATAATTATACAATAACTTTTAATTTCCCCAGACAGGTCATTAAATTTCATCTAGATGTATATCCATCACCCTTTTCCCCTTTTGACTCCTGTACCCAACATATTCATTACACTTTTCCTCCCTTGATCTCCTTTCTGTCTCCACTCTCTCATCTGTCTTCTTCCCTCCGCCTCAGCACAGCATCACTCCTGTTTTATTCTTTCAGCATCTCTCTATCTTTCTCTCTTCTGTACCCAAATTGTCTGGTTCTCTTGCTGATCTGCTCTGTCAGTCTATCTGTCTCTCTCTCTCTCTCTCTCTCCCTCCCCTCCAGCTGTGCAATGGCAGGTAGCTGTGATGTCATTTATCCTACTTACTGTGTTGCCATGGCGCCCCTGAAGCCAATGGCACCATGGGTAAACATAATTCCGCATGACTGGAGGATTCATCAATAAAAACACTGTTAATGGGAAATCACACACACATGAATGTACACACACCTGTGCACAGACACACTTACTCCTATATACATCGAACAAATAAACTCAATACATGCACATATGACACTGCAAACAAGAATATTATCAAGTCATAGCTCCTGTTTCCAACAGAAATCATCTTGTTTAAAAATAAAACAAGAATAAATAAAATGAGAAAGAATAAGGCAGTTGGCTGCACTAGAAAAAATAAAAAGTTGAACTTTATTATAGAAAATAAAGTGCTGAAATGCATGTGAAACAGGTCTAACCACTAATACTCAGACTACTAAATCAGAGTAACATGAACATTACAATTGTTTCTGGAAACTCAAGTTGCTGTTAAGTTTTTTTATGTCATTTTTCAGTGCTCACAAGTGAAACTTAATTTACCTCCACAGTGTTGTGTCAGCAGCAGAAAAAGCAGACGGATCCCAGAGACAGATATCTCAAAACCAAATCTGTCTACGTGGCAAAATTCCAATGCCAAAATGTAAGTAGAAAAAAAATGTGTTTTTATTAGATGAACTGACCGTTTTACAATGATTCGAAGTGTTTTCCGATCTGATGCCTAATTTGTTTTCTGATTTACCAAGGTTTCATGCTTTAAGGCACAAAAACTACTTGGTAAAGGTTTGAAAATCATCATCATGTTGGCTAAAAGAAGAACTACTTGGTCAAAGTTAGGGAAATGTACAGCAATCTCCCGTGTTAAAGGGAAATTTTGGGGTCAAAATGACTAATATTTACCATTAGTTTTGGAATTGTAGATCACCTCCGCCGGCATCCGTGAATGGGCTGCAATGGCTGCAACGTGATCCTTGTGGGCAATTGCCCCCATAAAAAGTACGTCCACTAAAAATGCTTGTTTTTGCCACTGACTGAGGATCCCTACAGTGACAGACCGTATTGTTAAAGAATAAGATCCTTTTTGTTTAACCAGAAACAGAAAGTCTCACTCAAGGAAAAGTCTCACTCTGAAATCTCACGAGAGGTTGAGTTGTTGCAGGAAGACAAAAGGATCTTACTTCCAAGTCTCTAAAACCAAACCATTGGCCTGTGTAAAGCAAAACCAGAGTTTTATTTATTCAATTTCTTTTCACAGTGTTGTTTCATAACTATTTTATAATCTTCTACTTAATAAAATAGAGACACTGGATCTATTTAAGTTGAAAATAAATGATAGCCACAGATTGAAAGTCAAATGATTACATTACTGGTAGCCTGAGGCTATCCAAATTGGATTTGATGTGAGAAATGAATAAATATGGTTACTTATTTGCAGGCCTATCTGACAGCTTACACTGACGCACTATGTCAGCAATGTATTTTAAGAGTATGTAATTTATAAGTGAACTACAGCAAATTAACCTGTAATCTAAGATGTGATGATTCATTAATTAAATGACAAAATGTTATTACACATAATGGAAGAATTTAATTTCAGAAGCACTAAAGAATCTCTCATTTGTATCAGAACAGTAAGCCGGCTGTAGAGCAATTGCAAAAGGGCATGCTAATGAGTAATTTACTCTACATATATTAATAAAATATCATATGATCAAACTCTTTCATGAAGTTTTCTTTTTTCTAAAAGAGAATGTGTGCTTAGCCAACTTTCTCTGTATAAATAATGTAAAAACTATATTTTTCAGGAAATTGCCTGAAGCAATCCAATTAAAGTATAAAAAGAATTAAAAGCAAGTGCTTTCCCTGAGCTTGTGATGTAGCTCTTCTATTGCTTGTTTTTATCTGTTTCTTTCTCTGAGCCACTTTGTGACAAACAGACAAGTTTGTTCTGTGAAAATTTGACTTACAGGGGACTTGTGAATCACAGATGAAAACAAGAAAACTCTCTATCGACAACAACTTGAGGGCAAGTCAGACAGGGCAGAGACCCGGTGCAAACTTAATAAGGCTGTTGTCTTATTTCCTGCATAAGAGGCTGTTTGGAGATACAAACAAGTTGGCAATATGACTGCAGCGATATCTGAGCTGAATGTTTTGATTCTTGAGTTGGCCCTATTTGACATATTGAGGATTTTACAACATGCCCTTTGAGGAAAGAGAGAGAGAGAGAAACTGCAATGAATGCTGGAGATAGAAGGGATGGAGACAGAAAGTACAGAAAACATATAGCAGAAACACAGAGAGATGGATGAGAGTGAGAGAGAGATGGGGATTGAAATCGAGATGAAAAACACACAGCAGAAGACACCAGACGGAGACACATGGGCCACAAAGACATTAAGAGAGTAGAGATCGAGGGAGAATGAAAAACAAAAACAGAGATGAGGAAAAACAAAGATCCAGAAAGAGATTCTTACATATGAGGGAGGGAGATACTAAACAGTAAAGGCTTTACAATTTTGCTGAATATCCCAACAATTTTGCCAGGTGCCATTTTGCGGGACCATTCGAGTAATGACTGAACTCAAAAAATAGTGAGATATGTTAACAGGCAGGTTAGAGGGTGAAACAGTATGTGAAAAAGACAGTTCTTATATTACAAGGGTTTGTTAGTTCAGTAAATATAAACAAATAGCCTGACGTTTCTTTCTAAATGGAGGCTAATGTGACACAGTAAACTGTTTTGTATTTGTAGCCTTTAGGTGTACTTTACAGCCTTATGAGCAGAGAGAGGGGTTTGCTGTACAGCTGTTTTTTTTGGCCTCTGTTAGCTTAATTAACTTGCTGGCTAATTAGTGCAGCACTTAATGCTAGCATTTCAATATTGGCAATATTAGTTACAAATAAACTGAACAGATAACCTGATGTGGTTGAGAAACTGATATCTAAACACAAAAATCAATTTTACCTGTTAAACCACTGCACTCCAAATTAGATACTGTATAAGTTTAGAAATGTAATCAGTCAGATGTTCAATGTAGCTGCCAGAGGGTGCCTGTTCTCTTAATAGCTGGAATAACAGATTCAGAAGGTAAAGATACTACTTAAAGCCACCATTTGTTTACTATACATAATGTAAAAATTACAGACTTAGCATGAGCTGCCAAATTGTGAAACAATGCACTCTTGTTAAAGGAGACTGTCCTCCCCAAAATTACGACCATATAGGTCGTCTGTGCAAGTAGCTTATTACGACCCATATTTACGTTTATTGTTAGGTGGCGACCTATAAGGAGCGCCAAAGTCCGCGTTAACAACACAGGACTTTCACCCAGGAGACCACTGTTTGTGTCCCGTGTGACACCAAAAGTCAACGCTGACTTATTTTGACTCACTAAATTGCGTAACTAATGTTTTAACCCAAACCATGATCTTTTCCTAAACCTAACCAAGTAGTTTTGGTGCCTAAACCTAACCAAACTGCAACTGTTTTACAGCGTTAACCACGTGTTCTTGTTACCATGACGACGAATGTCCGGTACGCCTATATATGTCATTTTGGGAGTCATTAACAAACGACCTATTCTGTCATTTAGGTTGGAGGACTTGTTATGTTGAAGCCATATGTCAGTATGAATCAACTGCGAGCCTCCGTCAGCTAGCAAAACACACACTGACAGCAGGACGTCACTCGCACCACGCGCAGGCTCATTGCACACAAAACAGGGATCCACTCGCAAAAACATTCCTCCGCAGGGTACTTTTGAGGTAAACATGCTTCACTTAGTGTGTCTAATGTCAAAACTTATTGTCAAGGTACAGTCTTAACTAAAAACACACATGCCTAGGGACACATTTACACTACATACACACACATAAACATACATGAGAAATGTCATGACTCAACCTGAGGTCTGCTCCCAGTGCTACCCATCTGTTCTTCAAGCATCTAATCATTGCTGCTATTTCGCATCTGAAACACACACACATGTTCCTCTGCATTAACATATGGAGATCACAGAGCGACAGTCTGAGATCAATAGAAGAAACAGACTGACTTAGTCTGTCTGTGTTTGCGTTGCTGCTTTGATGTACTATGAGGAAATGATCAAAATAAAATCTTTGTGTGTTTCTTCTTCTGTTCTGACCTTCTGTCTTTATTTCTACATCAGTCTATGCAGACTGGGAAATTAGAATTTGATCTAAAAGGAAACTGCAAGCTCTGCTAAACAGAGAATAAAAAATACAATTAGTGTTCAGGCAAACACCTTAACCTTAGGTGTTGCAGTGGTACCTCTGTTTAGGCACAGACAACAAAATATCACTGGTGTTTGTACACACACACACACACACACACACACACACAAACAAAACATGCATAGAGTGAATAATTATCCCTGAAAAGCTGAGCTGCAAGTAACCAGGACACACACATACACACACACATGCACAGAAAAGACACATGGATGCAATCAGTCAAGTAGTTGTGAACAGATACAGATGATGCCAAGAGAGCTGCTTTCATAGCCAGCCAACTGTCCCAGGATGTGTGTGTTAGTGTGTGAAAACAGGAGTGTTTATATTGCATTAGCACTTCTAACCCTCTTTCAGCCCAGAAAATTAATTACGCATGTGTGAACGCACTCGTGTGTGTTTGTGTGTGCCTGTAGGGAAATCCCAGTACTGGGTACGTGGTGTCACCAAACACCTTCTGCCAACTCTGAGTGAGTTGTCTTCCAGAGAATCAGTCATACACACACATACAGAAACACACACACACACACACACACACACACACACACATTGTTGTAATCATGTGAAAGAGAAGAGTGATAAATGTAATAGGGACATGAGAGAAAGTGACAGAAATATCTCAGGAAATAGAGAGAGAGAGAGTGTGTGTGTGTGTGTGTGTGTGTGTGTGTGTGTGTGTGTGTGTATTCAGTGGTTTTATGCTATTATGCATTATGAAACAGAAGCAGTGTTTTATTTCACAGTATCTCATATATAATGTTATAGAATAAAACATTTTTCTTTCTGTATCTGAGGTTTAAAACTACAGTGTGGTTAATGTACAGTTAAGAGTAGGCAACTAAAAGCTGGATTTAATGCCAGTGCAAGGGGTTAACAGGAGTCCCACAGTAGATACAGTGTAGATTTTGATGTATAGTTCAGTGCCAGATTTCTACCATTGATAGCACCACCGCAATGATAGAGGGATGTATGGTACATGATCAGGGCATATTGTGCTTTAATTATATTCTCCACAGTAACTCTGTTTACATTTTTACATTTCCATATGAGCAACGGTGGGAAGGTCTGCCTTGTTTCATTACTGAATATGAGACGATTCCGCAGTGATGGTGGAACACAGTGAGCAGGTTTGCAGTAGACATGGCTTTGCTAGTTGTATGTTACTAAGAAGGAGAAGAAACCTGATCCTTTTGTCATCTTGCTTCAACTTGCTTGCTTCAGTGTTGTCTTCACTCTCAATAATTTGTACCAGCATCAGAAGCAGCCCAAGCTGACCAATCACTGTTCTTGTGGTCCCCATGTGGTATCTTTGCTGCTGCCGAAGCCCCGACATGAGGGGCGTGTCAGCTACAGCGTAGCTACAGAGACTACCCTGTAGGTAATGCTCCTTAATGCAGAAGTATAAATGAAGCTGTAAGTTTAGGTTTGAGAATGTTTAAAGTCAGGATTTTAAAAAAATAGGTCTGAGGTAGGACATAATCTAGATTCTTGCATGAAAGTGTGATTGGCCCAATTACTACCTAACATTCACGCACTAACCTTTTGTCTCACTACTTAGAGAAGACATTACTTCCTACTGAACGCTGTCACTGGACATAAATCTTGTTCTTGGTCTTCAAGTGGTTAAGTTGTGAGAACACTGTTGCTAGGTAAAACCAGAAATTGCCTTCTTCTCGTTTCTAAAATGGCCAGTGATTTAGCGTCTGCATTGCATTACATGGCTAGAAATGACAAACAACAATTGATGAAAATCCTATTAATTTAAAAAAATGTAAAAGTAACTTAAAACATCAGCATATGTCACTATAGGTGAATTTAGAGCTTTTGTCCACGTCCTTCATATGTTCACTTTATGGTGGGCAAAGATATTGATGATTTATGATACTGTGTCTATTTCATAAAATATCTAGAGCAACTACTGCTACTACTACCAATAGGTACAATTCAGGATCACAACATCGGGCCAGCACTCTTATTTATGTATATGGCTGAGGCAGGCTCAGGAACAAAAGCAAAGTGAGATGAAAACTAAGTGGAAGAACAACACAACTATCTTTATTCTGAAGCAAGTAGCAAGTAAAGGACATTACATGTGTTTCCTTTTTAAATTAAACTAACAAATTGACAACAATGACCAAATGTCAGCTTTCTCTGGGAAAGATAAGTGCAAGGTGTTGGCTGAATACATCAGCACTGAGCAGTTTATTGTTTTGTCTCTCATTTGCACTTAATGGATATTTTAATGACACTGGCTGTTTACTCTCCCCCACTCTCTTTTACCATTACCAAGAGAAAGAGAAAGAGGAGGTGAAAAAAGATGTGGTGAGAATAAAAAGGGTAAAGAGGTGAAGGGAAATGATTATTTGAGAGAGTGAGAAAGAGGAAGAGAAAGAGTGAAGGGAGGTTAACCATGCGTTTTCTTGCCAGCGGTACTGTAAACTGCTGCTCTTTGCACTAGTGGCCATTTGGAGAATGGATTGAGATGGTTTCAAGATGAATGGTTTATACTGAGATGTTACCATCGGTGGTGCGAATTGAGAGCTGGTTTACTTGACCAGAGCTGACCAGGTCTGCATTATTGAAGAATCCTCTCATTGGAAATGATAGTCTGCTAATTGGATTTCTCCAGACCCCAGTATCCCCTACCAATTTAAAGCAATCTCTCTCTCGGTCTGTATGTCTCTCTCTCGGACGCTGTCTTGTCTCGTTAGCCTCATTACTCAGGTTAATTTTTTCTTTTCTCTCTCCGTCTGTGCCTCTCTTTAATCTTGGAGCTGTGTTGGTGAGATGATGAACGTTCATTTGTCTAGAGAACCTCTCAGTTCCTTACTCACTCTCTGTTTCTTTGATATTTAAAAGTCTAGTGATCTAATCATCTTTATACACTCAAACCATGCAGGATTCCCTACAGCACTTGCTTCTCCCGCTTCTTCTCTTACAGTCTCCCTCTGTCAATATGTCTCTGCAGATTACATCCAGCTGTCATTCATGTTGGTTTAAGTTGCAGTGACTTTTTAATGAGAGGTCTACAGTTGTGTGCTGCATATTCAGATCTCATACCTACAGTTCACCTTCTACAGAGGAGTAAGTCTCCTGCTGCCGTTAATAAGGAAAAATAATGTGTGTTAATGTATGCATACGTATGTGCACACATACCTGTATGTAGGATGTAGAGTCATGTGCAAGGAATCCCTGCTGAGTGTGCGTACTTGTGTTTTGGTGTGCATAAAAGGCTGTAAACTATCATGGCATCTTTGACTAGATTGGAACCTTTTTATCCTATTTAGAGATATCAATGTCATCATCAAAAAAACCCAACATCCTGCTGTTCCACCCAAGACTTCCTCTGCTTTCTGGCTAAAAGGCTTTGATTTTGAGTACTCTGCAAGAGTCTCTCCTCTGGGTGTGTTGTGAGACTTTTCATTTTAACAAATGCTTGTATCTTCCAATCATCCACCTGTAATATAATCTTAAATCTTCAGCAGGGACCCTAGACTTTGAAAAAATGCTGCTTATCAACACTAATCCAATTTGTTTTTCAGTACGAGCTGAAATGAAAGCATCTAAATGTATGAGCTGAAATTGCATTGCAGTAACAGAGACACTAACCGTATGTTAAAATCTGGGATCCATAATGAGTTTTATAAATATATTGCTCTTAGATCGATCTATACGTTTCTTGGCTTGCACCTGTCTCATGACATTGTCAAAGTTGTCTAACTTCATCACTTCAGTAAATAATATATTCAAGATCACAATGCATGGGCGAGTTGTTCATATTTTTACTGCATACCGACAACAACAAGGTGAAACAAAGAGTGCAATGATGAATACGAAATGTGTAATTAGTGAGTTAGTAACGTTTTGTGGGAGACGGGGTTTAACAGTTTGACTCATGACGGGGCAGCAGGAGATCGCACAATGTCTTTGTAATCCAGTGTAAACATGACACTTCATTGCTCAATAGAAACACAGTTGCTCAAAGACAAAGAGAAAAAAACATGTTTATTACAAAACATGTATTTTCTTTTTTTAAATCAATCTTGAATGTCAGTCTACCATTAAGCAGTATTTTTTTATATTCATAAAATGGTAAATGACTACATTTATATAGCTTTTATCCAAAGCGCTTTAAGGTTTTTGCCGCTCTTTCACCCATTCAGGCACACACTCACACACTGATGGCAGCGAGCAATTTTGGGAGCAATTTGGGGTTCAGTGTTTTGCCCAGAGACACTTCGACACGTGGACAGGAGGAGGTGGGGATCGGTCCGCCAACCCTGTGATCAGTGGACGACCCGCTCTACCTCCTGAGCCACAGCCACCGCATATTTGGCAAGAGTGATATGGATACCATTTAAATGTTGACTGAGAAGATAGGCAGGGACACGAGTAAATAAATACCATGTAATTTGTGTTGTCTCCATTTAACAAAAGTCTATTATTAGGAAGAGATATCTAGAAAGTATCAAAGACAGACTGAAGATGGATGAGTAAATGTCTGGGTAGGAGTAGAACCAGGGGCAAACAAAAATTGTGTCATCAGTATAGATGGGCATTGAAATACTGATTAGGAAGAATGATGGTATACACAGTATACAGTATATGTGCATACATTGCAAATAGTAGTGGACCAAGAGTAGACCCCTGTGGTACTCCATTATTGATGATAAGAGGGCTAGATTTATTCCCTGTAACAATAAGCATGGAATGAAATGAGGCAATATATATTAATCTAAGGCGATAGATGGACATTAGATGAATTGTGGTATTATGATAATCAGACTTAACTGTCTGAATTATTTCATTAATTTAGCCTGATTGTTGTGTTTCGCCCTAACCGATCAGTAGTGAGTGATGTATCAGTCTAGCCAACATCCTTTTCAGTTGACGCAGTAGCTACTAGGAGCAGTTAACTTAACTGTTTTCCACATTGATAGTAGAAATATGCCAAATTGAGAGTTATTATTTCTGTAAGTTGACTTACAACTACTGGTACAGCTGTGTCAATCTGATCCACGCTTGTCGCCACTTTTGGAGCCATTTTTCTGTTGGTATTTTTCATGGATGTAGCTAAGTTGCTATGTAGGAAGATGACATCCCCATTCTTAATCCTGCAGCAAAGTTCTGATTGGTTGATTGTCATTGATCAGAACATGAGAAAGGAAATCTATGCGCTGATGTGTAAAAAAGGATTATTGTTACACTTATTGTTATAGAGGCGAACATTTATCCCTATGCCCTAGTTTGTCAGTTGCAGCGATCTTTTTTTTCATGACTTTAATATGAACAGTATATGTTATGTTAACCTTCCCAGAGAGCTTAGTACTATGCTTCTTTTCCACAACACTTGCCCCCTACATATTTATTTATACACATCAGGGAGCTGTCCAGTCCAAAGAGTCCTGTTTTGCTGGCCTCCGAGCAGCAAAAGGAGCAAAATGCCTTGTTAATGCATTGTTCTGTTATTCCCCCCATGACGGAGACAGACTCCTCTCTGTTTCTGTGTGCCTTTGCATTGCAATAGGTTGCCATTAATGAGAAAAGGAGCCATCTTACATCCCATCTTATTTTTCAACAGCACGCAACAAGGGGCAGTGTTATGAAAGGCTTTTTCAAAGGGCAAAAGTTCCCTGTATTGAAAACCGTTTGTTCTCTGAAATGTATTCACAAAGCCTGACACAGTCTCTCCTGTGTGCTATGAGCCATGCATTCTAATAGATGGTCATAAATGAGAGGATTAATAATTGACATCCTGCATGAAGAAGCTCTAATGAGTGTTGGTCTGAGCCAGAAGCCCTCGCGGGAAAATAAACAATCTATTTATTAAATAAAATGGAACATGATGAAGGTTATTATGCTCGGTCACACACCTGAAATAGGTTACCTTTTTTAATTTTAAAAGCAGATCATGCATGGCATAACAGCTTGAACAGCACACAAGTGATCTATCTACATATGCAATTTACTGTTGAGTTAATAATCTTCTGTCTATCTATTACATAGATAGATGGACCTATTCATACAGGAAGAGTTATCTGTATACAGTTGAGACTGTGATTCACATTTGAATTTCAATATCAAGGCTGTTTTCAAGTCAACACTGCTACAGTATGTGTGTGTGTCTGCATGTGTGTGTTTCAGATGCCTGAGGTAGAAACGATATGACTGGGTGTGTTATTGATCACAGACAGGTAATCACCAGCTCTGATCCTTAATTACACCTATGGATTAGCTGAGGACACAGTAGCAGCTGCGTCTGTGCACCCTCCACTCTAACTGACAAGGTCACTGCAATGACAGTCACTCTATAATGTAGTTGCCTTGCAGAAGTGACACAGTCAATACAGTGTAATGTCAAGTACAGAGCAACTGACAGAAGCCACATTTCCACAGCACTGCAAAGTAGGGTTTCAGATTAATAACTGGATAATTCCCAGTTATAATCCACTGCACAGACTGAGAGTTTGACTGATTAGTAACCCACTTACCCAGTATGTATAAATAACATATACAGCAGATAGCTCTTTTGCTAATCACAGACATGAAATTTTACTTCTGGTCTACTAGCCTCCTTTCCAGAATCAATTTTTGAAGGAAAGGGTTCCTTATATTTTTTTATTTATGGAGGAGGAACATAATATTGAGATATTGTGCCACTTTTATAATATGAATATCTGTAATGATCTATTTCTGGATTTGCTAGTGAAATTTCACAGTTGATTTGTGAGAATTCAAAAACTAGATCATTGATCATATTAACAAACTGGAGCTCCAAACATCTGGGGTTCTTGTTTGATAGATGTTCAACCTTCTCCAACGGTATACTTCATTTGCTTGCAATTATGTTTTTAGTATATACTCACCTTAAATGGGTGTTTTTTCTAGAAATGGTTGCTTAAAGCCATGATAACATATAATTTATGTTTATGAGTTAGCAAAAACTGGAGAGAGCTGCAGAGTCATTTTAATGTTAATATCAACAATACAGTTTAATGTCAAATAATGTGAAAGAATGTTTCTTTGTCATTAGTGTAGGGATGTGAAGGATATACGGTTAAAGTTGAAAAAAGAAAAAAAAAAGATATTGCAGATGATTATGGACCGATGGAAGTATCACACATACACAACTTTTACTGCTGTAAAAAGCAGTTCAAAATAGTGCATGTTTGTCAAGCAAAGGACAAGGTGGACACAGTTAGTCATGAAATGAAGACATGTTAGAATTGTCCGTTAAAGTCACAGTGAAACTGTCAACTGCTTCATCACAACCTGCTACCCTGCAAAATATTCCTCGACTTCTCCATTTCTCAATCATGCCAAAAAGTCATGACAAGGCCAAACTCCCCAATGGAGAAGGTAAAATGTTGCAGCAGATGTCTAGTGCTATTCAGGCAGGTAAATCCAGCTGCATATTGTGATGGCACATTTGGGTACAGGTAACAGTGGAATCACAGTTAATTAAAAAATATGATGAAGACAGGAGTGAAGAGATAACAAGGGCTTTGTAGGAGGCCCGGGAGTGTGACCTGCCTTTTGTAATGCCATTCTCTCATACTTGCCCCCATTTATGTACACTATATTCCTCCCCTACCATTCCCTCCACATCATGTGGTCCATCCTGCACCACCAGCCACCCCACCCACACAGAAACTACCTCAGCACCAACAGCCTTCTCAGAGGAGATACAAAGAGATACAGATACTCTGAGAGAATATAAGAAGTGACTCTGCTACAATTAAGGAGTGGTTATAAACAGTTGGGGAAGATAGTCTTAGGACACTCTCTCAGTAGGATATGGTGCAGGGCTTCAAATCCTATCTCACTTACCTCCTACTCCAACACTGTATTGAAAATGTAAGCACAAACACAAGTTTATTACAAAAAATAGATTAAGGTTCGAATCTGAATCTATTTGGGGAAAAAAGTGTGTGTGTGTGTGTGTGTGTGTGTGTGTGTGTGTGTGTGTGTGTGTGTGTGTGTGTGTGTGTGTGTGTGTGTGTGTGTGTGTGTTTGTGTGTGATCTGATTAGTGAGGGACAAGAATCTCCTCTCTTCTGTTCTTATCTGTCATTATGAGTAGAGTCTCACATTTTTAACTCATGATTTTAGACATCCTCTTGTGAGTGCCAGACGTAATCAGTTTATAAACCCAGACAGGCCTGAAGGAAGCCAGTAAATGTGTGTGGGAGCTTGTTTATGTCTCCATCTTGTGTTAGCAGGAGTGTGTATTTTCAATACTGTGACTGGGCATTAGATATTAGAGCCCTGCCTTGGACTGAATCCTTCCCTGCTGGAATGCACAGCCTGCTCGCCCCCTTGGAAATAACAAGAAAACATTGGATTGAAACAATGTTCTACAGAAAAATCATATCATAAAATCATATCCTCAGAAAAATGTTAGATATTGTGGTGCAGAAATGAAAAACATAACTAATCTCTGATGAGATCTATTTGGTGTTTTCATGGAAACCATCTGCGAATTCTATTAACACTAAAGCCGGGTTCAGACTACAGGAGTTTTACAGTTATAACCGATTTTGAAATCGGGTTGCATCATGTACATAAGGAGAAACTTCACAGATGTTCTTCTCTCTAATCTCAAACATACACACACTGCAAGATTTGAAAATAATGACACATCACACATTACAGGATATTATTAAGATTATCCTGCCAGAGGGAGCAATGCACCACCTCACGTGATCTCACGTGATCTCATGGGGAAGCAGATGTAAACAAAATGGAGACTGATGTGGTGCAACAACTTAATGCCTTGCGGTGAGAAAAAACAAAAGCAGAAGGCTAAACAAGTCTGGATGAGAAAATGGTCAGGGAGATGCGGTTTTTCAGTGAGAGCTGGAGGGGAGAGTTTAGTTTTAATGTCAGCAGTAGTATGCTAGCTAACGTTAGTCTCAATGGCTAGGATGTTTACCATTGCATAGCCACACCGTCAGCTGCTCCAGGACTAACGTTGTAACACTAACGGAGCTAGCCATTTTAAAAGTCCTGTCATTCACTTCCGTCTCCTTGTATATGGAGGACTGAAACTGGCAAAATCAAAAATAAATGAATAAATGACTCAATAAATAAATTAATATGCCATTAAATGCACCAAAAAAATATTATAAATAAATGTAGGCATTAATTAATTGATAAAATGTGACATGTTGATATCTCTGTTTTAATTTGCTTCTGTATTTATTTACCTTTGCATAAATTCCCCTATTTATATATTTTCCCCTTTTAAATTTCCGTTTTATTTATTTATTTTCATTTTTAAATTTATTTATTTTTGATTTTGGCAGTTTTAGTCCTCCATACTTGTAGACTCTCTCATTGACTATTGTGGTCCCGCTCGGTAAGTACTGATGTAATCATCCAGATTTTAACTCCTAAATCAAACATATTTGAAATTATCATGGCGGCCTCAATGAGTCTGCGAGCAGTTTGGGAGGTTTAAGACTGGATCTGTAAACCCCTCACATTACCACATAATCTGGTACAACATCGGTACCCACCAAGGTCCCAGATCAGATATCTCCTCCGACTGTCGGGAGGGATGAATCGCAGATAAATCGGCCCAAAACTAATGTGGCCCGGCTTAAGAGGAACATCAGCCATGCAAAATTGCAAATGGTCTCAAATAGCTGTGACACTGCATAAAAGCAACAAGTTTTGTTATTCCACTGACAATTCTGTGCTGCTTTGTTTTCCATCTTTTGCAGTTTTCACTTGCTCTCCCTCTTTCTCTGTGGCTTGGTTTAATAACTTTGCATTGTGACGACTGTGATTTCCCCGAACACACTCCCTCTCTCTGCCTCTCTGTGTGACAACATTGCGGTGTGACAGTTTCTTGTTGTTCTGATGTCTGTGTTTCCCCTCAGCTTTCACTCTCGGCTTGTAAGAGCTTAACCAGCGGCTCCCTGTGAGCCCAAGCGTAATTACAACAGCAACAACATCAGCTCAGCTATTTTGTTTGACAACAAAACTGCTTTGCAGACAAAGACATACTGGCTTTATTCAATTGAGGTTTGGGTGTGCGTGTTGTATCTGCGTGCTCATGGAGTGTCTTTCAGTGCATGTGAAGGCTTGTATGTGTGATATCTTCATTGTTCTTGTGTGTCATGCATCAGTATGACATATGTATGGGTTTGTGTTTTTCTGCTAATTCTGGTGTATTACATTCAACCCTTCATATATTTGAAATGTATGTTATTATGTATGCGTGTCTGTGTGCAATTTTAAGTAAGTACTTGTGTAGAGAGTATAATAGTCTTTGACATACAAACATTCAAGCAGCTATTGTTACTGTGTAGATTTATTATACTAGTATCCATGTTGTAATTATAGTATATAAATACAAACTAAGTAACTTGATTTACCACATGATGGTTTGAATCATTATATTAACTGAGTGGAGGGTAGTAGGAGATGCAAGATCCACCTTTAGAGTATAAAGGGGAGATTAAGCCTCAAATAAGTAAGCAGTTTATAACAAAATGATAAAACACATAATACACAAGTGAAGAAAAAGGCATCTTAACCCTTCATTTGTCAGTGACACATTCTTCATTCTTGATTGTGTTGAATTTAGAGCTGAAGTCCACAGATTTAGGATCCTGGTGTAGCAGCCAGCAGCACTCCAGTGTTACAAAAGTAATAAACTAACTTTTGTTTTATTCTAAATTATTCTGACAGTGTTGGGAGACAATTAACACAAGATGGTGGCTGTATTTAAAGAGTAACAACACCAGGCTGAAGAGCAGTGTTTTGCTGCCCTTGCTGAAAATGTCAAGCCGTTTTGGCCTCTGACCACACCCAGCATCACTTCTGGTTACGGTTGGGTGTGGTCATAAGTGTGCTTTGTTGCACCTGTAACCACACCCAACAGTGACATCACAGGGCACTGGAGTACACCTGTACATCACTGCAGCAAGGTGAGAAGTTAAACCTCTGGTGGTCAGCAAAAACAAGATTTTCAGGGACTTAAGCTACTCTTTAAGCAGCCAAAGATCCGGGTTACAGGAAGGCAGTCTTAAGCACATCCACCCCGTTCTACACAACCTTTGCTAAATGTAATCACTCTCGTGGTACTTAGAGGCTGTCAACAAGCAATAAACACAAATAAAAAGCTTCAAAATGTCTTTTCAAAAACATACCATATAGTGTCATCACAGATGCTAAGTTGAGGGTTTTCAACAGTCTAGGGTCTTACCCAAAACCTGTGGAAATGAAAACATGCTGAGTGTTTCTTTCTCTTCTTGGAGGGTCTTACAGACTACAGAATTTCAGTGACCAAAAAAAGGTAATCTGTGTCGCTGTATGAAATCAATTCCTCAAGACAGAAAAGTCTAAGTTACTATGGATGTTGTAAAGGAGCAAAACAAATGTGAGTACATATATCTGAATCAACCCAGACCAGGGATGCTGCTGAGTGATCAACACAGAAACATTTCTTTCCTAAGACAGACATTTGCCATATTCATTAGGACAACTAGAAGTGATTGACAGTCACGTCTGAAAGCCAAAGTCATCATTGCTACCCTTCTGAAAACCTACATAACAACTTTAGTCAGATAACAGTAATTGTAGAGGATGTAATCGATGTTCCTGACATGAGTAATCAGCATCAAAACAATATTTCCTTAAATGATCTCTCTGTCTTTCAATGCAGTTGTTTAAATTATTTATTCACCTCATGTTTTGCTTCTGTTACGGGGGTGAAAGCTGATGGGAGATTATGTACTGTATATTTATATCTCCAATATAACATTTTAAGAAAGATGGAATCGAAGAGGATGAATGCATAATGGATACTGCTGCAGGGGATGCAACTGTAGAGTTTAAACTTAAATTTACACTAAAAGTGAGGCTAACATAACACCAAGTGTTTATTTATTCATCTTGTTCATTTGTCAGTGGCTCAGTGCAGGCTCTGGTTACCTCTCAGCAGTCACTATGTATGATTCAAAACTTATAAAAGATAAAGGAGCGTGAGGATTCTTCAACTGTTGCCTGATGTTATATGTATGCAAGCAACAGGCCTTAATAGCCCTGTGATTGACAGCTTAGTTGAGAGTAAAGCAGTTAGTATGCTGTGCCGGTGCCTGAATGAATTAGACTCATCTATTAGTGATTGTATGGGTTTCATGAATGTAGTCTGCAGAGAAGGAATGTGCTGAGAAAGAAAGGAAAGAAGTGCAGAAGAGAAGAGAACATAAAAAGAAGCAGGAAGGGCAAACAAGGAAACAATATTAAAAGAAAGAGAAGGACGAGAAAGACAAAAAAGTGAGCTGGAATGAACAAGATGAAGCGACGAGGGAAGAAATAAACTCTTACAGAGAGAGGGAACCATCAAATTTCCCCAGAAGGCCCTCTGAGTAAGAAGATTTCATTAGTAATTGATCCAAGTGTGCTGAAGCGTGCATGATAAAATGCTCGACAGATGACTACATTAGTTTGCATTGCAGACATTTTGGGACTTCGATGGTTCCAGACAGAGAAATAATTTAAAAGATGCATGCTCCCAGACATTGGTATTGAGTTTGATTTTATCTTTCAACTTTTAAGACAAACGACTGTCTCACATAGTACTTACAAAACAAGACAAAACAAAGTCAAAAGCTGGGGTGTAATCACTGGATTGATATAAAACCTGTCTATTTGGAATGTAAAATAAATGAATAAATATAAGCTGTTTGCCCATCAGTGCCACGCTGCCAGCAAGATCTTAACAAGGATTCATCAATCCGACACCTGTGAAGTTTGAGGATGATTTAGGATCTGCTTTTTCGCAAACTATTTACACTCCTTTCCAGCCATCTGGTGAGTGATGTTTCATGAAAACAGAGGAGCAATGCACCGCTATTGATGGAAAATGGGCTGGTATTTAATTTAAAAAAAATGTTTGTTGTGAGTGAGACTGTGATTTACAAATCTGATTTACATCATTTGTTCTTGCTGACAATCAGAGGACAGATCCCAGGCCGACGCTCGGTTGGGAATGATGGTCAGCGGGTTTGGTTAAGACTACACACAGGTGCATTCTATATTCTATAGTACGTTACTGCTTCTTACTTAAAGGCCCTACACAACCATGGTAAATCTATTTTACCTGATTAGAGCACTCCTCAGAACTGCGTGGGTGTGTACAGACAGTTCTTGATTGGCATCTCTCCCACTCTTCTATACGTCTTCTTATTATTATTAGTTCATGAAGTTTGTTGAACTCAGAATAACCAAAAGAAAACACCTGAAGGACTAAACGCTAAAACCATCAATAAAATCCACCAAAATGTGTGTTGTGATGTGACTTGAAAAGGGATTTCCAGTTCTTCTACTGTTCTCCAAGCAGGAGTAGGGCAGACTGACCCACACACAAAAGAAAAGACTCAAACTGTCACAGGGAAGAGGACCCAAATGCAAGCACAGGCAGAGCAGACCAGGATCCGGTTTCACAAAGAAATTTTAGTCTTGTTTGTAATGTTAGGCCAGTGTTAATTTTGCACGTAGATTTGTCTAATGCAAGTTAGACAGTTTCACAAAAATAATGACTGCAATGAAAGTGAAGTCTATCTGAACGTCTATCTGAAGTCTGATTGTTAGTTTGATCTAAACCATAGTGAAAGTTTATCTTTGTGAAACTGGCCCCAGGTTTATTTAAAGGGACTTTACTAGAGACTAAAGTCAGAAGCAGACTTACAGTCCGCCACAAGAAGTGAGTCTGAGCAGGCGAACAAGAAAAACAGTTCAGGGCAGAAAGGAAGGTCAGAGACAGGCAGCAGGTCTAAACACTGGTGGCAGATTACAGGCAGCTTAACAGGAACAGGGAACAGGCGGACAGGAACAGCCGGGAATGCAATGGCAGCAAAGCAACATTGACAAACTAGCAAATGGAGGGACTGGGGGACAGGTGTGCAGAGGACAGCACAGTCAGGTGACTGGCAAGGGTGGGAAACTTGTTGAGGGCAACTGTTAAAGAGGTGGGAAATAAAAGGGTCCACAAGGAATATATTCTCAATCTGCGTTTTTCCTGTAATTGTGTTCTTGTAGACTTGATGTGGAAAAAAATCAGCCTTAATTTAACCAAGTATAATTCAAATTAACAGATGTGTCCATGGTCTGAGCAAATTTTGGGGGATGCTGTAAGAGATGACTGTGAACTTCGGGTATTCCAACCAGTAGAGATGTCAGAGGACAGCCAAACCCAAATCTCTTCAACTGTTAATGTGTCATCAAATATAGGTTTGAGATTTCTTTAGGAGAGACATTATCCATTTAGATTTTGAACATGTGGTAGATTTATCAAAATAATGTGTAGCTGAAATTTGCTGTGACATTTTGTGGAGATGTGAGGGCCCAGTGTAGTGTATGATGTAAGAATTTGTTTTTATTGTATATATACACATTACAGTGAGGATAACAGGTGTACAGATGTGTTAAAGTGTAATCACTTTAGATTGTCCCAAATGCAAATTGGTTATACTGTGTCCTCCTGTTCTTGAGAATTTATGTACTCTTGTTGCACTCCATGGTTTAACTTGCCAAGTTCAAACTCCCAAGATTGCAGTGTAATGTGACAGTGGAAGTTATTTTTACATTTACATTTACAAGCAAACAACCGGAGGTTGTCTTAATTACACTTTTGGAGCCTGATTTGAAGAGAGGGTTTAGATACATCTTAGACCTGCAAAACCTTTAACAAAGGTCTTACTTCCTGTTCAGGTGGACCTGACCAGCACTAGAAACCTGTGTTTGTAGCTGTGCAGCTTCTGTCAATGTGTGAAATAATGACAAAATTGCATAAAATTATCATGTTTTCCACAAACCTTCCCCAGCACAATGGCGGAAAAGGTCTCAAGCAGCGCAGTGGCTTTTTCTGAAAGCCAGCTAGAATTAAAATCCACTGAAAATTCAACATGTAGCTCCATAAAAAGGCTTGGAGTTGTCAGTTGCTCTTGGTGTGAAGAGAACAACCTGGCAATGAACTGTCAATTAGCCCAGCTAACAAAGCTAACAAGATGAGACGTAGAGACGCAGACAGTGTGTGTGTCAGCGAGGGACAGGAATTGTGTGTGTTTGATGTTTTGTCGTGTGTGTAGGTGTATATCAGTGTGTGTTTTGAATGTTCATGGTCAGGTGCGCACATGTGTGTCTTTGTGTGTGTTGACGGGCTGAGAAGCTAACAACCCGAGACACAGTTAACGTCAGTTGACTTGATTTAACAGTACAGACATACAGTGTGTGTGTGTGTGTGTGTGTGTGTCAGTATGAGGAGAAAGAAAAAGAGACAGAGTTAACTTGGCTAATGAAGCTAACAAGACACGACCTATGTGTGTGTGTGACCGGGAGAGGAGAGAGAGATTATGTGCATCTACAGTATGTGTTGTAAGCTGCAATTGGATTTATGCAGAGGGTGTGTGTGTGTGTGTGTGTGTGTGTGTGTGTGTGTGTGTTAACCTGGCTAAGCAGTAAAGACACGTACGTCAGGTTGCAGAACCCTCTAATCAGCAGTGTCACCTTACATTTCTATACATCTAACCTCTGTCTGTGTCTCGATCTGCTGTCTATCTGTTTTCTGTCTGTCTCACTCTGTCTTCTTTCTCTCTCTTAAAGGGGAATCCTCGTATTTGTCAGTGTGGGTCTAAAAACTTTAGTGTCCAATATGAGATTTTAGAAACATGGACTTTGGCAAGACCAGCGTAAATCGGAGCAAAAAGCGTGAACCTCTTAGGCCTAAAAAACCAACAGATATCCTCTCAAAGACTTGCCTCTGAGTCCAACCAAAGGTACACACAGAAAGTAGTTCCATGTTGTAAAGAAATGAATAGCATAGCAGATCCACTTCCAGGTCTGCTTGCCTGCTGACTTGCATGTTGTATTCGTATGAAAGTGCTGGTTTGCTTTTTCATCAGTGTGAGGCTCTGGCTTGCTTGCACGCTTGTAGAGAGGTACTAACTTCAAAATGACACAAAGATTTCAAAAAATAAAATGATGAGGTACACACCCTGTGGTTTTCATCGACTGCCACTGCATTGTAAAAGAAATAAAAATCCAGTTGGTGTTAATTTTGTAGGATGTAAAGTATATCTTACTGCTATTTTTAGCAAACATTTTGAGCAAACATGAATTTGATGTCTACCTACACCAGGTCAGATCAAAAACACCCAAATACTTCTATGTGGAATCTAAATTCAGAACAAAACAGAGGCTATTTTTCTCTAGATGGCAAGAATTGAGGTGAAGACTCTGCAGGAGTGCAAAAAAATCCACGTTTATCCTAAGGCTGTATTATTCTTCATAGACGTATGGCAAACTGGAGAAAAATGACAGAAACAACTTAAGCTACTGGTGGCTACAGCTAACACCTGTACAGTTGGTACATTAGATGTTTGGAGCACTAAAAGATGGCTGCAAAAACACAAATTAACGCAGTGAAATTCTGTGAATAATTCAAGGTAAAACTTTCATTCTGCACGTATCTTAAGGTTACTCCTGGAGTTCAAAGACCTGCCTCGGGAGCTTGGTTATGCAGTTCACCACAGGGCTTCCAATGTACAGGATTGTTTACCTTCAGTCAGACTCAAAAACAAGTGTTGAGGATGATTTCTGTTGAACTTCGTTCGGAAGGCTGTAGGAGGCTTGGGCTCCTTGCCTGGACTGACAGCATTCCTGCTGGGGACTGCGTTTCCCAAATCTCTACAATGAAGAATGAAAGAATGAAGAATGAAAAGTGTTATCATGACCAATAGCCATCATGGACAAAAATATAAGAATAAGATACAGTTTTATAAATCTGAATCATGTTTATGTCCATCTCTCTCAATCTATTTCTCTCTCTTTTTGTCTTTCTTCTTAACCTCACCTTCTGCTTCTTCTTAAATTTACCTTTTGCTTTTGTCAGCTTCTGTTTTTTGTCTCTCTTCCATACCTCGTCTTTTCACACCACTCATTCATCTCTCGTTTGTGTGCGTGTGTGTGTCTTTATGTGTGCCAGATAACCTGTCTGAGGTGCTATTGAGGTTAATGAGGGGAGACAGCATCAGGCTCCAGATCCCTTTAATAAACCTCGCCAGCTCCACCCGCCTGGTGCATGCCAATGAGTTACCCAAATGTATCGCTGCGCCTGTGTGAGTGGAGAAAGAAAATAAAGTCTGTGTGAAGGGAAATGAGGCTTGGGTCTTTAAAAAGAACTATGAATGACTTGAAAAATGCCCTTTGATGAGTTTCAGAGTTTGCAGACAGGCAGGTCAGTTTTTTATCAGGGATAGACGATGAAGCCGATGGCTCACAGTCGGGGACAGAATTAATTCAAATGGAGCTCAGCAATTTTTGGAGCTGAGTTTTCTGGGATGAGATGAGATTAAAATGGATCAAATTAGATAAAACTTCAATAATCTCTATGGGGAACTTGGGAAATAGATAAGAACATTTAATACAATAGAATTTGTTATAATAAACTGACATTGTTAAAAAGTCAACAAAGACATATAGCACCCCCCTTCAACCTTCAGTCTAGTAGAAAAGGCTGTATAATTATATTTCAATCAGGAGAGACTTCAGTATGAGTGAACAAATATTTATTGACATATGCATAATAAAGATGAGAAAGGTTAAGAGTCCTATCGTGACGTTATCATATTTTAAGGGGGGTAGAGAAGCCGTGAGCAATATAGGATACCCCCCTGATGGAGTAGGTGTAGGTTACGGATGGGCCATAGGTTGATTTGGTCAAGATTGAAGAGCCCTCCAAGTGAAAAATGAGTGAATCCACTAATTAGTTTTTCATAACACTGTCAGACCATCAGTACCTCTCCAACAGGCCCACATGGCCATTCAGGACAGTGGGACACCAGAGAGGAAGTAAAGTGGATCCTGATTTATTTTCCTATTACACAACAATCCCTCCAAATTAAACGAAAAAAAAAGTTGTTTGTAATTGCCCTACTGTGTAAGCATGTCCTGATCAGACATCTCTATCAGCAGAAGAACAACATTTTCTTGCTTGGTTTGGTTTGGGCACAAAAACTGTGTGGTTAGAGTTAGGGAAACATTGTGGTTTGGGTTAAAATAACTAATTTATTAAGTTTAGAGGACATTGATTGTAATGGTTAAAATAATATCTGCTTGGTTAAGATCGGGGAATGATTAAAAGAAACATTGACTGTTGCAAGGACATGGAAACCAAACAGGAACTGTGTCAAAGTCGGATGTTTTGTTGACCCATCTGTCCATCCCAACCTCCTCCCTCTGCGAGCGCTGTGGCTCCTTAACAACATCACACTATTTCCTCCTTTGCTCCCGATGGACAAGACTCATAATTCCTATGGCAGCCAGAGGGCTTTGTCATTTGAACGTGTCGTGGTTGGGCATTTGCTGAAACGACTGATGCTGTCATGGGTGGACAGTCTCTTATTAAGATATGCACTGTAGCACTATAATGTATAACAATAACAATAACATTTGACTGATATAAGTTAAGATACATATCACGTACGGGAATATCGCAAAAAAATACACTGTAATATTACTGTAAAACAAATCCCAACATCTGATGACATCCCAATGCCCATTAAATATTCAGTATGTTCATATGACACTAACGCTAACATTAATGGGACACTCATCGATTTTATTCATGAAGATTAGTTTACTCATCATTACGAGTAGTACTCAGTGAAAACAGCTGAAATAAATATTTTGTGGCTCTGAAGGTGGTTTTATCTTTAACCTGGGCTTTTCAGACTTCAGATTTTTAACCAAAAGCCTTTGTTACAAATAATGTAGGTGTTTGCCTGGCACAGAGGGTCTCATGAAATATGCTATTGAGTTGCTTTTTGGGAAGTGTAGGATCTAGGGATTTGGGAGCTTGACCAATACTAGGGGCTAAAATTGAATTGCTTGAGAATCCCCCACTGTTTGACATCTAAAGAATATTCAAAATCCTTAGTCGGGCATCTGTAACAACTGAGTTTATCATTATGATATAACATTTTAATAACATACTAGTAATACTTCAATGCATCTATTAATTCAATACAACATTGGTGATCCAGAACCAAGTGTTTCTCTGTGTTGTGGGAAATCTTTGCAAAAGATGGATGAAAAACACTACATTTCTACATTACATGTATACGTGCTCTTGTCTCCATATACAGTATATTTCCAGCATAAGTTATCAGGCACTGAGCCTGTGCTTTGCAGCCTTGTGGGTGTCTGGTAAAACAGATAGCTTGAATAACTTGACCCCCTGAGGAGGAATCGTCTAGCATCTTGTGTGCTGTGCTTCCACATTCCACGTTTCAATCTGCTCGCCCTGGACACAGACACGAGTCAGCGTTTGTCTTCCTGTTTTCAAGCTGCAGATGGTTCTTCATCTTCAACTGCTGCACTCCTCACTGCCCTCAGTGACGCCTTCCACCATAGAGGTGTAATCACAGAACTTCATGTGGTGATATGATCCAGAGCTGAGTCTGAAATGTGATGTATGGAGTGAAAAAGAAAAGGTGACAGTGTTATATGCAGAACTGTGCACACTACAGTGTTCAGAATGTAAAATAATGAAATCTCCCACTTCCTAACTGTCTCTGCCAGTCTGTGCAAGGCAACCATTCAAAGCAATGTGAGCTGACAGTGACAGAGAGAATCATCTGTCCGTGTGTGTGTGTGTGTGTGTCTGAGTGTGTGTTTCCATTTGCAGTTAGATTACGAGCTGCGTTAGAAAACACAACTGTCCTCTATGGACAGAAAGAGAAACAGAGATGTGGTGGTTTTAACAGATTACTGCAGTCAGTGTACTACCACTCAGACAAAGTGACTGAGGCAGACTCAGTCATTTTGTCTGAGTGAGAGTACACTGCAATACTAGCACACACACACACACACACAACACAATAAAGAAGGAAATGCAGCTCTGCTCATACTGCAGGCGAGGGAGAAACTTCTCTTTATCCCTTATATCTGCCCCTCTCTTATAATGTCACTCTATACCCAGCATACCCTACACACACACACCTCTACTCTGTACATGTTCCCCAATGAAATGTCTTCCTTGTACTCGAAGAAAAAACTTTAGAGTAGCTCATATTTCTTTCTAGCTTGTATTCATATGAGTATAGATCTCTGCAGAGTCATACATCTAAATATAAGACTGCAGCAAGAAAAAAGAGAAATAGAAAATAATACAAATAAGGAGGAAGTGGGGGAGAGAGGGGGGGAGGGAGGAAATTGTGATTGCATTCATTTTGTAGTCAGATGTTTTGTTCTGTCTCTAAAAAGGGGGAAGGAACCATCTCCATTTAAATTGCTTTCTGTGGCAACAGAGAGGACACACACACACACACACACACACACAAATGCACCATCAGGCATACACACATGTGCACATGCACAACTGGACACAACGACATACACACAAAAGTGTGTGCAAGCACAAAATCCATTTCTTGCCTCCTTTCATCAACACAAACACACTCACACACCCACCTGCCAATACACTATGCATGTTTATGTGTGTGTGTGTGTGTGTGTGTGTGTGTGTGTGTGTGTGTGTGCATATATGCAGCGCCTGTATGAGAAACCAAAACATCTGCTGTGTTTTGAAGAAATAATTTACTGTGGAAACATTTTTCTGTTAACTTATTTCCATAAACAATATCTACAGCAATTTTAGTTTCCTCATTCACCGAGTTCAGTTGTTCCTCCATGTGTTCGTTCTGTATCTTTAATCAGCAGCGTCTGTGTTCACTTCTAACAGCGTGGTAAGTTAAATTCTTGGATGTTTCTTTCACATTACAGTTTCACATGTTTTATCCACTGCCCTCTGCCCCCCCATTTTGGTGTGTCTATTTGCACCCGGGTGAGAATAGTCACACGGCAGCTATTCAGCTATTTGCACCCAGCTTGAGCATCGTCTGCGGGTGGTTATTGACTGCCACAGGTTTCCAGAATTGGCTGCGGGTGTTGAGCGTCAGCCGTGGTTGTCTATATCCTAAACCTAAGGCTTTCTAACATGTGGTTATTGTTGTAAAACGGATGGAGTTTAGACACATCTCAAGGCTAACTTCTCCCATGTGCAGCGCCAACAGAGGGTGGTTATCGATGGACACAGGGGTTTAGAGCGGGTCACAGATTGTCTATTGTCGGCCGCGGGTGTTTTTTGATGACAGGCCTATTCCACCCCAGGTGCAAATAGCATAGCTGGCTACGGACACCTGCATGGGTGCTTGTCTCTGCCATGCTATATACACCCGGGTGTAAATAGCCGCATTGGCTATTCCATCCTGGGTGCAAAAAGCATTGCTGGCTACTGACACCTGTGTGCCAAAAGCATATGCCTAAAATGAATTCTGAATGTGACCATCTTTTTTGCCGTTGTTCTGAGGTCACTATTGCATATATTGGCATGGAAAGAGGATCTGTCACATGCAACTAATTCAGCGAGAATTTGGTCCAGTGTTGATGATTTGAAGCACAGTAGCAGCGTTCTTTGATGTTTTGTTGTAAGGTTATGGCTGTCTTTTACACTCAGTGGGGATGGAGGTCTGATCATGCCTGATCAAGCAACTCACTAAACTGCCTGCATATTTAATCTTTGGACTGCAGATCAATGTTACCAAGCAGGTGAAGCAGCATGAAAGCATGAAAAGCAAAGCAGTTGCCAAAAAATGAGTTATCAATTGCATTTCAAGGTCAACCATTGTGGCAACATTAATGTGATTGGAGAGGGTTTCACTGCAGAAACAGAAACCCAACAGCACAGGTGGAATGTTACACCCAATGTACACACACTTAAGTAAGAATCCCTAATAAAATACCAGGAAAAAATACTAGTTCTGTCTGATTGAGTGTTGCGGTCATGTACAGTTTTTCTTTGGTCACATTTCTTGTCTCAAGTGAAAAAAAAGGGGGAAAAACATTTTGTAACTTAGGCTTGCAAATTGACTTCCACTTTTTTGCTCCCTAAACATCCTCATATCGAAGGCTGCAGCCTGCAGATGTCAACTCACTGCTGTTCAGTTCAGACCTGTGATGTCATCTTTCACAGAGATGGAGTGGAGTCAATCACAAACTGGGTGCTCAGCTTAAGTGTCAGCCGCAGCTGTTTCATATTGGCAGAGTCACCAGAAACAAGTTGTTCTTGCCTCATTCTGTTAGTGGCACGTCAACACAGAAAATGACAGTCAAACAGTAGGCTAATAGTCAATGTCGACATTCAAGAACGTCAGTAAAAGTTCCTGATAAACTGAGCTCCAAAATCAGTCAAGCTTATTTTCATCCAATGGTATAAAATATGTACTTGTTTTTATCTACTATCTATTAATGTAATGTAATGTGTTTATCAGATAAAATTGTATTAACTTAAATGTGTTGTTTGTTCAATCGTAAACATGTTAAGTGCAACAAATATGATCATTCACAAAAAAATCACACAGACACAAGGGGAGTTTTGGCAGAATGTTGTGTTATGTTGAGAGTAATGTAATGCAAATCGAAGCTATTCCCCTGGGACGAGTCTCAAAGTCTGGAATTCAATACTTGCACACACACACACACACACACACACACACACACACACACACACAATGGCTTAAGGGATTTTTTATTTTCCTGTATCATAGCTGCAAACCTGTAACTAATCCCACAAGTTGTCTAAGCCTAACAGAAACAATATACAGTCACACAAACACACACACAGTCTGGGCTGTGTGTTACTGTGTTAATCTTACAGACGCACCGCTCATTAACATGTTAATTATCACTTAAACAATAAAGTTCGGGGAAATGCGGAGCACATTTCACCTGAAAGTGATGGTAATTTTCCCCATTCTTTATTTTCACTCTGACCTTCATTCAGACACTCTGCTGTGATGCTTTAATATAAATACTTCAAACGTCTAATTTGCCCTTCGTCTATATAAATAAAGTAGACTGACCTAACAGAGTTTTTCCCTTCATTACTGTCATTCCCTCGCAGTGAGGCTTTCTCATATTCAGTGTTTCATCGAAATAGTTTAATTGAGTTGTCAGAACAGTAACAAAGTGTCATTTAGCTGAAGAATTAATTAACTCTCAGTTGCAGTATTTATAATATCAGAGGGCAGAGGGTTGTTCTGTAGTTTTTAAGTATCTGAGAGTTGGTCTGTAGAATATTTCAGCTGTGTTATGAATGAAGCTGCAGTTAAGTTGCATTTGATTAAAAGAACATACTTTGTACTTTGTGTTTAGTGTTAATTATCAAATGTTAGTATGATAACATGCTAAACTAAGATGGTGACCAAGGTAAACATTGCCTACTAAACATCAGCATGTTGACATTGTGACGTTAGCATTTAGCTCACCATAGTACCTAAATATAGGCTAACTAAGCTGCTGGTGTGACTGTAGACTCATACTCTTGTTGAAGATACCCTGTGAAGCTTTCTTTTACCAGGTCAAACCTTGAGACTTCAATGCAAAAACATCTCAAGTGATTCATCTCTCATAGCTCTCAAGTCTCTCTCTTGAGTCTAAAGACTCAGCTCCTCATTTTTGTCGCTTAAATCTGACTTGAGTCCATGTCTCAAGTTTTAAGTTTCAAATCTCAAGTCTGCCACCTGGATACATTTACTGTAGACGTCAGTCAGAACAATACTTTATCAATCAATCAATCAATCAGTCAAACCTTATTTGTATAGTACCTTTCATACAGTTTAGTGCAGTTCAAAGTGCTTCACAGATGATACGATAATAAGACAGAACAAGTGTAGACCGTACAAACAACAACAAAAAAAACAGTTTAAGAATTTGAGACTAATGCACGCAAGAAAATAAAAATGATGAAACATACCACATAAAATACATTAAAGTAGTTGAAGAAAATAAAGTAAATAATGTCTATAAAACATTCCTAATCAAAGGGGATATTTAGGGATATTTACCAGTAAAAATTACAATTTCTTTCCACTGTAGTAGAGGTAATTTATTCCTTAGCAAGAGGGAAACTCTGTTAACAGGTTTATTCAAGGCAACAAAGATATTCAGTTACAGGATCTCATCTAGTCTATGTAAACAGCTTTAACAGGACTAAAACCTTCCCTGAATTACAGCCAGAATTATGGGTTACTCCGTCAGTGTTAACGTGGCCAGTAGAACATCAGCATAAGGAGAGATTAGACAGGGAAAAGAAGAGGAGAAAATGAAATGAGAGGAAGGGGAGCGGAGAGGATGAGAGGTGATGAGACGATGAGAGGAGCAAAAGATGACCGAGAGGGGAGGAGGGGATGAGAGGGGAGACGTAATGATGCAAGTGCCCGAGATAAGTGACTGCCATCTGAGGTTGGCAGGCCCCAAACGCACACACACAGACACACAAACACACACACTTCCCCGCTGCGTAGAGCCTCTGTGCCACATGAAAAATGTTCGCTCTTTTCTCAGCTTGTTTACAACAGTGGCACTTTTCAATTAGCTGGGCAAATGCACACGCACACACACACACATATATTGACATGCTGACACGGAGTTAGGGCACACAATAGCACGTACACACACAAACAGAGTGCAAGCCTATTTTTCAGTAGAGAAAGCTATCAGTTGAGAATACAAACAACAGAGGCTGCAGAACAAATGTGCTGTTATGCGCACACACACACACACACACTGTGATCACATAAAGCAGCTAAGCAAATGAGTTAAGGCAATGTCTTACAAATACACAGTTCTTGAGAGTGTGTGTCTGTTGGGGTTTCTTTTGAAGACTGTTCCCTCATGATGCTATTCAGTCAAACACAGACATTCATGGACACAATCATTTGGACGCACACATATAAAATACATACAAAGATGCCCACAGTCATTCAAATTCACATACGGTATTTAAACACTCACACACACTCATGTCCTTCACTTATTCTTTTGTAGATGGATTCTCTTGATGTCTGGACGACTAAAATGTCACACCATCCAATTCCCCAAATCTCTGATTCGTTCTTATTCTCTCTCCGTCTCTGTCTCTTGTCGTTGGACAGAACACAGTCACGCTCGGTCCACACGAAGCCCCAGATGTACCTCAGTGCGCATACAGTACTGTGAGCACAATGCATTAAAGGGGCAAACACAAGTAGACATACACAGAATTAGACGCATAATCTTCTGGAATGTAAAAGTTCATTAAACACAACATTTGATTTGAGCGAGCACAAATCAAATCCCATCAATATTCAATGGTCAGCAATGTTTTCAGCAACAAACAGACTGGCGAGTATAATTGTAAGTGTAATTTTAAGCTAGCATGAGCATTGTGTCTCTAAGGTGTTTTAATTATTTGGATTTTTCGTATTTTTTTTTATTCAGTTAATAATTCAATTATATTTTTTTTTGAGTTTTATTTCCCCAAATTAGGGTTAGGAAATAAGCAGCAAGTTGTGAGATGTAAATATGAAAAGAAAAAAAAAAAACAGCTCAAAGGGAATTTTAGAGGAACTTTCAAACATGGTGAGGATTTTGAGCTCAAAACTCGTGTTGTTCTTCCAGATCCATCCCTGAGCCTCATCAAATATTAAAATAAATATGATCCTTACAATTAAATATGGGTGTGTGCTTTCACATTCTCAAAGCTGGATTTTGTTGAAATCTTGTCCTGTGCTAGTGAATCAGTCTTTAATGCTCTCAAAACTTTACTTGCAGACTGATTACAGCTTGGAATTGTTTTAGGCTTTTCAGTAGTGTCGTCTATAATTCACTGAGTCACACAAAAACGAAATTGTATATGTAATTTCTTTTGATTAACAAATAAATGGTAAATGGCTACATTTATATAATGCTTTTATCCAAACCGCTTTACAAGGTTTTTGCCGCCATTCACGCACACACTCACGGCAATGACAGCAGGCTACCACCTGACCATTGGAAGCAATTTCGGGTTCAGTGTCTTGCACAAGGACACGTGCGAACAAGCAGTGGTGGGGATCGAACCGCCAACCCTGTGAACAGTGGACGACGCCAGCTTCCAGGTGGTTAATAATATATATTAACCCCTGGAACACAAGAGACACACACAATAAGCACAAACACACAAACACCAAGTTTAACAGTCCATTTTTACTCCTCTTCCTCTCCTCCATTCCTCCCCTGCTGTTCCTTTCATCCACTTTCTTCAACTGCCATCCCTCCCCCCTTCCATTTTCTCTTTCCTTCCCCGTCTTGCCTTCTCTTCCATTTAAACATGTAAGTGCAGCTGTGGAGAAGTTGCATCATCTTGGCTGGTTGGCAATTTGAAATGTATGTAAATGACCTACTTTAAAATGGCATTAACCTATTTGTTAAGAAGAAGACATATTAGTAAGATTAGAAATATTAAAGATTAAAATTGAACTGAATAACTGAATTGGGGCATGGTCTGTTGGTTAACTTTGGTTGTCGACCCAATAATTAGCTTTGAGATCAAAATTTTCTTCAGTAATTTGACATGTTTTTGTATGAAACGGGATGTTATGGTGCGTTTCTTATATTTCTGTTGAACCTGCTTTAAAGCTTCTACAAGTTCTCATTTCTCCTGCTTGAGACATGGCCCTGAACACATCAGTATGTCTGTAGAAGGAGGAGGCACCTTTGTTGTAATACTCATGAGACTCAAACACACACTCAAGAGCGCTACATGAATGCATGGGTGCACTGGCACATACAGTAAATGCATAATATAATAGATTGTCAGAGAGCGAGGGAGGGAGAGAGACAGTAAGAGAGAGAGAGAGAGAGCGCAGTGGGGTTAATCATCAAGAGAAATGCTGCTTTTGCCCTTCAAACATGAATTATACAAGAACTACTCTTAGATACATTCATGGGAAACTGACAGAGTAAAATATCAAATATACAGTACTGAGGCTATTTTCATGATAAACTAACTTTTTAAAATGTTTTACGGTCAAGGATACTTAAAACACATACATGCACTGTCCTTACTACCACCTCTTGACACGGACCACAAGCATTAAAACCCTTTGAAAGCCAAATTCATGATGCCACAGAGTGAAACCACCAGCTTTGTTTACACTGTTCTTCTTTGGAATGATGGAATATTTGATTCATAAAGAAAGCCTTAAATTAAAAATCATGTTCTTCATAAACTGTGTGAATATTGTTTAGGTGTCATCTCTCTGCTCGAATTAGTCACACATTCATTTTTTTTATCAGAAAGGCAAATTTCACACAACGATGGAGTGCAAAGAATAAATGTCACATGAGTCACCCTGCACTTTAGGATCCTGACTGTGACATTTCTTGGTGCTTAATAATCTCACTGTGTTAAAAAACACAATATGGAAGTGATGATTACAGTTGTCCAAAAATCTAAATCTCAAAAGCCGTCGTTTTCTGCAGACCTCATTTGCACAGAGGGCCACTGTTATGGAGTCATAGGAGTGCCATAAAAAAGAATAAATCTGTAAAATAATAAGAAAATAAATGTGGAAATATAAAGAGGAATAAATAAAAAAATAAATAAGTAAATATAACAAATTGGAAATATAAAGATAAATAAATAAACATAATAAATAAATGTGGAAATATAAAGACAAATAAAATATAAAAAAAATAATTATAAGCATTTTCATTTATTTGTTTATTTATTTCTGTATATATTTATTTTATATAATTTTTTAAAATCTTTTTTATTTATTTTCCTTATTGTTCCTTTTGCTATTTGTCCTTATATTTCCACATTTATTTAATCTTTTATTTATTTATCTTTATATTTCCACATTTATTTTTGTATTCTTTTACAGATTTCTTTTTTATGGCACTCCTATGACTCCATACACTGTGGGTGAAATATCCCTTGATATTAAAATAAGTAAAGGAAAAAATAAAATGTGTGGCATAACAGAGAAAGAGAGGAGGAGGAGGAGGAGGAGACAGACAGCAGTACCAAAGTGTTAACATTAGGAGAGCTCTTTCTTTTATCTCCTCGTATAAACTCTTTAATATGCCAGGTAACAGAGAAACAATCTGATTCGTCCTGATAAGTGAATGTGATTTCATGTAATTAGTGTGCTAGATTCAGTAAAGCACGCTCATGTTTTCCCTCTTATTCCTTTTTTTCTTCCTTGTTCTATGACATTTGTTTGGCACATAACTTGTTCCATATATTTTCACCCATTTTCAAAGTTTAAAGTGATCTGCTTCTGTAAAACATGTCTGCTTCTATTTATCTTATACTTTACTTTTTTTTTTTAGTTTTTGAGATGTTAAACTTTTACCATTTTTTCCCTCTATTTTTGATGCAATGTAAGTCAATGGAAAGGCTAGAGTGAAGGATGTTATTAGAGAGAAAAAGCTGTGAAAAGGCAACAGTTTTCATAGTTAACATAGTTAAGATTTTTTTATGTTCCCACAAGCCCAATTTGTGTAAAAATGTAAAAATCAAACCCACAGCTGTGACAGGTTGGAGTCTAAACCCTTTATTGAGCCAGAGTCAAAAACTCCTATTGCCACTCACAGTGTATAAGGAGCTAAGTTATCCGGTTTGTTTTTTTATTGTCTGAATTAAGGCTGTCATTTTCCAAGGCTGTGTCCGAAATCACTCCCTTTTTACTATATAGTGCACTTTATTTACTGTCCTCCATATTATCTGAGTGTCTGAAATCTAAGTGTGAAACTTATGCCCAATATGTGCCCTCAAAGACCAAACCTCCAAACCAGAAGTTATGGTGTTCAAACCCCACTGTAGCTAACATGCATGCTGGTTGCTGAACATATACCCACTACCCCTTACAGAGGCACAGGCCTTAAAATTGGAGCTGGTTAATGGGGAATTTTAAGGCTTTGTAATTTGCATTGAAGGTCTGTCTTTCAGCTAAAGAGAGCACACTCAAATTTTCCTCAGAAAATTAAGCCCTTTCTCATTATGAGTTCCATTTAATAATAAAATGTCTAACTGTTTTAAATGAGTAATGTGTACTCCAACACTAATTGCTGGTGTAAAAGTTAAATGAATTATGCATTCCTTTTCTTCAATGGCACTTTAACTCATTAGCTTTTTCCTGTGTCCCATTGTGTCCCACTGTGCTTGGACTTGGATTCAGAAAAAAAAGAAGAAGTGTAATTTCAAACATGAGGATCACGAAAAACATGAATGATAAAGACAAGGTCGAGTACCGTACATTTCTATTGTAATCTCCTCTATTCATCCAATTATATTCCACACCCTTAAAACTACAAGTCGTGCGTGTCTCTACCAGCTTTTGTGGAGTTTGGATCGACAGGAAATATGCTGCATGTACGTGTTGTATGTGTGAATGTGTATGTAATGTCTTCGAACCCACTCATCATATTTGTATGATGAAGTCAGGCCCTGCTCTGATACGATGACCTACATTCTTCCTCCTTTGGGAGAATTCATTTTTTCATTGGTGATTTTTATTTTAAAAAAGAAGAAAAGAAAAACTCACAGTGATGTTCAGTGTCCGTAACATCGGGAATATAAGAAAAATATAAAGAAAGACAATCTCGCTGACTCATTTCCAACAATGCATCAACAGAGACTGAGGGTGCTGTGTGTGTGTGTGTGTGTGAGGATTCCCAATATGTTGTATCCTTTGAATCCACCTTGTTGAATTCATATTTCTATGGTAATGTCAAGAATTCCTCTCACTCTGGCTGTGACCTACATACTCAGCTTACAGAGAATAACAGAGAAAACAGAGCAGAGACAGAGTCAGGCGAGTTAAGTGTGTGTCAGCTGACATGACTTTATTTCCATATGCTGACAAAGTCAGTGCATCAACTCCAAGACCAAAGGGAACAGCACCATCTCTGGGATACATATGATTTCAAATCTATCTGAGGATTATTTACTTATGGGGAAGAGACACTAACAAACACGACCTTTTCTTGGTCCTGCATCAAACTTTTTGCCTACATTGCCCTTATTTGTCTATTTACTTTAATATGAAAAAGGTATTTTTAGGGAGGGAATTCTTCATTCCGTGATTCCGATCAAAATGTAATCACTTAGTCCAAAAGGAAAACACTATCAAATACCAAAAGTGATTTAGAGTAAACATGCCCTTTCAAAACAGTGTCTCTCTCTGAAAATATACATTAGATTACAGCAACTGGTAATATAAAATGTATGAAATTCTCTTAAACATCTGGGAGGTTTAAAGTCATGTACATCCACGGTTGTGAGCACACAGGAGAAGAGAAAATATATACACAAATATACATAAATACTTTTAATGCAGCTGCAGTAAAGAGGGAGAAAACATTATTCATACATCCTGAGCATCTTAATGCTCATCACACACTGCTTTTTTGCTGTTGTTGTTTGATATAAAGTAGCCTGATAATCAAACTGAATTGCCTTTTCTTTCCTCACATTATTATTCAGTCAGACATTGTGTTCATGTTCAGGAGATTGGGTTGTTTTTTTTTCTTGTTTAAGGAAACCATTATTCCATGAGTTCCTAACCTGATATATTACTCTTGTCCTCACATGCAAACCAGGCCATGTTACCAGCTACCTGGAAAAACCTGGACTCACCTCAATCGGAGATGAACGCTGAGATATCCTGATGTGGCACCTCTAGCTTTAATGGGTAGAATGAGGTATACTGATTGTACCATATTTAAAACCGATTCATTCCCACTTGTATAAAGGATTAAGATAAAAGGGCAGGAGGGTGGCATAGTAAAAGAGGTACACCACCAATATTAGTAATATTATTCAGAGTACAGTCAGATTTGATGACACCAGCTCCATACCAGGACCCACAATGCCACTGCTTTACCATCCTACCAGCCACTGGAAGTTAATTGCACTCACCCTGTATTCCAGATGTAAAGCAATACCTGATTCGAGAGCTAAAATGAACACCAGCAGGTCAGAGGATGCTGATCCAGGATTGGAAAACAGTAACACAAACTAGGAATGTCAAAGTAGTAAGATACCAAGTTTCAAGATTCTCAAATTTGTAGATTTGTTGTTTTTCTATGTTTTATATCATTGCAAATTGAATCTCTTAGCGATTTGGTCTGTTAGTCAGGAAAAACAATCACCTTGTGCTCTGTGAATGTGTTCATGGAATTTTTCACTATTTTCTGACATGTTATTGACTAAATAATTGACCAGAAACATAACCGATATTAATCCAAAATTATAAAAAATCATGATCCACTGGCTTTGATGTTGCAGAGTTAAGGATGTCTCACCATTCATCAGTTCTGTGTTCTCTGTTATAGCAGCATAGCATTCAAGTGGAGTGGGACAAGTGTGTGAGTGCCCAATGATGGTTTCTCCAGTTTGACCTAGATAACCTCCTCAACTTCATCAAAAACATGCAGATTCTTGTCTTCCAATTCTCTGTACAGAGTATAAACTGCTGAGTCCTGGCATGATGCGTTCAGTATTCTATATTATACCATGATTTGTTGAGGAGCTGTGCATTTGTGTGCACCTTCAGAAGTCCTCCAAATTAAGACAAAGAAGCATTTTATGATCTGACATCCCAATCAGATGTCATGTGTCTGCACCAAACTGTTGTCACTGTTGAAAAATAAATCTGTTTTAGGACGTGTCAAAGCTATGGTTACCTTTTGGTTACCACACTTGAGCTGTGTTTCAAATTGCGTACTTCTGTACTTACACTTAATATTTTGAGTGCATAAGTGCGTTCACACTGACAAGTATGGCATAATGCACTGTACTATGAGTACCCGGATGGTGTACACAAAATGGCCAGAAAGTTGAGTGTGGAACGCTGCACACTTCTCACCCTCAACGGTCGTCATCTTGGCTACGTAGAGGAAGGGGAGGACCACCAACGTATGAACATGGCGGCCGAGGTTGCGATTGTTATGGCTAAAAGTAAAAGCACGTTCATTTTTTATTCATTTTTAATATAATTGAATTGAAGTCAAGTGAACAAACAAGCTGGCAGATATTTCAGCGTGCGGCAATCGTGGTAAGATGTTGGCGATAATGCTCCACTCGGTTGCAATCCGTCATTAAAAAGCAGAAGAAGAAGACGCGGTCAAAGGTTGCGATCGTCATTTCCAGTAAGCGCACAACAGCAGTATTTGATTTAAGACAACACTACCCTGTCAAAATTCACACACTACACAAGTCAGTACACAGTATATTGCATGTAAGTGTACTAACGGAAGTTCGCAATTTGAGACAGCATTTGTTTTAGCGCTGTGCAAGTTCTGGAGAAAGGTCTGGCTGAACCCATTATCATTCTGGTATAGGGGGGAAAAAACACCTTGGCGTGTTTGTATTTCTTTAAATCAATCACAATTGTCTTGGGCGGCGCTAATGGACACAGATAGTGGAAGGATTATACCCACAGCCTACTGCCTGTGAGCCAGACTAGGTTACATAATGATCGTGGTCATGGTTAAAAGAAACCCACGTTGACTTGCAGTAGAAAACAGGAAATGACCAGCTGTCCCCTTGTTAAAGTCTGATGTTTTCATGGCCTCTTCCCCATGCAGACTTTCTTAGATTTGAGTGATAATTCCTACTAGAGGTCTTTGTCGCATTAACATGAACATATGTCGTTTTGGGGCTCTTGTCGTTTTTCCTGGGGGGACAGTCTCTGATAATCGAGCTCAGAAGAAACACAGCATCCATACTGGATAGTCGTTTTGTTTGTTTTCAGCCATCCTTCTCTTGCATCCTTCATTACACAGCTCGTGAGACAATTTAGAGCAGAACAACAAAAACAACTAGTGTGAGCCACACATAGCATTTTGTATGACTCCAGCCAAGTTTGCAACCACTGGTGATAGTCTTTGAGATACTGTACATTACGGATCAGGCACTGATGATGACATAGTCAGCCGATAAGGATCAAACTATATTCAGCAGCTTTCCTTCTGCATTATATTACAGAGGACTGGCAATATCATCATTTGTGAAAAACCTTTTAAGCCTATCTTAACTTTTGGGTCTCAACCTAGTCTATAATAACATGTCCACTTACTTCCTATCCTCTAAAATTAGGGGAGTGCGTATAAAAAGAGTTATTATGTTACAGTAATATATTTTAAAATATTTTATTTGTCCAGGGAATATTGGAGCTGTCCAACAACAAAAACATTAATTCCCACAATTGTGTAGTAGGAGTGAAGAGCTTTAAGTCTTTTTGAGGAGTCTCTACACTAATCCAAAACTGTGTTGTCTCTATTTCTTCTCTTATTCCATGTTAAGTCCAATTGAGTTCACTTTCAGTGTTCAATTATAGTATTAAAACGTATTAGTGAAATACAATGATGAAAACACAACAAACTAAAAGATTTTGCTTTTTGTTTTGTGCGACTTTACCTCAGTTTGTTCCCCTCTCTGTTCACTTCAATGAAAGCTTTATTGGCATGACGTTTCGATCAGAAAACATGTTGCCAAAGCTTAAATAGAGTAAAGCAAATAATTCACACAATGAATAACATCAAAAATTGGAATATACAATTCATTAAATTAAATGACTAATTACTGAGAAAGAATGTAATTATATTTCTGTTGATCTTTCTTCCATCAAGTTATGAAGAATTTAAAGTTCTCTCTTTATTTCAAACTGTTGCTTGGGCTCGAATGCTTCCACAGGCAAATACTCTGAACTGAGACACAGAGAGACAGTCTCTGTGCAAAGTGGTGCACTGTAGATAAGAAACATGCAATAAGGTGTGACAACTTACTTTATCTGTTTTATGTTCCTCAGGCCATGCTATACTTGATTCAAACCACAAGTTCTCCATGAGGGCTAGGTAGGTCACTTTCACTTTCATTTCACCACATTTACTCAGATTAGATCCCCATGTGACAAGAGCTGCTACTCCGTTTGAAGAAGCTGGGCTCCCAAGGGGGACAGACTACATTTACTCAGTTTGGTTCCCCACATGACATGAAAACGAGTGCATTTCAATAAAACTGGCCTCCAAGGTGGAAAATGGAGTTTATTCAGTTTGGATCCCCTCATGATGCAAGTATAAGAACATTTGAATGAGCCTCAGTCCCAGTGTGAAACTACATTTGCTCAGTTTGGGTCTCGGACTGCAGAAATTCAAGAAATTGCCATATGAGGTCATATACAATCTAATTTAATAGTCAAGTAGTTGGCATTTGATATTCACAGCTAAAATAGTTGGTGACCTAGAATCACACATGTGCAGCGGTGAAGGAAAATCCTCCACTTAACGAAATTTAGACACTTTACAGTTTGCAATTCCAATACATAACTAGAAGTTGTCATTTTTAAAATGCATTAATCAGACCCCAACTTATGAAGTGCTTAAGTCTACTGAGGCCTCAAGGTAAAAAATGAATGTGTTTAAAAATTCAATTTCATTTTATTCTTGAGGAGTTTGACTCTCCAAATTTCCACTGAAATGGAACAGTTAAATATATTACAGTAGGATATTTACTTGCTTATTCAGGCTCATTTTGTTACTGTCAGTTTAATAATAGGATGAATTATCTCTTATTGTCCTTGTTGATGAAACAATCCAATGTCAATGATTTTGTGATGAAAATTCTGATTAGACAGAAAATCTGGACTTTCTGGCACGTAGTGGACATCCAACCACAATCATTCCTGCATCTGTCCTGTCAGTTAAAATCCTTTAATAGTGAGTAAGACTAAGATATTTCTGAAACGTTGTCAAAGTGTTTTTTCCAAGAGAAAAATGTTTGGTTAAAGCAGTCAAGCTAAAAAACAAAAATATTACCTATGAAAAATCAACCAGGTGGCCGACAGCAGGTGACAGTTACGTAAATCATTACTATAATTGAAGATATTTAACCAAAAGGCTTCTTTAGCTCAAACTAACTCAGTTATGTCTTCTTGTATATTTATATTTGTGGTACATAGTCTGATATTTATTACCAATCTTTTTTTTTTTTTTTTAAACTTAACCTTTAATATTGTGTGTCTGACTCAGATGTACAGTATATGTATATTTATACTACAGTTTTTTACCATTTGGTAACACACATTTCTCAGTAGTTCACTCTTAAAACTCTTCACACAGTCAGCACAACAACAGTCAATGTGGACTACATTGTGGATCACCTTTCATCGCTTTGACACAAAATGCATTCAATGTCCACATCTTTCAAATTTCATGAATAGTTTTCTCACTCAGACTCGACCACCACCAAAGCTCTGTGTATTTACAGTCCATTTTGCACATTTACATACTATTGTAAAAATGATTACATTTATGTTCACACAAAATTACTGTAAATTAGACTGCAATTTGCTACATTCTGCTCCATCTAAAAAAATAATAAAATAGAGGAGACCAACCTATTGATTCCCATTTTAGCAGAGCATCTCCCCAGCTGAGTTATCTTTCAATTTCATGCCATGTATATACTGTAAAAGGGCAAACCTTTGCAATGAGTTTTTCTCAATAAACCTTTTTCCTCATGGAGGCAGAAAGTTTATGACCACCATCCACATGATCAGATGTTGGATGCCTCGAGATATCCGCAGAAAATGGCCAGGGATGGATCAGGCATGCAAAAAAAAAACTCTTTCCCAGGCGAAGTGCAAGAAAGGACATAAGGTGTGATGTGGATGAGAATATGTGGCCAAATGCAGAAGACAGTGTTGACTAGCACTGCTGTATATCTAAATCTGTAGCTATCCTATTCATTACGGATTCAGACAAAACTTTAGAAATGATGTTCGGGTTCAGGTTCAGTTCGATCACATCGGCTGGGATAGCCTACTTGACATGGTGCTTCCTGTTCAGTGCTTTGGTTTGTTATTTAAGCACATTGACACAACATATAGGCTATTTCAGTATAGTATTTTCATTTCAATATTCATGGAGGACGTCATGGAGAATTGTCATCGGGGAAGTTTAAAACTACTGAAAACCATGAAGGGAAGCATTTCGATTTGCTTCAGCTTACATTATGTTACTGTAACTGTGTCAGGCTCGGGTCGGGCTCAGTTACTACTCTCTCTGACTCGGGTCGGGTTCGAACAGAAATAAGTGGCCCGAGCCGCACTCTGCTATACATGCATTTAGAGTGAATCTATTTGCTTTGTAATGGAATTACTTACAGCACGTTTAGGAACATAAAGCCTACTGAAGCGTATTGCAGCATTTATGATTCATTTCTGTAACTAATACAGTAAGGTAGCACAATCCATGCAGTAAAGAGGTGCCATTTGTTTTGTTGTAGGAAAACAATTGATAAAAATACAAAATAAAAGCTACTTCAAAGACGCATTGTAATGCTTCCGTTTGCTAGTGTGTTATGAGTGACAAAGTGTTGCTGTTTGGAGACAAATGTTGTCAGTGTTCTGGTACAAGAGTTGATTCTGGGTGTGTATGAAGTGTTTTGGTTGCATTAGAGCATTTTGGATGTGAGATTAACTGTTGTGCTGAGCTGCGTGTTGGTAAAGAGAACTGTGTGAGGAGTTTTTAAAAAGCTGTAATAGAAACATCCAGATGTTTTTCTATCTTGTATTTGCCTGCTCCAACAGACACGTTGATGTTTAAAACTTTTCTTGGCTGTGAAAGACCTCTCTATGGGCTCTATTTTTATATTCCTATGTTCATGTTGATTGGCCTGTCAGTTACTGTAATTGATTTTAATCACCTGTCACTACATGTTACACAGATGACAAGTGGCTATTACTGTATCATTAAGAAGCAAATATGTGCTGACACACTGATTAATATAATTAAAAATCAAAAGATTGTATTGGAGTTCTGGATGTGTGTACCCCTCCTTTCCTTTCCCAGTGTCCTCATCTGAACGTGGTGCAGGGGTGGTGTTTTTTATTCTGTTTTGACTGATGTTTGATAAGTGTTGTCTCAACCTCACCTCCCCTATTGTGGATTGAGCTCTCTATGTGATTCAGATTCACCTTCCTCCAGACATTGTATACACATGGATGATTTGGATGAACCTTCACGGTGACAGACATAATTTTGTTTGTGTTTCTGTAGACATCTGTGAGATTAGAAGGGCCTTCCCAGTGTGTGTGTGTCAGAGAGAGAGAGGAATATGGACACAGAGAGAGAAGATTGTGTATGTGCCCGTGTGTCGGCCTTTCATTTAAACTTGTGTGGCTCCTGCTGGGCTGATAAGGATCACTCATTATGTGGTGAGTTAGTTCTCTGCCAAGCTCCAGCCGTCACGACCCCCTAGCCACATCACAGCAAGCTGCTCATCTGTATTCATGGGTGGTTAACAACCGGTGCACCTTTCCTCTGAAATACAGCGGGTGGAGAGTACTCATACATCTCAGCGCCTGGCTTAATTCAGAGATGGAGGAGTAGGGTTTTGTGTGGATCCAACCCCTTTAATTCATATTTTCATTTTGGCAGAAATTCATTTTATATAATATTTGTGATGTAATGTGAAATGTGATGCAATAAACTTGATTGCGATTTGACATTAGGTTGAATTTCTTGGTTAGAATTTTGACTTTAGCCTCGGATTTATGAGTTGTCAGAATTTGGACCTGAATCTCAATACTAAGATTTTTTTTTAATCGAAATTCATAAAGTCTCAATATTATACAAATAAAATTTGTATAACTTTTCAGATGTAGTCATGCATTGGTCCAGAGTTTCTGTCCCTTTTATGAAAGACAGTATTCTCTTTATGCGTTGTAATTTATGATAACAGGATACGTCCCAAGAAGAACAACAGCATCAGTTATTTTGCCTGAAAAATGTTAATGTTGTGACGAAACCCTCTAGAAGCCGTAGTAATTATGACGAGAGAGAGGAAGTCAGGTAAGGGTATTATATAGCAACAAAGTTGGCTGGATGGATGGGCCAACAAAAACATCAGACTTTCAGAGAACCAGGTTTATATTAGAGACAGGCTTTTGTTTCTAATTTACCCTGTTCACCAGTTGCAAACTCAACACTTCCTCCATGTTTACCTGCTGTCTTGATAAATTCAGTATAATGTCCATTTCCACAGCAGTAATTCCATCAGTACAACAAGAGTCATGGCAGGAGTTTCACTTTGCCCTATTTCCTCGAATGATGTTAAGTGACCATGAATGAAACTGAACACTTTCTCCAGAATTTTTACAGTAAAAATATAGCAAAAAATTACGAACAGAATAAATTAGTTTCCTGAAGTGCGTGTCTGTGCACATCTATACAGATAGGATAGGGTCTTGTATATCCAAGACGAGGTTTAAGTCAAACTACATTCAAGAAATCATGTTAAAAAGCCAGTTGAGGTAGTCCAGGCATCGGATCAGGACTTCTGCCTGTGGAGGTCCAGGCATGTTCATCTTGGGGGAAAGCCCAGAGCAGATCCAGAAACTGCTGGAGGGGATTACGGATCTAATCTGATCTGGGAACACCTCAGGATCCCCAAGGATGTGGCTGCGGAGAAGGACATTTTGGCTGCTCTGCTTAGTGTTCAGACAGACCTAGATAAGAGACTAAAAATGGATGTATGGTTGGATAATGGAGGACTACAAATGTATCTCAAAAGAAAGACGATGCAGAGTTCATTTACTCAGTTGAAATAAAAAATGCGCTTATTATGTTAGAGTAGCTTCTAATTTGTTCAAATGATGAGTATTTTTATTAGTGCCTCAGACATAACCTCTGACTCCACCATTAGCCATTTATTCAAATACTGCTTCAGTGTGGTTAAGAAGTGAGATAATAGTAAAATCATATCTTATGACTCTTGGGGATGGAGGAGTCTGCTCCTGCAGTTTCTCTGCAAAATGTGTCAGTGGTTTAATTTGGTTCTGATTATGGGATCGTCCTTCAGTCAGAGGCCCTGCTGAAGTGTCTTTGTGCGAGACACTTAACTCCTTCCAGAGCTGCTGACCTTCCTGTGGTGCAGGGCGAGCCAAAAAAAATTCACTTCAGGGGATCAAGAATATAAAAAAAATCTGTTGAAAATGTGTGAGTGGGTAACAAGAACAAACATTTGGCATTAAATAAAACTGGTTTTATATTCTCGTTTTCCCTTTAGTACTACCTGTTTTCTCCCTATACTGCAGGAACTGAACCTTTCTCAGAGTTTCTTGCCCTGAGTGGTGATATCACACGCTTCAAAAGAAGATAGTTTGGAATAATCAAATTCATATCCAGCAGCAGACAATCACCGCTACTGCTGAACAAGTGAGGTTTGGATTGATAAAAGCTCACATGTGACTTTTATTATTCTTTCTATTGTGATGTATTTCCATAATCATCTTCATACATATATTAAAGTAATGAGCTATTTAACTAGCAATGAGCCAGAAAACCTTTCACCAATGTTTCCATGGCAGCACCTGCAAAATTTGTGAAACACAGTCACTTAATATCTATTTAATTTGTCACATCATCATTGATTTAAGCAATAAAACATAATAGCGCTGTGGCCACAGTGCAGCAGTGAAATATCATGGTATGATTTTTAGTGTGTTACTCCTTATGACACAAAGGCTTAATCAACATTTGTATTGTTGGTATTTCTAAAGGGGTTACAGGTACTTTTTCATTCTAATAAGAATAAAGAGTAGATGAGGATAGTTGATGAACTGTTGTTTTCATTACTGTCGAGAAGCATTGTTGTGCATGGGTATTTAGCTGGTTGAGATGGTTGTTTAATGCCATAATAACGAGCTCCCCATACGCTTATACGCTTATTATGGAAAGCAACCCACACCAGTGAACTTCGACATCACTAGTGCAACAACAGACCAGAAGCAAACCAGTTGTCTTCTGAAAAACCTCACATCTACTGAGCAGTATTCAGGCATGTTATTATATTGTACACTCTGGCAGTACACTGATGATTATAATTTCTCTCCCTCTCCAAATGTTCACCCCTCCAAACTCTTGCATCCACTTCATGACCATTTGTGCAACAAGTGCAGATGATAAACACTGCTTATTCTCACTGGCCAGAGTAAAATCACTTTGTTGGGCCACTTCTAGCACAAGTAATGTAAGAATAATCACAGGGCACATGTCCCACTGTCACCTTTATGCTGGAAAGCCATTTTTGCTCAAAAGACTAGTGCTGGGCTTCAAAAACTGGTTCTTAGTTAGAACTGGTTCAAAATGCATAAAATAATGGGAACTTGTTACAACACATGCTTTTCAATCAAGACAAGATAAGATAACACAAGCTTATATTGATCTCCAGGGGACAAATGATGGTGTTGTAGCACAAATACAAAGTGAGTACAGATAAATAGAGAAAAAGTAATATATAAATGAATAAGAAGTAAAATGATATAATAATGATAAATAAAATAAGAATAGAAATAAGAAATAAAAAAACTATACAAGATGAATTCAAGTCAAAATTACAAGGCAAGAAATACACATACAGTACCTTAACCTAATGCAGCACCGTCACTAAGCAGTGACATAGCAGTGTGATGCAGTTAGTATGATAGAATATTACATATGAGGTATTATATTACATTGATTACACTATATTGTACATGTAATGTAATGTATTGTACTTATATGTAAGCATAAGAGTAATATGATACAAACTACAACATGTCAAAACATACAGTTTGTAGGCTACTGTGTTTACAATATGGCTGACTGGAGAAAGATTTCAGAAGTGAGGCTTCACTTCACAGAAGATAGTGAAAACACACTTTTATGCTTTTATGCCCCAGAATAAGCTAATACTAGTGTGTCCACAACATTAAACTTCATTTTTCACACAAAAAACACCTCTTCACTTCTGCAAAATTACTGTTTATGGAAGTCTGACTCAGCAAAAGTGTTTTTCCCCCTTTTTTCCAACATGTTTTGGCTTCTTATTTTACTCTTTTTAGAATTAGGATGAATTTTCCTGAGAAGTAATAAAAACCCAACCCTATGTGGAACTGTTTAATCGTGATATCATGGAGCATGCACTTAGCAATGTGCACACTACCTGTGCTTTGACACTGATTCAAACTTAAACACAACATGTTTTTATCACCTACAGTAACACAGAGTCATCTCTTCTTGCACACCTCTATCCTGCACCAGCACGGTGCAAACGCAGTGTGAAGAGGTCTGGCAATGAGACTGCAACTTAATGAAAATGTGTTGTAATATATTCTATTATTTTCTTGCAACTGTGAATATTGTTGCTGATGAATGTATTTCAACTGCAAATTATTCTACAGAGGGAATTAAAAAAAGGTATAAATAAATTACCTTCATTAAAAACACTTTCTCTTCTTCAGTTTTACTCTTGATGCCAGTGGAACAACTGAAGAGAAAAAAGGGATATCTACAGAGTTTCACGGGATAATGAAGCAGTGTTTCAATCATTTGATGATCCCTAGGTGTTTAGCTGGTTTTGATGGGAGGAGCAGACCTTTCTGACAGCTTGTCTCAACAATATGTTGGACACAGATGGGAGAGACAAAGGACAAATAGCAGGGGAGGGTTTAAATAAAAAGAAAAATGAAAACAGTGGATTTGATTTACTGTCATCTGCTGTGTTAAACCTTGAACAACACAAAAATGTAACAGATTGTGGGGACGTTCGCTCGCTGTGATCTGCTTCCACCCTCTCCTAAAGCTTCTGTCTGTGTCGGAATATGTCCTTATGTCTGAATAGGTCTTTATTTATGTTATCCTGAAGCTTCTTTTTTTCATCCTCTGCCACGCTGTCTTTTAAAAATGGTCTTTATCCTCCATCCTTTCTTTCTCTCACTCTCCACCACCCCCTGCCTGAATATTATTCCCCTTCATCTGTTTTTTTGTAGAGTTTTGTTTGCACAAAAACATTGTCTGGTTTAAGCCCCAGTAGGCAAAGAACCCCAGCTTTTTGATATGCAAGTAAGGCAACTGTTCAACCTGAGTGATTGGGGACACGATGACAGTAGTTGTTTTTAATATTAGTGCAAGGCTTTTGGCTTTATAAAGATTTAATCAAGATTTTAAATTCAATATTTGGAAGTCAGCCCAGCCAGAAAGAGCCCCCAAACCCTTGTGTTCCTCCTTCTGTCCAAATTGAATAAACTAATTTTCCTCTTCCTCTCTGCAGGGGTTGTTCTGTTACTCCAGTTTATATACAGTGTACATATGAAGTTGACTCAGGGATGAATTATCATGAACATTACTTCAAGCACGTCATAAATAACCTAATCTTACCTGGATGTCCCAAATTCTGTAATTGTGTACCATAATAATTATGAGTGTGTAATTAAACATCACAGCTGTGCCTGGAACAACAATCATCATCTAGTCAATAGTAGGTTTACGGTGACACCGTGATCCTATTAGTGTCAAAGTCCATAGTTGGGAACAGCTGGTGCTGGCTCATGCTTCATACCCTTGCAAATAAGCAACAGGAAACAAGGATTACACAAAAAGACGTGCAAATACCAGTTTAGTGTGTTTTCTGAAAACACTGTAAGGCTACCTAATGGCCACTAAGAGACAGATGAACTGGACAGGTTGACTAGAAGTGAGTTCAAACTAATGAGTTTTTGTCAACCTGACAATTTGTAAGTAAAATATTATTTTGCCTCATATCCCAGACACCATATCACACGTGATAAAATCACATACAGGCAAATTTCATTTTTGGACATAGCTGCATGTGAAATATTAATATTTGTTAATTCAGTTTTAGTTATATAGCGCCATATCATAACAAGGTTATCTCAGGGCACTTTTTCATACAGAGCAGGTCTAGACCGACTCTTTATATTTACAGAGACCCAACAATTCCCACCATGAGCAGCACTAGGTGACAGTGGCAAGGAAAAACTCCCTTTTAACAGGTAGAAACCTCGAGCAGAACCAGGCTCTGGGTGGGCGGTCATCTGCCTCGACCGGTTGGGTTGAGAGAGGGAGAGAGAGAGCAGGAGGAAGGAGAACATACAGCAGCACAATACAGTTCTACATAGAGAGGTAAAGTAATAGTTGTGGTAATGGCATTGATGTTAATATTAATAAAAATAATACTAATATCAATATAATAATGTTAGTAATTATATTTCTCCTAGAAATATAATATTTTATATGTAATGTGTATATGTACATGTGTTTTGGAAAGGATGATTTGGTCTCCACTTACTGGGTCTTTAGCTGCTTGATCACCGAGCTTCTTCACCTCATTTACACCACCTCTCATGCGTTTTATGCAGGGCAGGTAGGTACTGTTCACTTGTTTGAGCTTGCTTGCTACAAACAGCTGGTTTCATATGCGGAGGTCGATAAGAGCCATGGGACTGGGATGTGTGGCTAGAGAACCAAAATGACGAGCTAAAAGAATCTAAATGCTGCATAGTACTGCAGAGTGTGACTCAGTGGGTTGGGCACTACAAACAACCCTTGGTCATTACAATGACACATTTCATTTAATGTTAATATCAAAAATACTGCCTTATGAAGGTTTCAGAATGTGGATTGCTAACCGATGCATAAAACCTGTTCCAGTCTGAGTAGTGATTTTCAGCTACTGTATTATTATTTAAATGAGCTGTTACGCAGGCATGGATGTGTGTTAATTGGGTATTTTGCAATATCTTAAAATGTTACCCAGCCTGTCAGAATGGAGGGCAGGAACAATCCACCTTAACAATATCGCTAATGTATGTGAAATGAGTCAATGTGATCTTTTTAGTGCAAAATCAACCAGTACTTTAGGATTTCTGTTTTTTAGGCTGCCGGTGAGTGAGCCAACATTGGCACTCACTTCACAGGTGAAGCTGTTCAACACACACACACACACACATGCATGCAAGCCTTGTCTGGCATGTGTGCAGAGGCGTTTTACAAAGGCTTGATTTTGTGATTTTGTAGGGTAATTTGACAGCAGCTGCTTGAGTCGTGACTTCCACTTACACTCTGAATACACAAAACCACCCAACCACCCACTGACACACTCACACACACACAGACGCAGACGGAGACACACAAACTCACATAAACAGACATAAAAAGTGCAGGGACCATACACTTACACTGCATACAAACACACTCATATACATAGTCATCCACTGCCAACACTCCCTGCATACAAAAGATCCTGAAGACAGTCAATCACAGACATACAGCCAAGTCTTGCAGGGATACACACATATGCACATACACAAACAAATGTATACACACAGGTTAACCAGTGCAAAGCAAAGACAAAGGTCCTTGAGTTGAACCCCTTTCTGCAGTAGCAGTGTTGGGCATATTTCTGCACGATTGTTCACCTCTATGAAATGTTTAATAAACGTAATAACATCACAGAACCATAGTTAATGGCTTAAACTGAAGAAGACACTTGTACCATTAAATGTATAAACATAAATTACTAAATGTATTCATTTCCGTGAAAACATAGGACATTGAATACACATTTAAAAAAATAAAAACACAAACAACACACGCTATGGTTTACAATGAGAATGAGGAAAAGAAGAGTGTTAATACCACACATTATACTTCTTTAAAAACACATAACAGAGGGGTTGTACAGGAGACTAAAAGTACTAGAAACATGATTACTTACATGTCAAGGAGGACTTCTTTGCCCTCCACAAATACATCCACCTCCAAAGAGTCAGTGCTCCCAGCATTAGAGCCTCCGAAAAACATTGTTTGTTGATATTAGAAAATCTCTTCCAGTTATCTCCTTAAGAGTAAACAGTCACATTCAATACTTTTTTGGCATCTATTCAGGGTGGAAACAGTTTTTTCTCGTTTTCCCATAAATGGCCTTTGATTTACACATGGCTCATTATATTAAAGGTCAAAGGGTGGTTGGAAGATGCTTTTAATTTGACACATTTGTAGCTTATAAATTGCTAACGATTTTGAGACCTGCATTTACAGGATACAGTACTTCATTTTGGGGAACAAGCAACTTGTTTCACATTTAAACAAAGTGCCGACATCCACACACCAGGGAGCACTGCAGAAAGGGGTTAAGGTCCTATTGATTGGTCCTGTAGTCATCAAGGAAACATATGCACAGGTACTGAATGTGTTCACTGGTACCATGTCATCTATAGACCTAAGAGATATTTGTACACATACTGTTCTTGCTCCAGTACATTTTTACATGCTGTTCCTTGGACACATTTTTCGTAACCATGGTACTGATTTTTGCTATGCCGATGACATCTGACTTTATCTTATCCAGAAACCCAATGACCTCTCTCAGTTTAGAAAAATCTAGGAGCGTATCTGTCTGAAGTTAAAAGCTAAAAACACAGATGATAGAAAGAAGACTTGTAGTCACCTTTGATCCCATTTGCTCATTCCAACCTCCCATCAGGTAATATTACCTTAATACATGTATATGTAACATCTAAACATGACTACGATAATGTCCTCCCCTCTGCCTTGCCAAACTCTGCCTCTAGGATTACCTAACTGGGCTTCCATACCAAATGTGCAAGCATAGTATAACCCAGAGGAAGGCCAATATTTCCTCCTTAACAGCTGCACAAGTAAAAGCAACGCACACCACCTTGGTTTTCCACCAGGTTTTGCACCAAAGTTCAGCGAAGTTCAGCTTTGATGCACAAATATGCTGCCCTCTAACAAGCACAACCTATGCCATTCAAGCAGCCAGGAGGCAGACTTGTATTAATGTTTAATTTGACTGCAAAGAAGAAAAGTTTAATTCTGATTAGCCCTATTAACCGGGACCAAACTGCCACAAGTCACAAGAAAATAATGTGTATGGCTGACTAGAAATGTATAAAAAATAAAACCTAGATAACATCTTGCAGTTAATTGATTAAATGATGTTTTGCATGTTGTTTGCTGTATTCAATTATGAAAACCTCACACAGCTGCTAGCATGGCTGTAGGCTCTAAGTATTGTTTTATTCAAGTGTAAAATGAATTGAGACTTGTTAATGATAAATGTAGTTTATTTTTGACCTGACATTAAAAGAAGCAGACACACACGCAACGCACATATAAACAGGTAGTCTTACGAAACCAGGTGAGAAGTCAGGCTTACACACACAATAAGTCATACATAACCAACACAAATACACAGGTGCGCACACACACACACACACACACACACACACACACACCATTCTGTCTAAGATGATACACGCATGCACACATTCACCCACCCACACACAAAGACACAGACAGAGGCAGACAGTGACACACACACACAATCACAGGCAGGCGGTCTCACACACAGACAACATACACGCAGAGAGGGAACAATCATGTCTACTATGTTGTGCCTCCGCTTCCACTGAGGAGTGACATTTTGAGGGGCTCGGTGGGGTGGGGATGAGGGCAGGAGGTTCAGTGATGAAAAACATGATTCAGGATGGAGGGAGGGCAAAGCCCCCCAAAAAAAAAAAGACAGAGACAACAGAGTGTCAGAGAGAGAGAGAGAGAGTCGGGAGAAAAATCTGTGTAAAGTTATCAAACAGACAATGAGGTAGATACGTCCTGTGCTGCCATGCTGAGTACAAGAGAGGCAGAGACAGCAAGACACCCAGAGCAAGAGATGGGGAGGGTGTAGTGAGGGAAGGTAGGCAGCATTAATTGGGTCATTTCAGAAGCAATAAGTAACAGGATATAGCAAGAAATGTGAAAATATATAACTAAGAACATAGCAAATAATGGAGCTGATTATTCCAACACTAGGACGTGCTCAGTGGAGAATATGACTGAAAACTACAGCAAAATAAAACCTGTCTCCTACAAATTACATTTATACACAGCTAATCTGTATTAGCGACATTGTGTTCCAGTGCAGTGAACCACAGCACACATAACACAGCAGAGTTGTTGTAAGGCGGTCTGTTTGAATGGTTAGGCTACAAAACACATGATTTAGACACCGGAGACCGTTTCATGCCCCAGGTCTGGTCTGGGTTAAGGTTAGGGAAAGTCATCCTGTCTCGTGCTTATAGTCGGGGTTGAGTTTTTGAATATTTAACCAAGACCATAATGTAAACCCACAATCTAATCAAGTGTTTTGAGTTGCTTGAACATAACCATTAAAAAGGTAAAAAGGTACCAAATGCAATTTACAGCCAATAGCCACATTCAGGGCCATAATGGGATTGCAAATACCAACCACGGGTTATTGTAGCAAGAAAAATTGTGAATGTATTATATGTAAAATTTGTTTGTTAAAATGTGTTGTATGAACATTTGTGTAAATGTTTTAAACTGTACACCTTTACAGTTAGGCATTAACACTTTCAAGAGAGGTTGTCTGCCTACAATAAAGATCAATATAAAGCCACATATGCAGTGTCCTCTGTATGCTGAATCATTGGGACGGGGCCACATATCCTGACTTACAGGGAGAACATGTGCAGAAACACAAACAGGTCAGAAAACAGTGCAGGCAGATGTCACATAGATTATTCTGGAACATAGAAAAGTAAGAAGCAGTGGAGGATAGCACCCACCTAGTTGGCTGAGACTGGGGCCTTTTGAGTGGCGAGAACTGAGGAGTCTTCCGACTGCTGGCACTGAAGATTGTCTAGGAGCGCAGTCATATCAGCCATGTTTGGAGCAGTGTATTCAAACTCTGGAGGTGGATGTCAAAATTTCATCGCCTGAGGTTATTGAAGCTCGTAACAACTCAGAGTCAAGATGAGGTGAAATTCTTCGCTACCTTCGAAAGAGATCAAGCTGCAACCACAAGCGATGTTCATATTGAGCTGCTTCCTGAAGTGTTCAAAAAACACAGGAAGTAAAGTTCAGCAAAGATCACGTCCATCTTGGCTGTAGAGTAGTGCGTTCCAACTGCATAGTATGTGGATTTTGTGTACGCGAAAGATGTATACTTGATTAGCAAGAATTTCTGAGTATGCGACGGGAGCTTACTCGACATATTCAACTACCCCAAATGCATTGCGTCTCTTCAGACTGCAATGTCGGTAAAATAATTACGAATAATGGAGAGTGAACATGAAACAGAAGCTACTCAGGACCCAGGACGTTAAGGTACAGTTAAGAGGAACAACGCAGGAGCTTACGTGGACTGTAGACAAAATATATAACACTAAAATATTTAATAATTTTAATTTGGCTTAAAATTATAAAATAAAATTTTGTGAAAGACGTTGATTCACATTTGTGATAAATGATTTTCATTCAGTGGTAGCTGGGACCGGTCACGTGATCGATACAGTCATGTGATGCAGAGACGTATTGCTTGAGTAAACTTCAGTTTGATTAGTCTGCTGGTAATGACATACTCAGTTGTTAAGTTAGTAGTCAGCATGCAGTAAATACTCATTGAATATGTAGTAGGCAGTATGTTAGTAGCCTATGCAATTTCGAACACAGCCTTATAGTCCTTGTTTTGGGGGAGGAGGGAGAGCCCATAAGTGTGTAGAAAATCTTCTTCTAGAAACTCTAGCCCACTGGCTCCAGCCACAAGCCTGCCCCATATAGACATTTTCACAGCTTAGAGATGACAGCCTGAGCACTATTAGCATCGTAATAAGAAGAACAAGGTGTGAGAGTGGGTGTGAAAATGTGGCTGTGCATTAAATATTTGTCAGTGGTGTGCTTCATAGCCTTTTTTCCCCACACAATGAAAAAGGACATCAGCCCGTGCCACAAGGCACTGAAACTTACATTTTTAATTCTAACATCAAGCACTCGTCCTTCCATTCATTTTTAATTGTGTTCTTTGGGCTTTAAAGGAAAAAAATGAAAATATATTTTGGAAATAAAGGCACTCACATACAAAACAGTTGTTCTCCAACATCAATTTGTTGTGTGCGGTGGCGATGAAAATGGCAGTAGGGATGAATAATTTTGTGTTTTGTTAAAAAATGTAAATCTCAAAACCTTGAACCTTACCTCGCTTAGCACTGGCTTAGATATTGTTAATTTATTAGTCCAGGGGAAACGCCAACATGTCAGAAGGAAGGAAGACGCTTTTTATGAGCAAAATTTGCTCTCATGGTTAACTCTTAAAATTTAAACATTTGAGCCTGTACTTGAGGATATCTGCACTTTTATGACCAATTAGATGCTCGGTTTAAGTATTTCTGTTCAGTTTTCTGTTCAAGATCAGTTTCAGCCGATATTCACACAAAATCTATTTTTCCACATATTCAAATGCTGTCATTTTGTGATGTTTCAGCTCAAAAAATACATGGAATACACAAGAAAACACAAATGGGCCCCTGACATTGGGCCAGGGCCTCCCTAATAACACTAATAAAACTTAATTCATGTAGTATGTCATACAAAAAGATGCAATACAAACAGAAAAACTGACAGCAAACTCCATGCACTGAGGTAGACCTTGAGATGTGATTGGTAGCTCTGGAAAAACCTAGTATCTAGTACCTAGTATTCCTTGTTAATATATTTTTTGTCAAAGACATAATGTAACACACATAGCACAAAATAAATACTATATGTGGAAAAATATATTTTCTTTTACAAATGTGTATAATGCAAAATAAAATCACCTGTTCTTTATGAAATAAATTTGACCTTTTTAAATAATCAGTTTTTTTTTTCATTTTGTATGTATAATCCTCATACTCCACATATTGGCCCGTAAACACAAACACTTCATGAAGCCACAGCGAGTGTTCATGCACTGGTATGCTGTGTCTTGTGTGATGGTTTCTATTTCGAGCAGGTTTGACTTCATCGTAGGTAAACTGACAGCTTCAGCGTGCGGAGATGAGTGAGGAGCTGATATCAGGCTGAGGAATGTGCTGCATTGGCGCTAACGCACTGAATTACAATCAGGATCACTGTGTAGCCCGGTAACATGTACAAGGAATGTTGCTTGTTAACACAGTGCTGTGAAATGACAACAAGTGACAAGTGCAACCACAAACAAGGAGTAATACAAGACCGTACAAGACATTTAGAGGCACACAGAGACTGTGAAAGGACTAGAAGGTATTCACAGCCAATCAAGGAATTCTTTAAAGAGACACATCCACTTTTTTCACAAGCTGTCACTTCTACTTCTTTTCCTTTCTTTTTGTCTTCTTTGTCTTGCTTTAGGTTTTGTAAAATTGCACACAGGAATGACAAAATTTAAAAGGTCAAAGAAAAGAAATCTCAAAGGGCTTATAAAAGCCAAAATAGCTTATAAAATCTCTGTCCTTTCTGTGCCTCTCAGTGCCGTTATACAGCAGTATGTATACATTTATTTTTAACATCACAGATTTGCATTGACTTGCATCCCCACATCTTTCTCCAGGCTACTTGGACAACAAGTGACTGTGCTTTGTCTGACAACTCTTTCTCTCTTTCTGCTACTCTTCCTCATGTTCCTCGCTGTCTCCTTTTTTTTCCTCCCTCATGTTATCTCTGACTTTCTGTCTCTCTTTCTCGCTCTCTCATTCTGCGTCTCCTCTCGTCTCTCTCCGCTGTATAACCCTAATGTTAGGGCCTGTCATGGTAGGCCCACAGAGAACCAATTAGTTGGAGGTTTTTATGCTTTGCTGTTGAGACACTTTTGCAAACATGTGCACTTTCACTCGCACAAAGTGTTTCTGCGTCTATCAATATTAAAATCAGAAGAAGAAGCTAGCCTTAGTGTGTGTGTGTGTGTGTGTGTGTGTGTGTGTGTGTGTGTGTGTGAGAGAGAGAGAGAGAGAGAGAGTGTGTGTGTGTAACAGATTAAGCATCTCTGTGAGTTTTCTAGAGTCTGTACCAGAACTGGGCTGATTGGATTGGCCAGGCCAAAATCGCAGTGGGACTCATTTTGAATATAAAAAATATCAGAGGTTCCTCATCAATTCTTTTGAAGTGTCCATCTGTGAATGCAGCAGGTGCCCCCTGTTGAAAGGTTTGATACAGAATCTGGGAGTGCGAGAACTGTTGTATTCCTCAGAATGACATTTCCTTTTATCCTCTTTCTCCTCTTCCCAAACATTCTTGTAATTTTTGCCTTTTCTTGCTTTATTCTCTCTTTCTCTCTCACTGATTTTCTATGTCTCTGTATTACTACACATTGAGAGAGTGAAAAGGGAAAGAAAGGGACAGGAAGAGAGACAAATGAAAATTAGACAACTAAGGGGTGCCAAAACCATTGGCTATGTTTTTGGGCATCTGATTTTAAAATGTATCCCTTACTGACACACATATAATGCCATACATTTACACATACAGTATACACACACACATCTGATACATATAGTCTAAAAATACCATGAACAACCACCAGATTAGAAGACTACTCCACCGATATAGCATTGCACTCCTACAACATTGTCAGACTAACGATGGACGGTTTTCTTCTTCTTGTCAAAACCTGGTGCCTACATTACCCACAATGTAGCTTGACTCGATTTACTCGAAAGTACAGATTTGGGTGTGTTATGCTAGTAGCGGCTAATGTAGCCTCGAGCCGCTAGCCTCAAGTAGCGATGAGGAGCGGGCTACAGAGGTCTGTAGGTAAGGTAAGGTAAGCTCACTTCTTTCTGACTCCACACCCCAAGATTCTTTTCATTTTCAAACTTGAGGCCATATATCAAAACTTCACACAGCTCCCTGTGGAGCCACAAAAGGCTTTATACTACTTTTTCTATTCACATATGCAGTAGTACTCCTCAATTCCTGTAAACAGACTTGGATGTGTAAAATCGGTGGAGTTCCCCTTTAAAGAGGCAACAGAAATCATGAAACAGGCCCAGTTTCCAGTATAAAGACTCTGTCCAACCATGTAACACTAGTAATTTTCTCATAAACTGCACATAACACATAAACTGCGAGGCAATACTAGTTACTGTCAACATCACTGTCAATAAACCAAGTATTAGAAACCATGGTTTCACATGCCCAACACAAGTCTTCAAGACTAAACATCAGAATACTTAATTTGTTATTGCTTCCCAATACGACCCATGTTTGATCCATATGAGCAGGACATTTGTACCAAATTATTATTGCAAAAATGGTTAAGGTTTGTTTAGGTTTAGGTTTGTTATGTTTAGGGGATCATGGTCAAGGTTAAAGAAACCAACGCTGTAGGAAATGAAAAACAAGTTACAACGGTCTCCAGTGTCCAAGTCACACTATCATTCAGCTCATTTGGTGACAGACTTTTAGATATTTTATTTTACAGTTTTTTGGGCTAGCGTAGCCACACAATTGCAACGTGTTTCCAAAGGACAGTTAGACACTTAGCATAAAGGCAGCATGCTTACTGAGTAACAGGTGCCACTTATCTGATGTATAGCGGTTCATCATGAACAAATCTTATTGGCTCAGGTGGTTTGAATGACATGCTGTCCAATAGTGTGAGCATATGGACGGTGTTCTGCTGTGTGGCTTATCCAAAAGTTTCAGGTAACATTATTTTATCTGGGTTACAATTAGTTCACTAACAATGTCACAATTCTGCCATGTCTTGCTTTATTAAGAGATGTATGCACATTAAAAGGAATTCACTCAGGATGATATGTGTGGTGGAAACAATGAGGAGTTCACCTATAAGAGTTGTTCAGTTCTTAAATAAAAATGCACACAAACTCAAACACTCACACACACACATTTCCTCTCCCTTCACAACTGGGCCGCCTGGGAGTGTACACTTTGAATTTGTTTCCAAATGGACTGAAACCAAAGCGTGTTAGACACAGCGGGATGCTCTCTGTGGCAGCAGGCTAAGACATACCATGTACTCAAGATGTTGTTGGTTTGACTCCAGCTTTTGGCATTTGTCATCCAACTTGTCCTGTACATGTTCTTCCCAATATCCTCTCCTCTTTATCTCTGTTCCCCCCTCTATGTCCTGATTTTTTTTTCAGTTCTTCCCCTTCATTTCAAAGTGCTTCACTGGCATCAGACCTGTCTTCCACTGCCAGAGCCTCTTGTCTCACATTGCCTCTCTCACCCTCTGTGTGTGTGTCTGTGTGTGTGTGTTAAACCTCAATCCGGTTAATCCCACTAGTAATGGTGTGTATTGGGAGAGGTATCAAACATGACCACTGGGGTTGGTTCTTTGGCCGAGTTATAGCCGTGAAAAACAAGGATTCAACACCATATGTCTAACAGTTTTGCAGAGCCTGCTGTGGAAAATCCTCGATTTCTAATTAGACGCAAATAAACAATACAACTATTGTATAATAAAATAAAATCAAAATAAATAGAAGGGACAAATGAATACAAAATATAATGCTCAAAGGACTGTCAATGTACTGAATGAATATATCTCAATAATGTTATATTTTAACATAACTGTATTTTTTGTATCAGCTGAGAGCTTGACTGCTGTTGACCCACAGTACGTGTAGAAGCTCGAGCCATCTCCTGTAGGGCATATTTGACTGCTTGACATATTCTTTGTCGACGCTACAGATCCGAGGTTATTATCCATATTTATCTGGTTCAGTATATGTCAGCTTCACAGGCTTCAGTCAGATATACCCTCCAGAATCTGTGCACCAGCTGTGTTGCCCTTTCTCCTAAAAGGTTGTATTTTAATATGTTTAAAATAAAGTTATAAGGCCCATGTGTGGGCAGATATGACCGACTTAACTAGTTTGATAGGTATGATTACACCTTTTCTATGTAATTACTTGTTTATGTACAACCTCAAACCATCCACCCACACCTCTGTTAGATACCTGCAGGGGAAACTTGGAGATGTCAGTGTACATGTTGTGTGTAATGTTTATTTTTGGTACCAAAACCAACAATGCTATACCTTATTCTTGGGTGACGTGTTTCTTCATTAGCATGCACATGGGCACTGTAGTTTATTATGATTCAGTCCTACATACACCGTCCCACTGCCATAAATATTAGAGCACCAAATGTGTATTAATCCATGGATGAAAATAGTCCCAGCAACAAATGTGTTTATTTCTGTTTCAGTAGCATTTTCTAAAGCTACAGTGCCGAGATGTTTTCTGAAATTACTAAGCATTTTTTTAAAAATGAAATGATACATTTGTGACCTGTATTTTAGAGTTTTCTGAGTCTTCCAAATAGGCTTTGTGCTGAGGTCCACAGACAGAGTAGGGAAGTTGAAACGTGGAGAAACAGACAAGCGCTTTGTTGGTTCCACTTCAATGCAGGCCTTGGCTTTCACTGAGAGATGCATCACAAATCAAAGGCTCCATTTACTTATTAAAGTCTGTTCTGACCCTTAGCCATTCTCACAGTCTCTGGGTAGTTAAAGAGTAAAACTGCAGCGGTGGGGACAAAAAGGCAACCTAAGGCAACCTAAATTGTTAAACTGAAGCTTGAGAGACAGATTGCACAGAACTCCCATTGGTTTTCTTCTCTATTGTAAAACAGTTTGACTGAAAACATTTACCATGTTGAAAATTCATGTTAAAATCTGCAGGACATATTTTTTTCTTTTTCTTTTTTATGGTGGAGCATCTCACTCTGCATGTATGTAGATACGTTTACTAAAAGTTAGAAAGTTCATTTCTGCTTTCAGAAAGTTTGTCAGTGTGTATTATTAGACAAATTGTATGGTAGGTGTAATATATTTGGTCAATATTATACGTAGGTGGGTTGTTCAAGTGAGAGTTGGAAGGTGTTTTCCTTGTTGTCAATATCTTTAGGGAGTATTTTAAAGATTTTCGCTGCTCTTTTGCTCATACAAGCCTGAAGTAAGACTCAGTACTGTGTGTAGGTAAGGTAAAACTAAGAAAGCTTTCTCCAGCAGATTTCTTTTAGATCTATCAGATGCCAGCTGTACTTATGAAAGGCCCCATACCACTCACTGTTAGACAGAGAAAGTTAGACTTGTTTCGACAAAGCATAGACATTATAAAGGTGAGTTGACCTTTTACCACCCACTGTTCTGCCTGTGGGATGCAATCACTATGGAAACTATGAAACACTTTCACAGACTGCAAGTACCATGAAAGGTTACATGAATATAAACTTGTCATATTTGTCTTTATACATAACAATTTTTGGTCATTGTGGTCATTTTTGTAAAAGGTAATCCTGGTACAATGTATGGCAGAGTATGCAATTAAAGACTTAAAAATATGAAGCCTCCCTACCTTTAAAAAAGTCTGACAGTCCAGCAACATAATACATCATTCAAAACTGTATGTCCAAATTCTTTGCAGGCATCTGTCAAAAATTGTAAATGTGTTTTATTAGTTAGGCAGACCATCCGCAAAAGAGTGGTGGGTGGTAAGGTGTTACACATGTTTCAAGCAGGAAATATGGAATAATGTGTGGAAAAATATTGAATTATATATGATAGAAGTAAAAAGAAGTTAAGGAATCATTCTCCCTTTCGTACATCAATGTCTTTGGGGTATATGGTATTTTACAACTGTAGGTGTTATATAGTTACATAAAACATTATGTGTAATTCATTAAAATAAAAGTAATTGGAACTGGATAGCATCTCCACTTTAGCGTGCAGCCACACAGCTACATATAACTATTTTATGCAATTCTATAACTTTTTAAAAAAAATGTATTTACAATTGACATTTTCTGACAGTTAACGCAGAATCTTTCTGTATGTGTAAACCAAAACTAAAGATACCAGTTTTTATTTTATTCATTTTGTAAAAAGTTGCATTTCATGTTACAAACATTCAGGAGTAACACCAGAGCCAAGATGAGGGATCGTCTAACATCTAACATTATTATACTGTCACAGCCTGGCTCTTAGACTGGGACAAAAACGGGACACAAACGGGTATACTAAATAACAAAGTAATTTATTTACAACAAAACAACAAAATAATCAAAGCAAATAAGTGGGAGGAATCTGTAAAGTCGGTAGTTTAGGGAGTGGATGAGTGAAAATGTGCTGCACGGATGTTGTGCTGTACAACAATGCAGAGATGTGTGGGGAGAGGAGATCAGCCAGATGAATGGCTGCTGCTCTGGCTTTTATGCACACCTGGGATGGGGCACACAAGGCCCAGGTGTGTCCCACACCACTGATTAACCACCAACAGGTCTGCAGCCCTGGAGACCAAAAGCAAAGCAACAGCAGAGCAAACCAAGCAGAGGGGGCGTCACAATACACATATACATAATGTACAGGTTTGCTCGAAACTGCCATCAGAACTAAAGGAACAAGGTAAATCCAGTGTGTGATCCTAGTGAGTCAAGTAAAACGTGCTGACTAAAAAAAGAACTTATCAATATTTCTTCTTGGAGAAAGAATATTTATGTGGTCACAGAAGAGAGAGATGTGAAATAAAGTACAAGTGAAGCCTTTTTTCTGATGAGTAACTCCTCGTAACACTGCAGGGGGAGGACATTTAGGTCACAGATAAGTAGTGGGTTTAATATTTTTTAGAATTACTCTATGATAACTGTTATTGGTTTTGCCATTATATTAACCAATATTCAGAAGACAGTATCAAATATCTCAGAGTATTTATTTGAACCCACCTGCATGTCTGCAAGTTTTTATATATATGTCTATGTATTTCGTGACAGATTTCAACCTGGCAGGCCAATAATTGCCCTGTTAACGAAAGAGATAGGTTTTAAATTAACTTGCAGAGCGTTTGAATGGCAGCGAGAAGCCTTCCTCATTTTGTCGGAGTAATGTGGCTGTGGCTTACAGCTCAAGAGGTGATGGAGCGTCGGGAAGGACAGAGCCAGCAGTGCTGTGGCCGGTTAATGAGGCACACCTGCGCCTAATTACATCTCCCCCTTCATATAGATGCTGGTTTAGAAAGCTTGAACTGTAGGGCACAGATGCACTGTCACGAGTTAAATTCTTTAGAAACTGCTCTACACTTGTCAAATTGTTGACTTCATCACCAAAATGGAGAACATTGAACTTGAGTTGTGGTTTTAATTAAAATACAAACGGAATCAGGGAGGTCTTCCACTTGTTCTTTCTGCAGTAGTTAAGGCTGGACTTTGGATGTAGTAGAAGTGTACTTTGCAGAAGACAGTGCAGGAATGATGGGATCTCTCCTGGGGAAAGTTCTGCATCAAGCTCGCCTCGCACCAGCAACACATTCACCTGATGTTGACAGATTGCCGCCACCGTCCGCTGCCTTTTTCCCCTGCCAGCTTTCCGCGTCTCCCAGCATGCTCCACTGAGGATGTAGCCAGTAGTTGACCCAGAGCTTTCCAGGAAGTCTCTGAGGGATCGATGAGAGTGCGTGTGTGGCCTAAACAGCAGTGTGCTGCCAGTCTTCGTTGCTTCCCCTCTAGTGAGGTGCATGTGGTGGCGCACCGTCTGCTGGCATCCTGCCTAAAGAAGACAATCCACTGGCTCTGCCTCACACTCTGGTTAAACCTGTCAGATATGTGAATGTCTAAATACCTGAATGTGAGATTCGACTAAGCCCCAGAGCCAATTAGCTGCCCGTGTGTGAAAGTTCACATGTGACCCCATGGAATTGAAAGTGGTTTGAGTGTGAGAGCTCTTCTTGTATGAGTCACCGTGATGAAAAATGACATTGGTCCATGTGTTACTGAAATGTTACACATATGCATTCAAGCTGTCACTTACTGAGTCATAGTGTGTGTATCTATATGTCACAAACATGCATTTTTAAAAAGCATCTTTAGTAAATGTGTGCATTTATTTCTGTCGTGTGTGTGTGTGTGTGTGAGGGAGAGTGTCACATCCCCCTGGGAGGTGTGACTGATTCGACTATACAATGACACTCGTGTTCTAACAAGTTAATTCTGCTGTTTCTCTCACCTGACCCAGATGAAATGATTGTTGACCATATAATTATGCTCGCTGACAGAGATTTGTTTGCGTGTCTCTGTGTGTGTGTTTAAATTAGCGAACTATGGTAAATGAAGCAGCAAATTACTGTCTCTTCCTGTTCCTCACATGAATGTACCCAAATACCGAGGCTGTGTTTCCACCAGTAATTCCATTCATGCCTTGAGTCTAGTGTAGAGACAAGTTTACCTACAGAGAAATCAAAATCAAGTTTAATCTGAGAAGAAAGCAAATGAGTTTCACTGCACTTCTATGGTCGCCATGAGCGCCCAAAGCTCACAAAGAAATAGGTGGATATGGACATGACATTACTTAGTCATTAATAACAAAATGAAGGAGAATGGGCATCCTGTAACGCATTGGTTCCCGATTGGTGGGTTGTGGTTCAAAAGCGGACCTATTCTGATTGGACTGCAAGCATGTGCTTCAGTTTCAGTAAAAATAAATAACTTTTAAATAAATAGTTTGAAGTGTAGTGAATTTCCCTGTGTGTGTAGGTGTGAGTTAGATAGTTGCGGAATTGTCCAACATAAGGCTTCACATGGCTCAGGCGACTGACAGGAACCTGACAGATGCTGCACTTTAGTATCTAAGGAGGTATTTTAATCCTACTCTCTCACCGACGATAGTTTACATGCAAAGCTCACACACCATTGTTTATACACTGTATGTCTCCTGCAATCATGTCCTCAAATCATTAAGGCAGCGTTCAGACCGAAAAAAGGAAAAACTGCAGCCCCCTCATTCATTTTAATGGAGCCAGTCCATCGATACATGCAATTTGAAATGTATACACAAGGTTAAGGTCATGGTTATTCTGTCTTTCAATATAGCATATCACACAATACAGGTTTGTTGACAACAAGCTCCCAGGTGTAAATATGTAGAGATAGTAAAGCAGGAAATGAGGTACCATGCACAGCTGAATAAAAGTAAAAGTAATGAGTGTATATTAGTTCTGTCTCACAGACAAACATTTAAACTGCTATTTGTCTGACTTACGTATACTGTATATCAGTTGCTCCCCCCCAGACAAACGCAGGTGGGCTGGATAAATAGAAGCCATTTTAATAACAAAGATATTGCCTTTAATTCAAAATGTTAAGTGTGGTGCCATTTGTCAGAGACAGAGCTAATGATCTGTTCACAATGGAAGTGAAAACATAAACACAGAGGAGAGGTGAGGGAGACCGATGAGGAGAAAAGGGAAGAGAGCAAGTAGAAAGGAAAGAAAGGATGAAGAAAAAAGGGAAGACAAGATGAAAAATGAAGAGGTGGGTGGGAATAAAAGCAGAAGACAGACACAGATCAGGAAAGAAACCAAAAAAGAGACAGAGATTAAACAAAAAAAGGGAAATAGAAAAGACAGAGAAATAAAATAATCAGACACAAAGAAAGAATCTAAGAAAAGACACAGAGACAAAGAGAGACAGCGACAACAGGATTTGCATTCAAGCTCTGTCAGACTCTTCTTTCAGTCTATTAATTAAAGCCCTTCCTGATTGTTCTAAAAATGAACCAGCCAGTCGGCAGACATCCTCACACATCATTAAGTCTCTGATTACATCTACAGCAAGTCTACTGCTTTTTTTTTCTAAAAGAAACAGAAATGATTACAGCTACAGCTATTAAATAAGGCAGAAATCATTACATGTCCTGTCAAGTCAACAGAACCTGAAAAACAATGACAGTGATGCTGATTTGTTCTCTGATATCAGAGAGGCAAGAAATGAGAGAGAGTGGGTGGGAGGAAGGGAAGAGAGGGGGGGGGGGAGGAAGGATGAAGGATATGAAGCAAAGCACCACAAAGAAAGAGACAGAAGTGGGAGAGAGAGTCAAAAGCCTAACAAGCCAACAAAGTGCGATAGACAATTAGCTTTCCATGAATTTCAGACATCTGTGAGTGTCTTTTATTCTCTATTTCCACAGCATGAAATGAGACCAGAAACGCAGATCTCTCCGAGCCAACACTGGCCCCCGCTAATTAAGCAGCGCAGACCGAGCTCTGGAGTGCTATTCTCCCATGCCATCTTTGTTTCTTGGAGGCTTTGGAAACAAATGTGCTCTCTGTAGCTCGTTATTCAAGAGCCAGAATTCATTCATGAAGCAGATTCAAGAAAACAACATTAGATGAGGCTTTTCTCTTTGTTTTTTTTTCTTTTTCAAATGTTGGCCCCAGAACTAAACAGTGTTGTCGCATCTTGTTACAAGTTTGGCTGCAGGAGAATCCAAGCACTGTGTTTTTGTTCAGTTCAGTCATAGTAGTTCTATGACTGAACTGAACAAAAACATTGAGAAACATGCAGAAAACTGTATATAAATATATAATAACTTGGTAAACTCTTTTACATCAGTTTGTTTAGATTTTGATTTTTCTTGTTAAATACTTATCAAGTTGGGAATATCATAGTTGGCTGGTATCCAAGGGTACAGATTGAATTCCCACTGTCACCAGGCCAAAATCCTAATATAAATATTTCCTAAATATCCTGTCCTCTCACTTCACTCAAACCAAATTGATCACAAATCAGCAGGAAGTAGTTTAATGAAAATGTTTCACAATCAGGTCCGTAGATTATCCGGAATAACTGAAACATTTTCAATTTTCAAATATAATTTTTACAGGCTGTGCGCACCACAAACAAAACTCCATTCACCTGCATTGTAATTGTTTAGCAGCAGAACTCTCAGAGGCAGATACTTCATGACCTTGGCAAATCAAATCAAGACTTCAAAACTAGATTCCATTGGGGTAATGCCGGGTCCAGACTACACAATGTTTTTGTCTGTTAAGATGGTCTCTGTGTCAGATTAGGCGATTACAGAGTGATAAATTCTTGCTGTGATTTGGCCGGGAGACATGACAGACTACACGTTGGTCTCCGACCAATCATGGCTTGCCACCTTTCACGGCGTGCATGTCGTAATTTGTAAGGAGGTGCTAGGGACTGACTTCCGGGAAGAAGAGTGTAAATAAACAGCGACATCTGAAGCGGTGTGTATGATTTGTGTCTTGCGTTCGGAAAAGCCTAAAAAAAGAAAGAAAAAACAACAGTGACATTTCATTTGTTTCACAGTTCCATCTTGCAGCACCAACATCATCATTCCTCTTTCACTTCGCCATGCTCTGTGCACCTATTGGTCAACATTTGGAACACGTCAAGGAAGGAAAACATTTCTGACTAGTCTTGCTGTTGGGATGCTGTGAGGCCAACGCCCTACGTCTGTCGAGTTGGGCTATTATCGGGCTGATATTGTGTAGTATGGAATAAGTGTTTCTTTGTGATTTGGGTGAACCAATCCTTTAAAGTAAAATATCAATATGATGCAAATGCAGACTTTAGTCATTAATAACTTACTTCACACAATTATAGGAAGGATTTCTGTTATCAGCTGCCATTGCTAACTTATATGCAATAACAAAAAAATGGAGACAACAGGTTCAATCAGTTTGTGTTATCAAAAGTGTCCATATGTCCCAGAAGAACAAACTTTAAAGTTGAGCCCTGCAGTGGAAATGAATCCAGAAGTTTCTCTGTTTGATATCACCCAGTCAGTAAACTTTGTCCTGAGTTGAAGTGTTGAAGGTCAAAGTGGCTCTGCGTCTCGGTTGCACTGTAATTCACATTGCCACGCACAAACACAAACACACACACAGGTGAGTGTGTGCACTAGAGAGCGAGAAACGGTGTGTCCGAGTAAGAAGTCTGTCACAGAGGAACCAATAAATGGAAACTTTGATGGCTCAGACCACACACACACACACACAGGACTTCAAAGATGCTCAGGTGTGTGTGTGTGTGTGTGTGTGTGTGTGTGTGCATGCTGAGATGAGGAGAAGCATTGATCCAGAGAGGATAGGTATAGAGGGATGAGAGAAAGAGATGGGGGTTTGGGGAGAGATCTGATCGTCGGCCACAACAGCGATAACATCGACGGTGAATCTACGTGGAGATGTGGTGAAGAGTTTCTGCAGCATCAGAGGCTCATTGAAGGACTAATGTAAAAGGTCAAAATAGAAAGCATAAAGAAAAGAAATATTACTGACAAGGAATACAAATCAACCAGAATAGGACTGAAGATTTCGGTATGTCAGAGATGTCAGAGTCAATCAGGAAAAAAAAGTGTATGATTGAAATGGATTTATTTATAATTTCCACTACATTTTAATTTTTTTTTTATGGTTGTATTTATTGTGTTTATGTTCTATTACTTGTAATTATTTATATGATTTTTATTTTTACTTACTTTGCCAGGTATTTATTTGTATTTATTCATTCATTCATCAAGCATTAGGGTCTCTCTTGTATTATGTGTCCATTTTACTGCAAAACCAGAAAAATAAATCACATATTAAACCAGCATTAAAAAAAGCATTGTGTAAAATTATTACATCAAAGCAGAATTGCATGCATTAGTGATTAAATTAAAACCAAAGAGCCAGCTGACACGAGACATCACCAATCACAATGTGAGGGGCTGCACGTCATGACAGAAACATTAAAGACAAACAAAGATCCAGTCCTGATTCTAGACATCAAGTTAAGGACATCCAACGATCCACAATTCAGAGCTGTGGGGACAAAACTGAGCCTGATAATTACCAAGACATTCTGTATGGGAAAGCAGGCACCTGCAGAGAAAGGGAGAGGTATTTTAAGTAACTGAATTATCAACATTGTTAACAGTAAAAAAATGTAATATCTTTGGATTCTAAGGCCATGGCTATGCAGTAATTGAGGTTCAAAGAGAGAAGGAGACAGAGAGAGAGAGAGAGAGAGAGAGAGAGAGATACTAAGAGGTCATGGTGTAAACTTAGCGAGAGGAGTGAGCAAGACTTTTCTGCAGTCACATTCCTGCATTAGATTTCTGGTATACGCGCGTGCATGTGTGTCTCTGTGTGTGTCTGTCTGTGTCTGTGTGCGGTCGATAACACATGACCTGACACACAGCCATATCCCACTGTGACTAACAACAAAGACAGGTAGAGGAGGAAGCTGAGAGGGCAGGACGGTGAGAGACAGGAGGGGGAGGAGGAGAGGAGAAAATGTTAGAAGGGTGAAGTGGCAAAAGGAAAGAATGGGGAGGAAGAGGAAAGAGAAGAGGGGGGTGTGAGAGCAATTTTGATAACAAATGACCTGCCACAGAGTTCATATACCTGTAACAGGGACTGTTGGAGGGAGGGAGACTTTGGACAGTGGCTATTGTCACTTCAAAGCCTCACTGGGGAGTTGGAAAGTTCTCATTGAATTGTGTAAGGTAGACCAGTATTTCTTCTACAAGCAGTCAGTGGTGCAGCGTGCAGGCTTCTCAACTGCCATTTAGCCCATGTGACATAAGAAAACTTATTCCTTAGAAACACACATTTGAAGCACATAATGGAATTTTCTGAAACAGCATTAAAGCTATGTATAGCTTAAGTGTAAAGTGGCTATAATCAAAATCTTGACAATAACAATGTATGAAATCACAATGTGAAAACAGTTGCGCATAGTGATGAACCTACGGGGAATCATCACCTCGGCTTTACGGAGCTTTATAGTGAGTTGTTTTGGTTCACTCTCACCACTCTCATAGTGTTGTTTTCTGTCAGCATAAATGGAAGACAGACATAGAGACTAGCTGGTGAACATAGTGGAGCATTTAAATTGAATGGTAAATGGTAAACTTTTCAACCTTAAAGGGAAATTCTAAAAAACCCTATTTTACACAAATTTTGGGGTCTAAATGACTAATATTTTCCAAACGTTTTGGAATCGCCTCCGCCAGCATCATCGAATGGGCAGCAATGGCTGCAATGTAATCCTTGCGGGCAATTGCACCCGTGAGAAGTATGTCCTCTAAAAGTGCTTGTTTTTGCCAAAGACAGGCTCAGATTGTTATTTGGAGTGTCTGACAACATTATGGAAAAGATCCTTACAGAGACAGACCGTTTTGTTAAAGAGTAAGATCCGTTTTGTTGAACCAGAAACAGAAGTCTCGCTCAAGGAAAAGTCTCGCTTTGAAATCTCGCGAGAGGTTGAGTTGTTCCAGGAAGACGAAAGGATCTTACTCTTCCATTTTCAAATTCTCATTTTGCTGTGTCTTTCTAGCTATTTAAGAAAGGACTCAAAACACTCTTTGCTTGGTCAAAGATCAAAGTACAGTTGTTACCAAGGGGGCAGTCAGATAAGCGGACAAAACCAAAAGGACTAAAGCAGGTCAGGTAGGTCTCAAAAAACAGGCAGGGAACAAGCCTGGAAAATGAGGCAACACACAGGAGATAATTTAGCAAAGGGGTGAATGCTGGAGGGGTAGTATGTATATTAGAGCTCATGACTAATGGGAAGCAGGTGTGTAGAGAGGACACTGGTCAGGTGATGGGTTAGTGAGGACAACCTGTGCACAGGTGAGGAATGGCAGGGACTGGAACGACAGAATTAGTTAGTAAAGCATCACTGGAATGACCAAGGGCAATGATGAAATCATGGCAGTTTGTCAGAAATGAAGTACACATAATGGCTCAGACTGTAATTCAATTCAAATCAACCTTGACTCACAAGACAGTGTAAATGTGAGGAATGTTAACTTTGGGTTTTATTGCTAGCTCCCCTTATAGTAGTCAGTTAGTACTTTGTGGAGTTGTGCGTGTAAAATGTTGTTACATACAGCATTAGTATTTTTTTATATATATATAGCTTTCTATAATAGTGTATTGTTCAAAAATGAAACCATTTCAGTGACAATTGCTGTGAAAATGTTTTTTTTTTTGAGTGTTTCAGTCCATTCATCTCAGTGAACACAGATGCATACTGTAGCATCTTATTTGATACCACCACTAGGTGTCGTCAAAGCCAGACATTTTAAAATCATACACATAGGGGCTTTAACAACTTCATCGGGAAATGTTTGCTCAGTTGTCATGGAACTGTGGATGTTTAGGATTTCCCATCTGCATTGGCTTCAAAATTTAAATATCAACACAGCCAAATAAGATGCAATGTGAGGTGTTAAAAGCAGATGACTTATACACATATCCACCTCCCAAACTCCATACCCTCGGCGTCACTCTACAACCAAGGTCACTAATAGGCGGGCCGCGGTCCAGGTCCAGACCCAGACGCCGTCCTATCCAGACTCTGACCTATAACCGACCAATCACATGCGTTGTAAATCATCTCACATGATGCCACTTAGCCAATCAAATTATAACGCAAGTAAAACATTATGATGTTTGAATCTACAACTTGCATTGGCACTGAATGTAGCTCATAGGAGACATGGTTGCAATATGGCACAGTAAGAATTTACACTGAAACAGATTTTAACAAGTTAACATTTCAATGACATAGGAGCTGTGAGAATGACTGTGTGTGAAGTGTGTGTATGTGGGTGTATGTTTGTGCCTGGATGCATGCTTATTGCATAGTGTGATTGAGAATCTTGTACTACATTTGTGAGGACCAAAGTAAGTTTAGACAGTAGATTAAAGACAATTTTGGAAAGGCAGGGCATCATCGCTGGTCCTTAGTTCTCCTTAAAAACTAGGATTTAGGAGCTATAGGGAATGCATTATGTCAACAAGCGTCCTCACAAGTAAAGAAATAAGTGTTTGTGTGTGTACGTGGGTGTGTGTGTTCTGTTTTTTCATGTTTCATTTGCCTTCACTTAGTTACTGAAGTTGTGCTAATAAGTCACATCAAAGCAGTGAAATTACTGTTGTGTGAAATGCAAGTTTGAAAAACAATATGTGTGATTACTCATTGAATCAGTGAGAAAAATGTCTTATGGAAAATACAAAGTTTGTAATTCCTCAAACTCTTAGAGCTGATGATGCCATTAGAGCGTAAAACTGGTGTGAATTTGTTTTTGCGATGTGACTCCGCTCTAATAGAGATGCAACAATGATTTTCACTTGCATTCATTTGTCCTCTTCAGTCTGTCGCTACAGAAAACAACTTGTAAACAACTTTGAAAAAGTGTAATCCCTCATTACAGAAAATGTAATGAAAACAAACAGTAAATATATCTTTTTACACCAGTATGCCTTGCACATTTAAACATCTCTCAGTCATTTGTAGATGCTTCTATTACTGCATTTCTCAAGGTTGCGAGTGAACAAAATATATAAAACAACAAAGGGGAGCAGTCACGTTTGCTACATTCACTCTCTACAGCTTACTTTGATATACAAACAGGAGAGAATGAGTCTGGGAATGAAACCGATGAGACCTGCAAACTTCAAGAGGATGTAAAAGTCACCAACGTTTTTTTCATCAAGTTTAAATTAATGTTAATTATTGTTTAATTAATGTTTAAAGCTAAAAAGAAGATTTTACCTTAATCAGGACACTTTGTTGCAGATTTTGAAATTTATAATTAACATTTAATACTTAACTAATCCTTCCTTAATTTCTTTGCTAATATTTGTCATTAATCTCTAGAATTTTTGTTTTTGGGTGAGAGTTTCCTTAATGTTTCAGTGGTGAGTAGGATCTGTGTCTCGTGGGCTCCCAGCTGATTCACAGTAAGCAAATCAGGCAAAACTTTGTAGTTGACAAAGTTGTTAATTATACAGCGTTTCATCAAACATTTCACTGTCATGAACCTCTGCCACAGTCCTTGCACTCACTACATCCGAACAGCACCCCATCTTCTCTGCTATTTGTTTTATTTTGCCGTGCAGTTATAAAACAAGAATGTTAACAAAAATGAGATGTTAATCTCTGTCTCTCAAACTGGCGTGACGTCGGAGAGCGATGCTGCAGTTTGCAGTCAGGTGGTGTAATATCATGCTAAACAGGGCAATGGCACATCGCTAGAATAATGATTTCTCCACGTCCAAACACACTACGTACTACTACAAATGGTGCGCTCCAAAACTGACTGGTACAGTGCCTGTTTGAGCCAGGGAGGCCTTTTTCATGGAAGGCATTTTGACATGTCATAGTAGGAAAAGCACAGGAAAATAAAGTAAATAATAAAGTTGAAAATGGCTGAATTCCATTTAGAGTTACGGTTTCAGGGTCCTGCTATTGTGCATGCTGCCTCACTGTCACACTGTCATGGCTTACTGGGACACTTATATATGGAGCCATTGTTCATGTTATTAGTTTCACCTGTGCTTTTACTATAAAAGTCAAAAATGTCTGCTGTGAAAAATTTCCACTCCATTTCAACATGGCACTCAAAACAACGTGTGAAGCTTGTGACTAGAGAAGAAAATATCACATGTACCAGCAGGCAACAAAACACACTTCACACACTTATTTTACACAGATTGTTGTAGCTATATCCAAATGGGAAAGGTACTGTACTGTCTTAAAAGCTGTGAAAAGATTACAGTAAATTAAAGTTAACCACAGCATCCTTGCTGGTATGTAACAAGTGGCATGCCAGCATGGATAAATGGAAATTGGAGAGTGAGACAGATGTCAATCATGCAGTCTGTACATGCTCACACAGTCCACAGCAGAGGTCTAATCTGGTTGAAGTGAAAACACCTGAGAAGGTGGAGCAAGCTTTAATGAGTCCTGGTTTTGGAATCCCCTTCTCTTGACAAAATAAATTAACTTCTTTTGTCCAACAGTAGCTTTTTTTTATTTTTCTGTGTACAGTTTTGTTTCTTGAAGGCGTTTATACACGTTTTTGGTGTTTTAGGCATTTATATGATTTTATACACCCACCTATTGGTGCTTTGCTGTTGCCATATGTTTCTGTGTGTTTTTGGTTGTTTTCTAAACAAGTAAAGCTGCTCTCGGAACATTTACAGACCTTTAAAACAGTGGCTCGCGCAGTACTGGGAGGCTTATTAAACTTTTTTGGCCAGAAATCCAAGAAAGTGAATTTCGTCTCACACCCTGGGACCAGACTCATTAAAAGTTTAAATTCAAAGATCCGTGGTAAGGGTCATAAACTTTTATCAACTGAGGGCTCAAGCTGAGTACATTTAATCTCGCCCTATGACCCAGGCTCATTAAAAACATGCAGCTTTTTTTGTCGGACGATAATCTGCACTAGAGAGTTATTATGGGAAAAAGATATAAACATGGACACGTGGGGCCAAGTAAGAGAAACATGGTACTGAGATTACATCCTCAATGTACCTCAAATTTACTGGACTTAGAGAATGAACATCCATAGGACAGACAAAATTATTTCACAAGGTTAAATCTTCTCCCACTGTGTTCATCAGCCACAATAAATTGATAATAGACCAATAAATGTAACAATAAAAAAGAACAGCACATGCTGTAGAAGAAGATTTAATATTGTGCAAACTCTGCTTTTTATTCTGACACCCTGAAGGTGTATCAACATCTTGTATTTTTCGAGCCAAACTATGGATATATTTTCAGACATTTTAAAGTCATCTCATGATGTTAGCATGATGTCAGCCCAGATGTAGTATATCATACAGTATATATTGTGATACATAGACACAAAAAATAATGTAACATCAAACTTCAACTAATAGTATTTCATATAGTATGATATATATATATATAAAATTAATTTCCCATAAAATTAAGTTCCCATATGTGACTTTTCAAAGGTCCCTCTGTTGTATTTCCTGTGTGTAATCTTATTTCCAACAGACCTCTTTCTGTGTCTCCTCTGTCCCTGTCTCTCCATCATTCTTTACTTCTTCTGCAAGTCTCCATATATTTTTTTTTACCCTCTCCTCTATCATCTCCTTCTCTCTCTCCACCTTCTCCGCTCACTCTGTTGATCTGTCGCTCTGTCTGTTCTGTTGCTCCTGTGACGTATCTGTAAATCCAGTCCAGTATATTACACCAGCAGCACTCAGCCAGTATTTTATAACTGTCTCGCTGTCTTTCTCCTTCGCTCATTCTTTGTTTCCTCCCGTCTCTATCTTTTTTTCCCTCCTCTCACTCTCACTCTGTCTCTCCCTCTTTCCATCAACAGTGGCCTCCAAATAGACTGCAGAGTGGATTAATGATCTGCTAGCTTTATATTGTGTGTGTGAGATGATGTCTGTGTGTGTGTGTGTGTGTGTGTGTGTGTGTGAATGTCGTCCTTGGTTTGGCATTAACAGTTCATGTGGGAGTTGATATTAGTCTGGGCTGACAACAGCAATCCATTTTATACACACACAGACACACACGCACAGAAATTATACAGGAATTAGGGTGACAAGATGGCACCTAGTTGGTGACTTGTCCAAATTTTTCATCCAGATCCAATTTAAGTCATTAATTTAGTCATTTATTACTTCATATTGTGAGTGTGGGTTTACGTTTCCTGTTGAAAGTGAATGAAGAGAACAATTAATTCCAGTAATTTGTATGTATTAGCACAAATTAGCACTTTTACCTCTGCCAAGGAGGTTGTAATTGTTTTTCTCCCAATTGTTCATTAGCACGATATCTCAAAAACCAGTTAGCAGATTTGAATGAAATTTGGTGGCAAGTTGCACCATGAGACAAGAAACCAGTGATTATTCTTGATGAATCCAGGATTTTTTACAGCATATGTATTCCATGACTGTATTACTATATATGTGCAGATGAAGATCCAGATGCAAATCATCAAAACTAAATGACACTCACAGAAAGGGTAACTCCACAAAGGTAAGAAACACTTGTTTAATTTTGTTTTAATAGAAGATGTTTTCTTTATTTGCATCTGGACCTGGATCTGTATCAAAACAATCAGTGATGGACAGTGGGGCATATTCGATAAATGCCAGATTTTTTCAGCCCTTCTGTGTAAATGTTGATCTCATCAGATTTCCTTGATATTACTAAATTGTTCTCACCAAGTATACCCAATGAATCCCTACGTACAACCAAATAAAACCAATGTTCCTTTAATGTAAAAAACGAATCGGCAGCTGGATAACCGTAGCAGTTGGGCAAGTAAAGGCAATCCCAGTGATGGTAGGTATATGGAATACATAATCAGATCAGTGGGTGGAGAAGGCAGAAGAGAAGCAGCTAGCACCATGTAGATATCTGACAGCTTCACCCTCAGCAGCAGGTGGTGGATCAAAACACATGATTTTCACACAAAATGGGAGACCCTGCTACCAACCATTTTGGGAAATATGTTTATTCACTTTCATGCTGAGAGTTGATGAAAATATATTTACCATCCTCTATACCATGTATGCATGCAAGCAGTGGCTTCATATTAGCACTACACTTTAGCACATACAGGTGCTGGTAGGTGTATCTTTATATAACATTAATGCCTAAAATACCCAGTAATAGCTAAAAACGTATCCTCTTAACTTAGCTTTTAAATAACCTTAATTTGATTTGTTTATGTTTTTAATTGAATTTGATTGTGGATCTAAATGTGGGAGTATTTTCTGTGTATTTTTATCATTTTATTTTGTCTTGATTTAAACTGTACTAGTTTACTTATCTCTTGTATCACCTGCCTGTATTTTTGCACTTTTTTATTGTAAATCTTTTTACCTTGCTGTATTTTTATTACCCTGTAAAGCACATTGAATTGCCCTGGTGTATGAAATGTGCTATACAAATAAAGTTGCCTTGCCTTACCTAACAGAGCTAGCTGTTTCCCCCCTATTCCCAGCCTTTATGCTAAACTACTATGCTAGCTGTTTCTTCATTCTTAATGAAAGTGCTTGATTCGCAATGACACAGATTCTTTGCAATGTCCAAAAACTGAAAACATATCTGGACTCTATATTGTGAAAAGAGGCCAGATGCAGTAGACCTGCAAGAAATTATATTTTAATAATTGAGTGTGCAATCAAATAAGAAAATCTGGCAGACAGTCTCTCTGGTGGTGATGGCTTGTCTGCAAATTGTTGAAAGTGTTGTTCTATTGCACATTTGCATGTTAGTAGCTTTACTTTAAAAGGGAGAGTCAGTGTGTTGCCACCTGTAGTTGTGTGTTTGCAGTTTTTTTATGTGTTATTATGCTGCTCTTCTGTTGGTGAGTAGAGGAAAAAGAATCATCTACTTCATCCCTGTGAGAGTCTTTGTGTGTTTCTCTTTTTTAAATATACCTGTATGTATGCGTGTGTCCAAGTATTATTTTGTTTTTGGTGCCTCTGTGTGTGATACAAAATCATCTGTATACTGTATGTGTGTGTTTTCGTAGCATCTGCATTTAGTTGCAGGTAATTCTATATTCATGTCTAATTCCAGTTGTACATAATTGAGAGGCAGAGGCAGCATGGCAGAGTTAAGGGCAGCAATGTTCGCAAACATAAACCTGATGAATTTTACAACACTTCGCAGCGCTTTACTGTGTTTTACAGCGTACACACAGACACGCATGGCTGCCCAGGGATTTGCTGGCTCTTGCTGTCCTAGTTCTGGTTCTAATTCACCTCCTCCTCTCTCCTCATTGTTAGTTTGCTCTCTCTCCCTCTCCTCCTTATTTCCTCCCTTTCTCTCCTCTGTGTCACCTTTCTGTCTGTCAAACTGTCTCTCTGTTCATTCCAGTCATTCCTCGCTCTGTCTGTTAATGACTTGATCAGTTACAGCAGTTTGCTAAGTGTGTGCTAATTTTCTTTCATACCTGTCCTTTAAATACGGTTATTAATAATGCAGGTGAAAGTTGTACAGCAGCAGGTGAATATATTTTATGCACTGACTGTTATGTAAGAAACAAACTGACTTTCTACGTCAACTGAGCTTTTTTTTCTCTGGAACCCTTTAGTCTTAGCAAGGACACAAAGGTACTATACATCGACAGGTACAGATAAGTACAGTGGCTATAGAGCTAGTCCAGTCCACTTTCAGCTGGTGTCAGACTGAGGTGTTGAGAGATGAGCGGTGCAGATACCAAGACAAATATGAAGCCTTTTCATCAAAAATAATCAGATACCAAACCAGACATTTTGCAGAATGAGACAAATGTTAAAACACTCATTAAACCATGATGAAAAGCAGCAGTGTTGATGGCAATAACGCAGGACAACGAAGGCGGTGCTTACTAGTAAGGAGTTAACAGCTCTGGGAACAGTTTGTAGAGTCATGACTAAGCTTAGGTGACCTTTGACCTTATAGAAGAGAAACTCAGAACATAGCACAACAGAAGAAAACACAGCGTAATACATTAAGAGTTTTTTTGATTATTATTTCCTACTGGATGACCTTGAGTTGGGTTCATTAACTTGCACCATAAAACTGCACTTTTTATATTTTGATGTTTAGTGTAAAATGAATTAGTGTAGTAGAGATATATAGACAAGAATGGAAGACTGGGTCATTCTGCAGTGGATGAATACATGGTTGTTCCTGTGAAATAGTTCCAAAAATGAACCAACCACATCGGCTATATTGATGTCACAATGTTTCATTTTTTCAAAATTGATCTCCAGACTATACAGAAAAGATTTTTTTAAAGTTATAAAGACATTTTCTTTATTTATTTGTTTTATTTCTAAAAAATCCCTATGCATAGTTTTTCATAGTTCCACACTTTGGCACCTCCTAGTGGTGGTTTAACTGGCCCAATAAAAAACAAACACAAAAAGATGCGATAATCCCATAAACATTTTATATAAAATGTTTTAAGTCTGAAGTTGGATAATACCAGTCACCCATTATCCAGCATGCCAAAGTGTGATGGAAGAAATGGAGCACAAGAATAAAGTTAGCCTGTGCGCTCATCAGTCAAAGGTAAGTTAACCTGTTGGCCAATCTTCTAAAAACATTGTGTATCATTTATTTAAGGTCTCTGGGAATGAAAGAGGAGAGACGGACCGTTCCTATGGCCTGTAGAGGTCAAGAAAGTGTTGGGCTGATCACAGTTCAGCCCAGTGTATCTGGGGATTTGGTGTATGTGTTGAGTGTGTGTGGGAGAGTGTGCTGAGGGATTGAGTGCATGTGTGTGTGTTATATCAGTCAACAGCACTTTCCTTCAGCATAGCAACACTGTCGTCAACACTCTGTCTTTACTCTGTCTCACCCCCTTTCTTGTCTCTCTCTCTCTCTCTCTCTCTCTCTCTCTCTCTCTCTCTCGATAAAGGAGAACGGTCCGTGTCAGCAATTGTAATGCTGGTAGGTCTTCAGACACTGACAGCATAAGATGACAGGAGATTGGTTAATCACAGAATAAACTAACAGAGAGAAGGTAAAATTCTGCTGTTACATAGCAAAAACATAAAATCTTAACAGGTCATTAAGTCTCACATCCAGTCATCAAGAATCATTTTTCTATGGATCATTTACTAAAAAAAGTGGATGTCAACACATAGAAAGAAATGATAGTATAGTATTATTGACTCTCATTCTTGAGAGTAGTTGGCAAATTTTTAGACTCAAAAACAAACAAAACAAGTTGTTAAGATGAACCAGTCCTTAGAACAAAATATTTAAAAAAGGGTTGTTTGTCAGTGGCATGAATGGATAACTGAATGGGCACAAGCCCAGGAGGCCCCCAGGCCAGAGCCTCAGTTTTACGTTTGACTGTTGACATTTCTTGTTGGACATTCCATCAGATGACCACAAGCAGACGCAAAACGACTACAACAAGACATGAAACGACTGCAAAAAGACTCAAAATGGCTACAAAGAGACAAAAACAAAGGCACAAACACACAGGCCAGAGCCTCAGTTTTACGTTTGACTGTTGACATTTCTTGTCAGAAATTCAATCAAACGACTACAAGCAGACCCAAAATGACTACAAAGAGATGTAAAATGAGCACAAAGACCTTTCAGTCTTGGTGTCTTGGTCAGATGTAGGAGAGGTGTGGGGCCTTCTACATTTGTGCCAAGGGCCCCGTTGTCTCATAATCTGTCCATTGTCAGTGCCTTTCAAAACAACAAATATGACCAATCTAAAAGCGATTGTGAGCATTTTCTGATTTGCCACCTCAATAGTTAAAGTCTGGTTAAGGCAACTAAAACTACCCAAGGTTAGGGAAAGGCCGCTAAAACAAAGTTTTGATGTGAAAACTGCATTATATCTAAATTTCATATCTTTCACATTAAATCAGCTTCAAGAGTGTGTCTAGAGTGGACGAGGAGTACGCCGCCATGGCCTCCGTCTCACTTGGATTATTAGCAGCGGTGGCTAACAGGGCAGAGAATGGAGTAGCCCACAGCAATCTAGCAGTGGTGAATTGAAATGCCAGGTCAACCAATTATGTTGTCAGCACACACAGTGACGAGAGTGCACTACTGCACCATTGTGATCATTTTAGTCTGAGGGAAACAGAAACTCAGAGAGGACACACACACACACACACACGCACTCACACACACACACACACACCGGCCCGGAGCCCGATAAATAAGGCTCATCTCGTCTCAGCGGTTCATTGCCCTGTCAGGCCAAATAAGGAGCCCTCATTTCCCCTCAATGATACACACACACACACACACACACACACTCATAACACACCCACACACTGAAACACAGAAAGAAATGAATACTGACACACACACCCGGACAACACAATAAGAAACATTACATTTGGAGGATGAGGAGAGTTGCTGCTCTCTAGACCTGTGAAACAAAACAAACACACACACACACAAATGCAGAGCCATTACATTAGTGGAGAGCGATGCAGCATGGTATACTTGTGACACAATGATTAGTCAATCCTGTACCCACAATGCACTGGAGTGGAGAAGGCAATCTCAAGTTCCAGGGGATTGGGGGATTGTGCATGTGTGTGTGTGTTTAAAAAAGAGGAAGATGGAGGACGTTTACATGCACTCGCACATTTATGACCTGTGAGTTTTTATTTTTTGTGTATGAGTGTGTGTGTTTGCACAAATGTGTGTTTTGGAATCTGTGTTATTTAGTAAAAATGTTTTAAGTCTATTTTGTGTGCTTCTAATTGTGTGTGTGTGTGTGTGTGTGTGTGTGTGTGTGTGTGTGTGTGTGTGTGTGTGTGTGTTCCCTAGTGTGTGTGTGTGTGTGTTGGACCATGGTCAATGGCTGTACATTAGCACCCTGGGAGCTCAGTAAAAGTCTGAATGTTTGTCTAAAAATCGACGCGCCTCTGGGTCAAGTGAACCTCCTGTGAACGCTGGACTGAGAGAACTATGTGTTCGATTGAAAGCAGAGGTGTTACTTCAAACAGCAGATCCGTTCTGCTCGGGAGTGTTGATGGTGATCCCCATGGGTGTGTGGGAGAAAGCTAACATGTTCCTTACATGTGAAGGTATGTAAGGTCCTACAAGAGGAAAAATACTCAGTGTGTGATGCTCTGCCTTTTTTTATCCAATGTATACCAAATAAGGAATTATATGGCAGTGAAGGTAAAGTAAAGAACTGACAACAGACAATTTTCCCCATTATAAAATGAGACTGTCATCACCAGTACATCAACAGCATTGGTTGGTGAAAAATAACCTCTTACAAATGTGAAAATAATGAATGTCCTGTCTCAAAAACAAAGGTGGAAATAAAATTGTTGTACTGTTGCAGAAGGATGTAACTTTAACATTGGATACTGTTTTGCACATGGGAGAAGGAAGTCAGGTGACATAGTATAAAGAGCGACAAAGTCCATATAGCAAGGAGGTTGGGGGGGATGAATGGCTCAAACATCGGACTTACACCCAGGAGACCGCTGTTTATGTCCCGTGTGAAACTTGACTTATTATTTGAACCCAAACCATGATCCTTTCCTAAACCTAACCAAGTAGTTTTGGTGCCTAAACCATAACCAAACTGCGACCGTTTCACAATGTTAACCATATGTTAGAAAGGCTTTCTGGCAGTCTATGGTTGCAGTTTGGTTATTGGTTTAGGCACCAAAACTACTTTGTTAGGTTTAGGAAAAGACAAACATGGTTTGGGTTCAAATTATAAGATAACGTTGAACTACAGTTCGTACTTTTGGTGCCTAAACCTAACCAAAGTGCAACCATTTCACCATTTCACAATGTTAACCACATGTTAGAAAAGCTTTGTGGCAAAGTTCTCCCACATCACCGTCAGGGTTGTTTTTAACCCTGACAGTGATGTTTTTCTTACTGTATCTTAAACTTCTTGTGCAATAAGGTCTATTAGCAAGATTACAGGAGATATCGCCTCCAGTGTTTATTCCAAATGAAGTAGTTGTGCCTAATCCAGCAAAACTGTCGGCTTATTTACAGCCTCTGCTCTTGTTTCTTGCCTCGTTGGACCTACCTTTAGCAATGTCGCTGCATTCTGAGATCTCAAGAATTACTTTAGTGAGTTCAGTGTCATCGTAACTTGTAGAACCTACAAAAATTGAACCCAAATTGGAATAAACTGGACTTTTTAAAAAATAAAATAAAATTCCAATGCTACACTGAAGTCAAACGTGGCAACAGCCAGTTTAGGCAGAATATCACCTCATTGCATTGCAAAACTGTGTGTAGGTAGAAAGTCATTCTGTAAACTGTGATTGGTTTTCTTTTTCAAATAAGTTTGACTAAGCTTTGGTTTGTTAAAAACCCGTCTGACTTATTGTTTTAACTACGTCACTGCATTCTGAGATCTCACCAATTAACTTGTTGGGTACAGTGGTATTATAATGACGGCCAAAACCTATAAAAAAAAAGAAAAAGATCCAAGTTGTAATAAACTGAACTTATATTTTAAATTAAAATTGGAATTTTAAATCAAACATTATTACCAGAGAATCTGTATAAAACAAAAATAATGTACAATCAAAATGTAGGTGTATGACTTGACAGCCCAATATATTCCACTGAAAAAGCAGCTGTTGCAGATCTGACTTTGCCTGCCTGGCCTTTGAGTTCTGCTTTTATCTAACACAAATAAAACTTTAGCAGTAACCCACAGGCCCCCATATGGCCTATGTACGTTTAAAGCTCTGCAAAGCACCAAACAATACCAAGCACTGGAGCAAATGGATGTCTTAAACTGTCAACAAAGTCACAGCCTAAAGTCTAATGGCCGTCTATAAATGTCACTGTGGATGTGTCTATATTCATAGAGGCAGTTATCAGCTTTTAGATGTGCTTCTGCCTCACCGAAGCACTCTCTGCTTCCCTCTCCCCCTGTAGTAAGTGGTCCTGATGCATCTATATTGATACACACCTGTTACCGGCCATTTCAGTCACCTCTTTCTGATGAAATATGGATGTACGCTTCACTGTGTTTCACTCCTCGTCCTTCTCTAAACGTGTCCCTCATGCCTATTTATTGATGATCCCAAGAGTCGTCAGTTAGTTGCTGTCCCCTTCCTCCACTGTTTTCCTGTTTTATTAACTTTGTGTATCTCTCTGTGATGAAATATGAATGCATGTCCTTGCTCTTTCTGTCCCATTCTTTTTACCACTTACCGGTTGTTTTAGCCAAGTGTCTCTCTGATGAAATATGGATGCATGTCCCCTCTCTTTCTCTCCACCACTTACAGAGTGTCTCAGCTGTGCATCGCTGTGGGATGAAATATAGATGTCTGTCCCCTCTTGGAGCTGTGAATGCAAAATGTTATCCATCCATTACAGGGGAAATTATGTCTGTCCTCTCTAAGTACCAGAGATTATATGTGGTGTCACTGAAAACACTAAACTTAAAATTTGCTGTGTGAGTGACCCTTACCTTTGTTGTCTCTGCAGAAAGTATTCAAAAAATGTGTTTATTTATTAAATTCTCTTTTCTTCTCTTCTCTTTATTTTTTATCACTCCCTTCACCTTCTGTCTGTCTGAGATGGAGGAAGCAGGATGTAAGAGGTTTGAAAACACACGACATATGTGGCACAATGATTCCCAGAGAAGTCCACAGGAAGAGGTTTATCGGCCTTTGCGGGACAGAAAGGCACAACAGGCGGGCCTTAATCACAAAACACATTGCTTTCACTAAAGAGCTACTTGTGCAGAGACACAGGAAGTATTTGAAATCCTGAGGGGACACCCTGAGAAAACACAGCAGTTACGACTGTCTCAATGCTCACTGTAGCGGAGGAAAAAATCTTTATGTTAGCAAGAACACACTATACAGATACACAAAAAATATAAATTACAGAAGAGATTCCCAGAAATATAAAATATAGTTAAGTATTTTATTTGACCATTATCTACCTTGTTGACTGACTGAATTACAGGAAATTGTTTCTGAAATTGTTTAAATCTGAAGACAGGTCCACAAAGTGCTCGACATTTCCTACTGCATCAGAGGTGTATACTGCAAAAAAATGTGAGTCTGAAGTTATTTAGATTTAGGCAAATTATACTTTCTGTAAGTGCGTTTCTGTACTTCATGTGCCCAAATGCACGTGTGAACGTGTTTGCATCTGCAGACACCCAAGGTGGTTTAAATAGTGCGTGTCGGCTGTCTGCCCCGATGTCCACGTCTGTGTCTATTTTGGAGTTTATCAGGGCCTTCAGCCTGTCAAAGAGTCCTAAAATTGTATTTTCTTAGAGCAAGTTGTTTCAACACTTTTCAAGATGCTTGTATCATTTTCTAGATAATATCCAGATCTCCCTATTTCTGTCTTGATTCAGGATGTTGTTTGTCTTTTCTTAAAAACAGAACAAATTAAATTACTGTATATAACCTTATTGGTAGAACCTTTGCTTGTTTATTGAAACATAAATATTGAAAGCTATAGTCTTTGTAACCTGTTACAACATATGTTTTGCGGTGTTCCAATATTTATCTTTACAGTTCAAATCATATACTATATTTGTTACGATCCTTGCTCCATTTCTGATGAGTTGACGATGTTGTTGTCAACTTTGAGTCAAAAAGCACACTGAACTACATTCAAATGATGTTGTTGCTGTTAAGGTGTGTGTAAAAGACATTTAATGGGTCAAATACCAGGACCCTGAGTCCACTGTAATCCATTTGGTTATGTATTTTAAAGAAAACGGACTGATATGGACGGGACGAAGAAAGAAACTTGCTTTTAAATCAGGACACAAAGAGAACCGTAAAAGCCCTCCTTTGGTCCATCCGCTGGAGTGTCAGCAGTTTTCTCTGAGTGGCACGACATCCCCTGTTTTGTCATTTGTCGTCTCTCTCTATCTGAAAGAATGAGAAAGGTGGCCGTAACTGGTATGTATTATTAAACGGCTATGTGTGTTTCTGCCGTAATGGAACAAAGTAGAAAAGTGTTGCCTCTTTCATGGAGCTATATCTAGATCTCTGTCACTTAAACACACACATACACACATCAAGACCGCCTGTAAGGACGGTGCTGAATCACAAACACACACATACACAGTCATACATACTAGATACAAAGCCAAAGGCTCCAACAAGTGATGTACTCATGCAAGAAAGAAATCGTGGGGGATGTCTCTACACTTTCCACTACACACACCAAAACACACACACAGTTTCTGGCAGTTTTCTGCAGAAATCAGCACATTGAACTAATCCATTAGCCCTTGCTGCCGGGAGAGAGAAACAGAGGTGAACTTTGCTACCAGACCCAAAACTTTCCTCTTTTTCTAATCATCTCTCCAAACATCCCCTCCCTCTCTCTACAGTATAGCGATGAAAGAGAAAGGGGGCAAGATGAGGTGAACGTGGGAGAGAAGTGATGAAGAGAGATGGGGAGGAGAGGAAAGAGATTGGGTGCAGGAAAAGAGGAGGAAGGAGGAAGAGAGGAAGACAGAGATGAGAGGGGAAAGTGTTAAATTTTGCGACATGTAATGGTCTTTCCATCCATCAGTTCCTCCACGCGCACACGAAGAAGGAGCAACATGATGACAGGAAGAAATGGAAAATAAAGGCAGATGGAGATAAGAGTGTAGGTGGAGAGGAAAATATTGAGAAGTAACACCTTTTAAAATATCTTTTAAGGCTCTGTGCTACATAGTGTAATCTCGCTGCATGCTCAGGCTTCAGTGTTCTGTCAGACGAATGAGGGTTTGGAAAGCTGATACATTTAAGGCGCCGCTAATCAATAGTTCTTTTATATTGACCAAGAATCAAATTACCATGTGTAATGCAAAAGGTGTACTGCAGCTTGTACAGAGATTTTTAGCCCCTTTTAGCTCAATATTTCTGCAGTAGCAGTTATTTTTTAGCAAACAAGCTCTGATATTTTTAGGAGTTTGTTGGAGACAGGGTTAGTACAGCTTTTTAAGGGTAAAATTCAAGCACTTTTCAAGCACTTTTAAGGTACCTAAACCAAAAATTTCCAGAATCTCAAAGCATTTGTCATCTCATCTAAATTGTTACAATAAATACAATTGCAAAAAATAAAGTTTACAGAATTCCTTTACACCCACAACAATCAATACTATATTGTAACTGTGTTTATTTTACCAGCTGTTCATATTAACTTTGATCATATTTTTTGATCATGATTATTTAATTGATTGATTCCTTATTTCCAGAGTAAGGGATCAACAGAGGACATATCTAACTATGAATGACAGGTGAACACAAGAAAAGAACTTTCCTTTTAGGTTATGTTGAAAATCGAGCATTTTTCAAAGAGTATATTTGAGTTCAAGCATTTTCCTAACCTTGAAAACATAACGGTTAAAATTAAGAATTTTCCAAACTTTCAAGACTTTGTACAAACCCCGTGGAGAACAAACCAGAGCTAAAAGCAGAGTGAATATTGTCGTGGACAAGAACACGACTCCAAATGAACGCTGTAATGTCCATGTTTGCTTGGAGTTTGCTAACATGTTAGCCACAACAACTTTTTAACCCAATAATGGCTGTGTCCAAATTTGTTTACTTATTCACTACTTATGAATTCTACAGTATATATTGTATGGAGGATAAATGTGTCAGATAGCAAAAAAAAAAAAAACTCACTCATCGAGTGTAGTGTAGTCGTCGCGTGTGAGATTTCCACTCCAAATGCTGTAAACGGATATAACAGCACCTGTCTGTAATGGATTGAACAATGTCCTTATTAACCACCTTTGATCATGGCTGTGTACAAACAGGAAAAATTGATTTCCTATATGGGGTCGACAAAAAGACAAAAACTGAATTTGCTGACTCAGCGTTGATAAGGCATAGGCTGCGTCAGTGAGTTTGCTTGTGCTCGATAACTCAATAGGTGAGTGTGTATGTGCAGGTGTGTGCACGTTTGTGTTTAGAAATGCCCGTTTATCTACTGTGACAATGTGGTGACCAAGCCTGTGGCGGGGTGGCGTGGCAAGGCTAACCTTTGTCATGTGCTAGGTTTTTGTAAACAAAAACTAATAATTAAGATAAAAGATAAATTAAGTGAAAAATTCAGTTTATGGGTTTGCTATTTAATTTAAAGGCCCTGCACACAGGTGTTCCCAGTTGCGGTTGATTAGACCTCTGCTTACACTGAAGGTGGGAAGAACTATGCTGGCAATTAGGTGAGGTTACTGTGAACTAATAAAAATGAACTGTGAACTGATAAAAATGACAAACCATCTTAATAGGTGCAGCAAAACTAGTAGGTGAATGAAGGTGGTGTCTGTAAAGCAGTCACACAGCGTAGAGAGATCTAATGAAGCAAGGTGAGTGAAAAGTGAGACTAAGGGGTTTATCGCACAAGACTAAACTCTGCTGTCTTTTTGGTATCATACAATTGTTCAAATTGTTGTTTCCTGATGGTAGCGCTACAGGGAAAGCTCAGGGAGTCACTGAAATATTAGAGGTTATCTTCTGAAGACCATGAATACATACAGCAAAGTTTATTAAAGTGGACTAAAACCTTAAATATCATGATTTTGAATCAAGATTTTGTAAAGGGGAAGGTTTGGTGACACTAAATGGGAAATCATAACCTCACCAAGGTCTCCATCCTCTCAGCACCATGAACATCTGTAGCAAAATTCATGGTCAAAAGTGTATTCCATATTTCTTGTTATAGACCAACATTTTAATGATAAATGAACACTACCAACCATTGGCCGTGCATGTTGAATGCCAAACAACAACCACAAAAAATCATTAAAATCATTTAGTGCCATTTCACATGTTCCACTAATCTGGAAACTTTGTTCCTCAGTCTCATCAGTGCTTTAAGTTTAGATAAATGTATAGAATAAAAATTGATAGAGAAATTGAAATTTCTTATATTCTTAAGTCTTCACTCTGTCTGGAATGATTATTTCTTTTGCATTAGCTCACAATGTTTTGGTGATTTTTTTTCCTGAATGTCAGCTGCAGCATGCAGCAAAGAATTCACAGTTACTCAGAAATTAATTTTTTTTCACCCTCTCCCGATTAGCTTAAAATTTTGATGGGTTATGCAGCAAAACCATTTCCATGATTATTTCACATTATCAAAAGTTTTGCGGCAGCCGTCTTAATTACACAACTATTAATGAAGATCGGTAATGGATGACAAGTTAGAGCACATTTCTGGTTGTCGGCTGTCATTTGTGTACCAGCCAGCCAAATGACAGTAAAGGACTTTATATGCTCTCCAAGTCTGTGCTCAAGTATTCATATTTAATCAAAGTCTCTTGAAGAGATCATTTCTACCACATTTTATCACCCATTGTCTTTAATCAATGCCATTTCTCCCCCTGTTGACGTTCATTGAGGCCGTTTGGATGAGCATATCCTCATTCACCCAAAACACCACAACAAAATTAGACCAAATTCTAATTAAAATGATACCGCTTAATGGGAGCCTGTCAGTTCTGTCAGTGCAGCTAAATGAACCAAAATGAAACGTTTATCACTTAAATGAATTACAAATGTATTACTTTAGGTGAATTAAGGGCTTGTTTTGTGTAAGGGGAACATAACACAGGCTGCTCTCGCTTGTCCCTTGTCTTTCAGGGATATTGATTAGGACAAAATCAATGGGACAGTTTGTACTCCTGCTGATGTACTCAGTCAACCAGTTAGATCTAATCTCATCGCTGCATGTGACTCATTTGTTAGCAGCTGAAAGCTGTTTATTACCACGTCTCACCCTCATCATCCTCAAGGTTTCATCATTTAATTCCCCCGGCTTCTTCCTCCTCCTCCTCCTCCTCCTTTCTCATCTTCCTAAGGCTGTGTTTCTCCCTCCATCCTTTTTTTTACAGTTGTTCTCTCCTCCTCCCGCAGGTGTGTGTGTGATTAGAGAAGGTGGATTTGTCAAAGCGCCAACACTGATGTCCAATTATCGCCTTGTTCCTCTTCTCCTCTCCTTCCATTCCTTCTCTTATTCACTTTTCCCCTTGATCCCTACCTCCACTTTCTCACCCTCTCTTTTCTTCTCTTTCTCTCCCCTCCTCTCCTCTGATGGAGTCACACTTATATCTCTATTAGTCAGGGAATTAGGCAGGAAGATAGACTGGAAGAAAATCCGCTTTCCATAGACAAGTTAATTCTCTCCCTCGGTCACCATCACTATTTTCTCTCACACATCTCCCCTTCCCATTTTCCTCCTTCCCTCCATCTTTTCCCATCTACCTTAATTTTATCTCACCATTATTATATTGCCCTTCTCACCCTCTGCCTTGACTTTCTGTTTCTCCCTCTCTATCTCTCCATCACAATTTTCTCCTCTCTTTCTGCCCCTGTGACAGACTAATTTCAGAGTTGTTTTAGCATAGTTAATGAACGCCCACAGCTCCTGACTCTTATTTTCCAAATGACAGAGGGGGAAGCACTTAAAGGAAAAATACGACTACAACATGTGTGTGTGTGTGTGTGTGTGTGTGTGTGTATAAAGCTGAATGTTCACTGCAAATGTCATATGCACATGGAAACAATGACCAGCATCTTTTTTTAATATATTTGGAGAATCACTTGAAAATTCAAAAACCTGTATGTACACCAACTGCTCTATTCTGTGGCCTTTTTATGTTGTCTGTATTGTATTTATTGTTGTAATATTGTTTTGAAGCTAAATGCTAAGATCATCATGCTAACATGCTCACAATGAAAACGCTAACATGCTGATGTTGCCATGTTCACCATCTTAGCTTAGCATGTTGACATTTTAACATTTTCTGATTAGCACTAAACACAAAGTAGCCTACAACTGAGGCTGATGGGAATGTGTTTTGCAGCTATTTGGTCATACATTGAAATTTTGATGTGATAGTGACACTAGATAAAAAGTCAGAGGATCACCAAAGTTATTACAATTCATCCTGAGGGGTGCACGAATGTGTGTACCAAATTTTGTGGGAATCGACCCATTAGCACTAGAGATATTTCACTCAAAACCACAAATGTCAACTTTGTGGTGCCAGAGGAAAAGTCAGAGAATCACCAAAGTTGGTAGGATTCATCCTGTGGGAATCATGAACATATGTACAAAATTTCAAGGCAAGAGATATTTCAGTCTGGACTAAAGTGGTGGACTGACCGACCGAGAGACCGATATTGCCAACCCTAGAACCATGCCACTAGCAAGACTGAAAACACCGTCGCCTCTCTCCACTCTCCAGAAAATATACATAAAATTGTATTGATAAGACACCACTTAACAGAACATCATCGATCTACAGAGGTCTGTTTTGCCTGATTGTATCGTGCAGGTGAAAAAAGGAGGTAAATGAATGAATGAATGAATGAATGACTCAATTAATCAGTGATTCAACAAAAGACTAAAAATAGGAAATGGACTCTTAATGTCTTGTGGTAGAACATGTGCTTCTTTGTTCTAGTAATAAATCCAGCCTGATTGGAAAGTGGCTCAGAACATCAACATCTCATCATTCCTGCATTACAGATGTACTGTGTGTACAACATGTAATTTGCTAAATGAATGAACAGTGTTCAAATACATACATACTGCACATGTGAGGAATGTTTCGGTCTGATAAGAGGATATATTGTACATACGTCACTGCTGAGACGGATTCATGGACTATGATGTTACAGGGAACAAACAATCTAAATCCAGAGTTACAGAATGTGAACACTCAACCTTTTGTGTGAACACTAACTATTGTGTAAAAAGGCTATAATTTACATGATGAAGTGAAAAACAAACTTTCATTTCATCACTACAGTATATCAATAACACAAATGACCTGAGTTTATTTTGTCATAATTACTACATGTCTAATCTTTGACCTTACCCTGTGTATAAATTCAACATTTCTCACCAATACACATTGCGTGTATTCTAAAGGCCTAATTAACCTGAATCCAATTCGTTATAACACATTTGAAAAGCCATTTATAAAAATTTTGAAGCTTTAATCATTTACTTCCATCTAATTGTGGTCTTTGTGGTTCTTTATTTTCTGGCACATTTTTACCTTTTACAGTCAATTTCTGCCTTCAACAGTTATTGCCCGCTGCATTCACCAGACATTACATCACTTGAGCTAGTGTGGAACACAATACAGCGACGCACTCATTGATCAACAGCTCCACTAGTGGGCAGAAACTCCACAAAGTACTTTTAAAAGTGATGCCTTCAAGAAGTGAGGACTGGAAAAATGCCCTCACTAAGATGCACACACACACACATTACTTTTAAATAACTGGAGGTCAGACAGCATATATCTTCACGCCTGCATGCACAACAGACACCTGAAGAAAACTTTGGGTTTGTGAAACAGCCTCTGATAAATATACACCTACAAACTCCCATAGAAGTAAACATGTCACCACACACTAACAAAGCAGCTGTAAAACTGTTTTATTTGACCATCTGGTGAGCCTGACATGTTTATTGGGCCTCATAACCTGGCAACTCTTTACTAGCCAGGACAAGTCATTTGTCTCTGGGATATTGTGTGTGTGTGTGTGTGTGTGTGGGTGTATGTGTTTGTAAATGTGTACATAGCACAGCACTGGTGTGTGTGAGCTGATGTCATATACCTGTAAAATTTCATTTTCATGTCCTGTGACATGGTGGCTGGTGGAGTGGGGCATGCAGCCAAAAACCTGTAGCTAGTTTTTTTTTTTTTTAACACATACCCCTATTTAGTATCCACTAAAAAAAACATATACAGTGACCAGAAAACCTTGCTACAAACATATCAGCTACACAACAAACGCCACCTCAAGATGCCCAAAATGTGCCAGATTTGTACCAACTTTCTGATAACCATCAAGGATGCATAAAACACACTAAAAAGCCCCTCGAAACACCATGCAAGAGTTAAACTTTGATCCACACATACTGTAGCTGTATTATTTACCTATTTTTTGTGTGTGTAAGTGTGTGTGGAAAGTGTGTGAGGGGGGTAATCATCAAGAAAGGAGCAATCAGTGGAGGTTGTCTTTGTCTCTAATCATCCAGAGAACCCCCATGGACACTGATGTGAGCGTGTGTGTGTGTGTGTGTGTGTGTGTGTGTGTGTGTTGTTTGTCTGTTTGCGTCCAATCAGCCAGAGAGCCCCCGTGAACAATGTCAATGAAGCATCAATCAGTACACACACACACGTCAATCCCCCACCACCAAATATGCACACAGACACAAACACACACACACACAGTCACGACATCTGTCACTCAAGGAAAGGATGAGAAATGTCCCATCCCTCAAACACCGTGTTTTTATTGTCAAAGCCTCTTTAAAATGTTTTCCTTGAATTTTATAATGACATTTACAAAATCGTTAAATCAAAAAGTGTAGATTCCAATCCACCCTAACAGCAACAATACAGGATAGCTAAGTACTCACTACTAGTGTGATATTTTAGTTTGACTCTTAGTTCCACTTACTGACTGGAAGGAGAATCCAATTCTATCGTTTCAAATCAAAGTGTTTAACTCATTTATCTATCACAGGCAGAAGCAGCTCTCATATAGTATCACAACACCTGAAATCCTAAAGGCCAAATTCTTTTTGTTAACCTCTTCATGTATCCATGGAAACTTCTCTTGGCATTTGTCTGCCACTACTTTACCAGCTGCGCCCTCTTTCTATTTCTACAGCTCCACAGTTTGTCGGTGAGCAGCTGGTACATCTGGGGTTAAAGTGTCAGCAGTCCTTTATTTGGACGGTCTGATGTCGATACTCTTTCTGCCTTTGAATGGAATCATTAGTTTGTGTTTTTGACATGAGAAGCAATGTACACAATGTACTTGGTATTCAGTTAGTCTTATGAGACCACTGCTGCTATGGCCAACTCACAGAAAAGGTGGATGCTAACTTCTCCTTGTTCTCGTTTTTAATAATGACTTTATATTTTGTGATGAACAAAAGAAGTAAGATGATAAATGTGACTAACATTCATATTCTCTGCTACAGCAGCTCAAAAAGGTCAGAATACAGTATGCTGCAACTTGTGAAGTTTAAACTATAACAAAATGTTCACCAAAACAGCAGGCCATTATTCATTTGCACTCTACTTGTAAACAGGAAACTCAGAAGTTTTAGTTACACATTACAGACACATTCATTTTTCAAGTTCCAGTCCTCTGTTCCTGTGTTAATTGCTCAGTTTTCTCCTGTGATATCCAAAAATATGTCAAAAAATAATGTGTGTTTTTATACAAATATTCCTCTCTTTTCTCTTCCGGTAAAGTTTTACAATATTTTTCAAGACTCATCTCAAACTCAGGGACAGTTACATAAATGTGAACTAACTAACCCCGCCCACCATATAAAAGCAGACTTTACTGTTGGTTTGTGGGTAGTAATTTGCTAGTCGAGTGATATCATGGGTCAGATGTGTGTGTTTGGATCTCATTTGGAATAAACTTGGATTACATGATGTTGAGGACTAATTTATTCACTTCTGCCTCGTCCTCCTTCTCCTGATCTAACAACACAGATGAAGGAGGTGTGGGTGGAGGTCAACAGTACTTCTCTTCACTGTATCGTTCCATAAGGTCCATAAGTCAAGGCCACTTTTGAGCAATCAAATCAAATCTGAAGATAGAATATGAAGAAGAATTCTTGATTTTGGTCAAATCCCTCTCGTAACTTTACCCAGTCCATACAGTATATTCAGTTTTAATTTAAATGTTTCACTGTGACTTTTATTTATTGTGATAAAAGTATTAACAATATTATAATACCTGTTGACTACTGAACTTTTTTAGGTCTCCTTTCTGCTCAAAAACACCTCTAAGTATTTTTCCACACAGTCCTGGATTGCAACATGGCAACATTTCTGTCACGACAACAGTTTTTATTTGGCTGTTTTATCCTGTTTGTGAGGATATTTCACTCCTGGAGACAGCGATATGTAGCCATGATGTGCTATATGAAACAAGTATATATAGGCACCATGAAATTAATTTAAAATCAATGTCAGAAAGGGTAAAAAAGGCTGGAAAAAAATCAAATCACAGTTTGAGCTCCAGTGGCAGCTGTGCCAGGTCCAGGTTCTCTTAAATAACTGCTGTCCTGAGTTGTTCATGCAGAACGGTGTTTTTGGTTTAATGAGAATGATGTGAAGAAAAAACACACTTAGGCTGTCAGCATCTACAAGTAAACAGGAGAGAGAATGGTGCAACAGACAGGCAAATAGCAGTGCTGTACAACAGTGAGTCCAAATGAGTTTTGATTTCTGTTTGACTCTTGTAATTGGCTGGAAATTGCTTTGTTTGATGGGTTACCTACTTGTGTTTGTGTGTATGGTGGTATCACACTGTTTAACTGACACAGTGACACAGAACACACATACAGTGGCATGGGCATGTACAGGAGGTCTTTTAAAAGTAGACACATACGTATATCCAAGCATCCATAGTGTACATTAAGTAAAAGTTAATTCTTCTCTCATTATTTTTTTTTATTTTTAATTGTGAGCAAATATCAGATTCTAATGGGAACCATCTTTGGTGTTCGTTGGTAAGAAGTGAATTTTGGGAACCTGACAGCAGTTTGCAGGGCTTTTTTCTTTTTTCAATGCTAATGTACAAACCCTCAAGCACGTCGAATGCAAAGAGACAAATGCAGACAAACATGCACTAATTGGTCAATGGCATAGCTGTGCATTGATCACTTACTGCCTTCATTTGTTAAGTTGATTTCTAGCCCTGAGCACAAACGTTGTGTGTATGTAGTCTATAATATGTTAATAACGTTTAAGTATGCATGTTTTTGGTTTCTTGCATTTCTTTGCTTGTGTATCTGTGTTCATATAAATGTGTTTGCTTCCTCTGATGTGCACTTGTGTGTGTTTTCTCTCTGACAAGCACAACAAATCTATGGAGACCCCTCCCCCCCCCCACCCCCCACCACCACCACCACCCTATCCCCAGGCGGCATACAAATGGCTGCTACATTTTAGTAATTGCTTCTTTATTGATAAATGGCTGTGAAGTGTAGTGAGGGCATTACCTGTCAGTAGTGCTTTTATTCCTTATTGAATTCTGTCCTTCTGTTGTTTGTGCTGCTCTGTGACTCGCAGAGCCAAGAGTCTCTTCAGATGGCGCTCTGTACATGTCAAGTCAAGTCAATTTTATTGATAAAGCCCCATATCACAAATCACAATTTGCCTCAAGGTGCTTTATAGCATACAACACCTTCTCCTTAGACTCTCAATTCGAATGAGGAAAAAAAAGAAACCTCATGAAGAGCAACAGAGGAGGGATCCCTCTCCCAGATGTCGTGTGTACGGAGTAGATTCACAACAGAAAATCATGTAAAATTGTGTAAAAAAAAAAAAAACAAAAAAAAAACCACCCATAACTGAAGAGCAAGACAATTGAGCAGCTTCAGGTGTCGCCCACTAAGTAGGATCTTACATGTGTGTAGATGTGTACGTCCGCCATGTGATTATTCTCCACATTTGTATGTATATGTGTGTCTCAGAGCTATATCCTGAGGGAGAAAATGGTAAACATGTGGTTCTGAATTAAAAAGGACAATAAGAAAAACAATCACACTCAAAGTGTCACGCTCCATCTAGTCCCTTGTTATTTCCGGTTTTATTTTGAAAGGACTATTCACTGCTCACTAGGTTATGATTTACTTCCTGTCATTGTGCTTTTTCCCGCCAGTATTGATTAAGCTCAGCTGTGTTCCATTACCCACCTGTTCTTCATCAGTCTGCCTGTGTATTTAGCTCAGTCATTCCCCTGTCTAGTTGCCAGATTGTCTTTGTACCCACCAGTCAAGCTTTCCAGCGTACTTTCATGTTTAGTCTTTTGTTGGTTTGGACTCCTGCTCGTTTCTCAGACTTTTGCCTCTGCCCACCCCATGTCGGATCAGATTACCTACGCTATCAGTTTGGAACTTTGCTTACCTTTTTTGACCTGTTTTGCCTTCTCCCTAATTGTACCGTGATTGTGAACATTCTGCCATTGTTTGCCAGTAAAGGTTTTCAGTTGGGAACTTTACCTTTTGTCTGGAGTGATCCTTGCACTTGGGTCTCAGTCTTGGGGTGTTACACAAAGAGTGATGGATTAATTTGCCTGAAGTCCAGCTGCCACAATCTTTGTGGCATATATTAAAGGGGAACTGACATTTTCAATTCTGGTTCCTTATTTCACTATCTGGAAGTTAGCGGGAGGGAAGGTTGTACGCTGCCTCTTCTAAGAACCACTTTAACATTGTTGGCTACGAATTGTTGACTATTACTAAAACCACTTTTCAATAAAACCACTACTTGTTAATTAGAGTTGATGGATGTATGAGTTTGTGACCTTTTTAAAATGCTAAACAAAATTACAGGAACCTCCCTTACAAAGAGGCTGTTTTTAAAAGAATTAGCTAATTATGTTGACTTTTTGTTTTGACTGCATCAGAGAGGTGTTGATTCAATTCTATGCTAACTTATTGTGGCGGTGTTTCCACTGGGCACATGCGCTCACAATGATACCCAGATATTGTAAGACGCTTTTGTTAAAAATAATCGCTGAAATTGTGCATCATTGCACTGCACTTTGAGTTGCATAAAAGCAACGTTTCACCAGGTAAAAAGAGAAAACTGAAACACACAAATTATCACCTCACTTTGTCTTTTTTGAAATGCTACAAAGACTCTTTGATTTTGCAGCATCTTCAGGGGCCAGCGCTGATTCTGTTTGCATGTTGCATGTGAGCTCAGATTCAAAACCACCAGCGGCTCATCTTCAATCTTATACATGTTGATAAAGGATTTCACATCAAAATGTCATCCCACTAAAAGATACCATCAACTGCATCAGTTTCCTTTGTATCCCCAGCCCCCTGCTGAAGCCCCACTGAAATGCTGCTCTTGAGACGTCTGTGAGCCTGCTGCATATTTCCGTGACCCCCGCATACATACCCCCCCCTTTACCTTCCTTTTCAGCGTGCTCTCATGTGCTCACGGCTTAAAGTGAAAAAAGTAAAAACTCATGCTTTGTTCTGAGCTCTACACAAAGGTGGGGCATAAAGCTGGATTTATACTCGACCCAAAGGTTAATGTCAGTCCCTTGAAGATACATGAGGCATAGGTTTTTATTTATACTTCAGCAGTGCTGCTATTCACTTCCATTAACAGCAACACTACACAGATGTATTGTACATGATCAGGCCAAATAGTGCTTTAATTACAGAACCCAGAATAACTGTTTTGACATTCATTCATTCACTTTGTGATAAAGAACGATGATCATGGGGAGCAGAAGGTTTGCAATGGAGATGGCTTATTTTCAACATGTTTGTTACTGAAAGATAATTATGGAGGCTTTTCTTCAACATGCTTGATCTTCATTATCAACAATCTCAACCAGCCCAAGGGGACCAGTCACAGTTCCTGCAGCCTTCATGTGGTTTCTCAATATAATAATAAAATGGTTGTGCAAGAAGTAACAAAATACGTGCAAAGTCAAATGTCAGCATTTATGTTGAATTTCTAATTTGTACAAGCTGTGAAGAACTGGCAGACAAAGTACATCATTCTCAAATCATTTTACTTGATGGCTTTGTTTCTCATCATTATTCATGAGACTGTAAATGAAAGGAAAGTCATTCAGCTTAGAAGGTGAGGGTTTTTTTTATGGAATATAATTTAATTCAAACCATTCCATTCCCTCCTGTTCTTCATTACATGCTGGCAGTTTACTGAGAGATTAGAAATCTGATGACTAAACAGCGGAGATGAAAATAATGTAAGCACATCCAGGTCCCTTGGAAGCACAACACAGAAAACACAATCTGTCTCCCTCGTTTAGGACCATGTTGGAAATTTAAAACCTGTATGTCATCATCTAAAGGGGATTTTACAGAGTTTGTCAGTGGATGAATCCTAAATATAATCACAAAGAGTGAATCTGCATGCAAAATAGGTAATTCAGTTTTAGTCCTTCTTCCCTGTGCTGTCATCTCATAAATAGAGACACAGACATCAATCCCGATGTTGTAAAATATATATCTGTGGAGGTGAGGAGGCTGGAGAAGCATGATAGCGATCAGGTCAGTGGTGTGACTCATTGAGGAAATGAACCGGACGTGCACTCTCTGCCATACAAGTGACCGCGTGCCCTCTAGCCAGCCAATGTAGTGTGTTTGTGATTGTGTGTGTTAAAACTACACAAGAAATATCAAAACGTCCTGCCTTTGTGCTGGTTAAATGCTTCAACATCATGCAGAAAGTTACAGAATGTGAATTCAGTGTCAAGTTTCAGTCACTGTTGGTACCGTATGCAAAAGCACTGGTCTTGGTGAGTCCACAGAGTTCACAATTGTTGTACATAAAGTTGTGGACACACATGTGAATATAGATTAGATTAGGTTCAGTCAATTATTGATGGCCAGCTGCAGCACTATGAACTGTCAGCTGTGTTTTTAATTAGTATCTTTGCTTGTTTGTAGCTTTTGATAGAGCCAATTTTTTACGATGTTGGAAAGAATTTATTAGAATTTAAGTACTCCAATATATATATAGATTTATTGCACAACTCATAAAGTTGGGGGACTTGCTAGAGACGGATAAAAAAAATAAAAATAAAAGTAAAATAATTATCAAAACTGCAGAATCCGAGATATCAAGCTCCAAAAATATTGTATCCTACATTTCCCATAATGCGACTCAGCAGTGTCTTTAAGTAGACCCTCTCTGCCTGGGACACCCATGTCTTTCAAACCCCACACCTCCAGTTTGTAACATAGGCTCTTTGTGAATGTGAGTGACACCATCAGGGTTATTTTGTCAGATTTGATGAAGCTCCCCCAGAGACACAGAAGACATTACTATTATGACAGTTTTCACAGGCTGAATAATGCTCCCCATTACCAGTAAACTGACTTTGATATGTGAAATTGACGGATTCCTCCTTTAACTTTACTTTAGAATCATCTGTAGAAAAGGTCTTTTTGCAGGCTATGCCATTTATCTGCCTCACTGAATGGGAGCTTACCATGGCCGAAGTGTCCGCAGTATTTCACTGCATAATATTCTTTCCATATGAAAGCCCATGAAATTGTGGTTATATAATAGCGAGGTTCTGAATAGAAAAGCAGTAAATTAACTGACAGCTGTCAGACGCTGGGGCCTTGGAAAGTAGAAGTAAGGTCAATGAAGTTGAGAATGACGTCCTGTCAAAGAGCAGCGGCAGCCCTGAGCCAGGAGAGCACTGTGACAGTGAGTGATGAATTGAACATCCATATGGTACTCAGAAGCACCTTGCAGTCTATACTTTAAATCTTCAAGTTCCAGGAGTTGAATGTGACTCTGTACTGGTGCAGGTTTGACTCTGCTATACTGGAGTTAGGTACTTTATAAAAGAGTTCCACAAAAGCATGCATTTGGCTTTTAATAGGTCTTAGAACATCACGTTTGAGGTCCTTTAAAGGTACTGTACATCCAAATCACCCAAAAACATATGAAAAACATTTAAAAATCAAAAGAATAGATGTTGTGGTTGCTCATATTGAACTGTTTTCATAGGGACCACTTCTTTGATAGAAAGTGGTTCCACATAGCCAGAAACCACTTGAGGTGAAAATAATTTTGTTTTGTAATTTGTGTGAACTTATTTTTTGAAGGGCACCATCCCACCTCTTCACTCTCTGCTTTGCTTCTCTCTCTTTACTTGTGTTTTAAGTAGCAGGAAAGAAAAAGTATTGGTGTTAGCCTGAGGCGATGGTTAAATCCTGCTAAATGTGCATCAGGGCTCATGGCAGGCATCATATTATAATGTAACATTGGTCTCATGTTGCAATGAGAATCTAACCTCAGACTAATAAGGGCGTAATGTGAATCTTTTGGCTCCGTGTTGCAGTCGTTAAAGAACTAATATCCCAACCAAAGCGGTAACGTGACCGTTATATCATAGGCTGACATTGACACTGATTAGCAGCCAAACAGCAGCCACTACACAAACAAAAACAGCCATTAGCTCTTTAGCTGAAAAAATACCAAACAAAAATCCACCAGAGAAAAGTGTACTGCTAATGTCAGTCTGCAGGTTAGCTAATTAGCTATTCAGCTATAGCTAATTAAACAGCTGAGAAACGTAACAGCAAATGTCAAGATCGGTCAGTTTAGATGCTGACAAAACACTGCCTGTCCTTGGCTTGAAGCTCAAGTTTCTCTGTGCCCCTTTCGGCTCACCTGTCAATCACACAAGTACACAGGCACGTAGCAATGCAACAGTGTAATAGTTGTTATATGTTTGTTAGGACATAGTTCAGTGTTGGTAGGCATATTTATGAACTTTGAGCCAACCTAGCTGTGTCCCCCTGCCTTTAGAAGACAAATACGCATATTTTCCAACATTCTGAACTATCCCTTTAATGTGTTGAGAAGCATTTGGAGCATGAGGAGAAGGAGTAAAAAATATATACATAAGAGCAGAGACTAAAAAGTTTGATATAAAAGGAGAAATATGTGAAGTGAAGAGTGAAAGAAAGGGTGGAAGAACTGGGAGAGGGGGGAGGTAAGGTGTTTGGGGATCTGTCTCCCATGTTATTTATCACCAGGACAGGTACAGATATGGAGTCTTAGCTTCCCAGCCTCATTACACATTCACTCTGCTTCTCAAACACTCACACAAACACACACATTTTCATTAACATCCACACAAACTTTGTCTCCCTCCATCTTTCACTCTATCACTTTTGTTCTCCACTGGCTCTCTCTCTCTCTGTCTCTCTCTCTCTCAGATGCACACAAACAAACATACATTTCAATTAAACCCGAGCTCGGCATGATGAATGTGGTTACCTTTTAATTTCAATTATGGTGGCTGTTTAGCTAGCTAGAAAGCTGTTGTGTGCTCAAGCAACATCCGCCAAGCGATGGCTCAATTACAACACACAAAGTGCAGGAACGGGGGTACACTAAGGCACAAGCACACATTGGCTGCTACACAGGCAAATATACACAGCAGCAAATGCACACGGACAAGGCACACACATGCAAGCACATAAAATTAGATTAGCTAATTTAGTTCTTGTCTGGACACATTTTTCACCTCCGTCTAGCTGACGGCTGTTCTAAAACCTATTTAGAATTTCCACAGGGCAGCACGGCATCTCAGCAACTACTGACGGTATGCGGAAACTAATAATTATTGCCCCAAATAGAAGTGTTGTTTATTCATTATAAGTAAAAGACGTCATACATGAGAAATGAGCAGTGGAGGACATTATTATCTCAGGGGATTCAGCTAAAATGAATTTCTTGTAGGCCCTATTTATGCCAACACAAGTCAAAAGACGCAGTGCATTTTAACTTTGTAACCTACTTTAACAAAACCAGCTTGTCGACTCCACTTTTTTAAACCTTATTCACATGGGGAGCATTTGCTGAGCGTGCATGTGCTGTTTCACAAACACCCTGCTTTAGACACTTACGGTGCATATTCACACCTGAGAGCTGTCCAGGACAACTACACCCTTCCTTTTATGGAGAAAGTATGTGTGAGGAGTTCTTCCTGCTCTTCCATGCCTCTTCTCGTTTTGGAGAATTGGCTAATTTGGGATGATTCCCTCATTTGCTCAACGTCAGATAAGACATGCATTTAGATGTCAGTTTGTTCAACACAGCGACATCGCCATGTCAGTTTAGCCTAGCTTAGCACAAACACTGGAGGCAGAGGGAAACAAGCACCTTCCAAAGACACTTCCCAGCACCTCCCAATGTGTCTTACTTACACAATGTATCTTGTTAGCTAGCAAGCTACTTACCAATAAATCCAAGGGTCAGCTGGGAGTTAACAAAACTTCACTATGAGAACAGGACATCTGAAATGTTTTCTTGAAATGTTGGCATGTTCCTTTTATTTGAGAAAATTAAAAGAAAATCAGCATTTATTGAAAATGTTAAATTACTCAAATTCTTATTGAGTTCATCAACAAATATCCTTGTTTTTTAAAATGTATTTATTCAAAATTAATTTAAGAATACCTTACAGGTTATACCAAGCTTAATAAACAGACATTTACACCCACTGCTTTGTAGATCATAACATGATCCAATTTAGATTAGATGAAATGCAACGTTTTACAAACTTCTTTAGCAAAACTGATAGTGTTCGACACTTGTGGCAATGAATTTATTTAAAACGAAAACTGAAATTGAGAGTGAGGCAGAAAGTCAAGAGGAAAAAAACTGATAAAGCCAGACAGAGTGATGAAAAAGAGGGGGAGAGACAGGCAGATAGAGGAAGAGTAAGAGAGATAAAGGTAAAGTGAGGAAAAATAGAGACTGAGAGAGAGAACGAGAGGGAAATAGAGACACCCAACGGTAGAAAAGTGGCTGTCATTTCAGCAACAGCTATTAAACCAGTTTAGATTGCTGCTGTGCCACCTGACAAAACATTCAAAAACAGGGAAATGGCTGGAAAATAGGTCACACATACACAGAGTGATACTCACACTCACAGTATGTGCCGTCACCTACGGAGTCAATTGAGGAAGGCTGGAATAAACAAGTCCACACACACACACACACACACATGCACACACCACCTCCGGAGTCAATCAGAAGAAGAATTGCCCTAACTAGACACATGCCTCAGGATGAAAGAGCTCTCATATTCTGCTATTTCTAACCCACAGTGCTGCGCCTCTCACATGCACACATGATCTCTCTGTCTCATACACAGGCAGAAACACACACACACACACACACACACACACGTATACACACAGTGTGCACTCAATCCTCTCAACTTGTTTCCTATGAAATCTGACATGGAATGAAAAGCGTTTTGAGGGTTTCAACACAGCTCGGTTGGTAGGAAGTGGAAACAGAGGCAGAAAGCGAAGAAGAGACAAAAAAATGGTGCGAAAAAAAGAAGGAAAATGATGCCGATGTTTCTTTGTCTGTTGACTCCCGTTCTGTTTCCTGTGTTGTGGTTGTTGTTTTTTTATCTCAATCCCTGATCACTTCTACACCACAAAACACAGATGCAAAGACAAAAAAACACATCTATCAGGGTCCTCTGACTCCACACTGCTTCTGAAACCTAAGTTACATACTGAACTCGTCTCCATAAATGCATCTTTCTTCTACCAAACTAATCCAAGCCATGAACTGTAGAATATACTGTATGTCAATCAGAGGTTTCTGATTTGGGGTTTTGAGTTCACATTTGGCTTTTTCACCTACCACAATCTTGTGATCCAAAAATTTAAGTATATGGGAGGAAGCCTGAATGTGGCTGAGGTAAGAAGAGCAGGCTGCAACCACGGTTGTTTTTAAGTCAAATCTCAAATCTTGACAGAGCACAAGTCACAGGTCTTCAAAAACAAACTGCATGTCAGTTGTAAGTCTTCTCTACAGGTGTCTGAATTACCAATGAGGCAAAGCGGGCAACTGTTCGAGAGCACCAGGGGCCTCAGGGGCCTCAAAAGTCGATGCTTTACTGTGTCAATCAGTGTGTGGTAATTTGATCAACTGCAAATTAGTTTAGGAAAATGCACAACTAAAGTGTAGTATGAACTGAAAAGGGTCTAAAGGTGGGGCCTGCCACCTAATCTAGTCCCTTTTATGTAAAGCGGCCATGTGTCAAAGTGTAGGTTTAAAACCTTTTATTGTTTTGGTTGATAAAATGCTACATTGTGTGTTTCCTTAAATTAGCTCAGTGAGAGTACAAACTGAGTAATCAGGTTACAGTCAGCTGTCTCCAGTAAGTTGAATTCTTAAATGTAATGTAAACAAGAAACCTGGTTTCGTGATCAGGGTAGGGGATTAGAAAAACCTGATTTCACTAGCTGGCTAAGTGGTAAAGTGGTTAGCACTGTTAGCTTACAGAAAGAGGGTTCTGGGTTTCAACCTGCCGGCCGGCTGGGTCCCTTCTGTCTGGAGTTTGCATGTTCTCCCCATGTCTGCTTGGATTCTCTCCGGGTACTCCGGCTTCCTCCCACAATCCAAAGACATGCAGGTTAGTAGTGATGTGTCGATCATGAGCATATCGTTCATTGAACTACTCTTTTGATATGAACTAGTAGTAACGAGTCGTAGTAATTCGTTCATTTTTTTTTTTTTCTGAGATTTTACCAGGTCATAACTTGAGATGGAGTAAAAGCCCTTATTACTGAGACTGAATTATGACTCAAGCTTTAAGTTCACAGCTCTCTTGGGCATGACAAAGGCACCACTCTCTCTGTGTGTTTGGAGTAGATAGATCAGAACAACTGGAAATACAAAGTATTATTAGAGAGGCTAAAATAATCTATAGCGCTGACTGCTTAGCTTCTTGTGTTTTTATTTTAACCGCAGGTGATCCACCATTATCAGCTTATCCTTGTAACATAATCTCAAAGTCGCTTTTACCTCAGTCAGCCAACCAGCTTACTGCAGGCAGCAGCTGCGCTTGTGTTTTGATGTTGTTACTTGCAATCAAGCCAGAAACCACATGCACACCATCGCCCTTCTGAAAGTCCGAATTACTTTCGATGAAAAAAGGATAAATACAACACAACCAGGCTACAAATCCAATCACAAAATAGAGCCTGTGCAACTGAGGTTTCATTTCTGTTAACAAAGTTGCCATGTGTTGATTAGAACGGCTCACTTTGTTAAATGTCATCAACTCCGCACATTGATTGGTAAATGGATTGCAATCAATTTAATTGGATCTTGGGTTAATTTACACTGTAAACACACATTTAAGACACACATACATGCACATCACATAACATCACATGCACCCACGAGAGATGCTCATGCACACAAACATACTGTAGGCCACTGAAAAGTTTTCATTCCCATTCCTCATTATGTTCTGTGATGTCTTAAAGCTGGGGTAGGCAAAATCTGTGCAACCTAAGCAAAACCTTCCGCCTCTCTCTCTGCTGCCTCGTATCACTCCGCTAAGCCCCTCCCACCAAACCCACAACTTGAGTTAATGAGCCCGGAGCTCCGTGTGGAGGGACGTGTTGCTGCAGGCAAAGGAGGTATTGGAAATTAATCACAAGTTTCAGGATTTTCAACAGGATTTTCCGCCATTACATCAGACTTTCACGTCTGAAGGAACGTGTACACGCGTCAGCATTTGTAGCTCAGCCAATACGAACACACTGTCTCTCTGAAATAACCTGTGATTGGCCAAAGTCTCCCGTCACAGACTAGATTTTCTGAAGCCTGAAAACAGAATCAAGAGGAGGGGCTGAAGTAGAGGTTTGCTCTCAGACCACTTGAATTACAATATGCTGCATGGTTATTATGGATTTGTTGGCCAATGATGCCATAACAATACTGCCTACCCCACCTTTAATGGAGACATTCAAATGCAGTCCCATTAGTTGAGTTGAGAGAAAAATGTTGATAATAGGAGGGTGATGAGGTGTGGTGGATATGATGAGATCTGCCACCCACTTATATAACATCAATTAAAAACATGTTCTACCTCAACGTGAAAAAAGGAAAAAAAGAGTGATGTAATGAATGTGTATTGTGTCTTTATGCTTTGAAATGTGCATATGGAGGGTCATGGGAGGTGACCCAGTTCCTGCAGGTCTACCAGACCCCACTAAACCCATTTTCTCTCTCTCTCTCTCTCTCTCTCTGTAGACTTCCAGTAGTGCCGCAACAGCTTTTATTAAAATGAAGGCTCTCATCCTCAGAGAGAGACAGAGAGGGGATGTTAAGGGGTTGGGGGTGTAGGGAGGGTGGGGGTGTGAATGTGGGGTTGGGAGTGGTCTGCACAGCACTACATTGTAATATGTTATGTGAGAGCCAGGCCACGACCTGGCCCCCAAATCAATCTACTTTAGTGTCCCTCTGAGAGAAAACTGGTGAAATGCTGGTTCAGGGGCGCTGCATTCATCTTAACTGACAGGACTCTTCACATGCAGCGGTTTTGTTTCAGTCTTGTTTTCTGCCATCAGGTAGTTTCTGACAAACTTGAAATTACTCATCTGTCATGAATGTAAAAACAATAAATGCTTAGTGACACACTGAATTGCAGAATTAAATATTGACTATTGCTTCTCTTTCTGTGGTGAGTTATATTATGTGTTTCTGGCAACAGCAGATATTAGTTTGGAATCAATACAAAAAAAGAACTGGGCAGTTAGCATGAGCAGCAGTAGCTGAACTCACACATGATTGACATAAACTCAAAGGGAAAAAAAACCTACTACACCCCACTCTTTGATTGGCAAGTGATTACATTAACACCCAATTAACTACACAGCAGTGGCACCACACTTTAAGGCTCTACTAATCAATATTTCTTATATTAGCAATATATCAAATTGCTGTGTGTAAAGTGAAAGACGACGCTCATAGTGACAAATCTATGTCACTCATCAAATTAGCCTCCTTTAGCTTATAGTTTCTGGTTTTAAGGCACACTTACTGTACGGTTCAGCCTCACCACTCACATCAACCTCGTTTCCAGCAGCAGCAGAGATGTTTTCTTTTAAAAAGCTCTGATAAACCCACTGTACGCTACCTAACCAGCACTAAACAACATACAGCCAGTTAGCAGCTAGCTAATAAAGAAAGTGGAACAGCTAACAGCTAAAGACCCAGATGTTTTTCTCAGGTGTTGGTGTTGGACTTAGGGTTTTATTTTAGGATTTGATCAGGTGGACAGAAACACCAAACATCATCCTAATTGAATGCTACTGATGCTCTGTGTCTGCATTTCGTTGCCTTGTACCTGTGACATGTGCAATGACAATAAAGTTGAATCTGATCTAATCGAATCTAATCTAATCTAGATAATGGGCTAACACATTACAACACAACTTTATAAGGTGATATGTCTGAGATATGCATTTTTTCACTTATTACAAAAAAAAGTTTTGTTTTAGTCATCACTTCCAAGTAACTGTTACTCATTTAGTGTAGTTCAAGGAGTCTATGAAAAAAAAGAAAAGCTTGTTTGTTTCTTGTTGATAGACAGATATTCACTATTGACTGACCTCCAAAAGCCTTTGAAACATTTGTAAAACAATGACAGCTGTTCAGTCATAGTTTCCAAATGAGTGCATACCCTCAAAAAAGTAAACAGTATGGAAGAAGTGTCCAGTTGCCAAAAAGTGGTGTTCTTTAGAGGGCAAACAAGTTAGAAAACCACAAAGATGACACAGAATATATCTCTTTGATATGGCGTCTTTCCTCTCTCCACTTTGTTGCAGTGTACTTCCCTCCTGTTATTGTCTGTTTGCAGAGCAGAACAAGTGTGTTTGCTGAAGTTGGAGCGGAAAACTGGCACTGTCTGACAAATACGTCGCTCCCTCTCTGTCTTTCTCACTTCTCCCTCGCTGACAGTGACAGCAACATCACTATGTTTCACTGACTTTCTCTACTTTGTCATTTTCTTTCTCTTTCCCCTCTTTCACCACTTTCTTTGCTGCCTCTCAGCAACTGACACTTTGTCTTTGTCACCTCACCAGCCTCCCATCCCTTCCTTCCCTACAGTCATCCCTATTTCTTCTTCTCTCTCCTTTTTATTGACAGCTGTCCCATAGCATCAGTGATGTAACTGTCTCCAACCATCTGTCCTTCCCTCCCTTCACCAAATCCTCCTCCTCCTCCTCTTTCTTGATATTGACAGCTGTCATGGAGCACTGATGCGGTAAAATCCTGTTTTTCTGTGACAACTGTGCTTATTTTGGTTTTGCAGCCTTTGATTGGATCACACAGCGGGAAATGCCATCCAATGTGATGAGTCACAGAAAGAGCACATTGAGCCATTCTTCATCTTTTTCTTCCTCTACTCCGCCTCGTTCTTCCCTTACTCCTCTTCCTCCTCCTCTCAAGGATTTACTGTCATTCTGTTATACATTTAGTGTTAATTCTGTACGGGAATGTGCGTGTGCACATGGGAAATGTTCCTCTCTTCCACTATCAGTAATGTATGTTGACAAGGTTTGAAGTGAACGCTGGCGTAACGACATGTCCCTGCACGCCTCCATGTCTCTCAGTTTCTTTTCCTCTTTTTTGTTCATCTTTTATCATTTGCTGCAGAGTAACTCAGCTACTAACGATAATCCTACTGAGGGTTCATTCCTGTTGAGCTGTATACATGCAGTATTGGTACCCTGGGACTGGGGATCCTAGTTGGTATAAATAAATCAACTGAATGAATATTTCTTTTTTTCTCTCATACATGTATGAAAATATCCAATGATGCCACCAAGTCTGACATTTGTGTAAAAATTAAACACTGTTGTTTAATATGATGGTCAAAGGATGGTTGAAATTTAACTCATTTATAATGTTTACTGTTTTTGCTGTAGAGCGTAACAGGATGGAAACCTACAGCAAAAGTTTTCTCATTAAACTTTATTTAAAATGATATACATGTAATAAAAATGATGCCCAAGGGTTGAATTTATACAAGAATACAGTTTTTAGGTTTTACTCAGAAATGCTTAATTAAATTCTAAAATCAAATTCAAATTACATTGAAATTAAATACAAATTAAATAAACTTCTTCATTTTGGAGACGAGACTTTCTGGTATAATTGTTTCAAAAAAATTAAAATGAGTTGACAATGTGTAAGATATCAGAGTGAGCTAAAAACGAATAATAACTGAAAACATTATTTTTTCGATTATTTTTCACCTTTGATATCCAAACTTTATTTGTTTCATACCTATGCATATGCACCTGGCAAACCACAACTTTTTGTTAATCAAATAAGGGAAATGTGCAATTAAATAAGACACAAGAAGTGAATTGCATTGAATTGGTCTTCAGCATTATGCTCAGTTGATGTGTGCTCATCCCCAAAACCTGGCCAAATCTGGCAGCCATATATGAGCCAGAGCCAGTTCATAATTGTTCCTCCGGTGCTGGAAGGGCATCTGGGCCCAGTTAGATTCGGCTACCTGAGTCCGCCCACAATTCAAGTGGATTGATTTGAGACTCTAAATTGCAAGTGTGGGTGTGACTGTCTCAGCCATGTCATGGATGGGTGACCTGTAGAGGGTGTTTCCTGCTCTGCCCATGCATTTTGGGACAGGCTCCACTCTGTCATGATGACCCTGAATGGTAATAAGCCGGCATCAGGCCGCTACAGATTGTGCTGTTCAGACTGTGAAAGGGACCAGTGATCCATCACTTCAGAACTTTCAATCAGAAAGGAGTGGGAAAGTAGGGAAAGTAGAACATTTTCCCAAGTACTGCTGTGACCCCATGTTAAGGGCTCAGCTTGAAATCTATCACTTGAATCTATTCATTTGAATCACTCACACATGTATAGTTGGTTAAAAGTTTGTATTTCTTGTTTGGGTAGGAGTACCATCTAGTAATTTACATCTTGACAGTCATATCTTAAATATATATATATATAAATTTCCTTGTCTTGCTTTTGCAGTCATCTTTATTATTTAAGTTATTTTTACGCGGTACGTTTAAAGAAAAGTTAGAAAATTGCCTTTTCTTCCTGC
>VMKM01000425.1:0-352500 GCA_008360985.2 Macquaria ambigua | reverse complement strand
CACACTGGTCCACGGCCCAGAGAAGGCGAGCTGAAAGGGATTGGATTTATAAATTAGGAACAACATATCCACATGGGCTCAATGAAAGAATGTATTTCCGTGCCTAACCCTAACCGTGCTTACCCCTATATGTCTTAGTACTCGCTTTCTTATGCCTAAACCTAATCCCTCATTCTTTTGCCTAAACCTAACTTTGTATTCTTTATTCTAACCTTAACCTCCCACTCTCCTAAACTTAACCTCCCACTCTCCTAAACTTAACCTCCCACTCTCCTAACCCTAACCTTAACCTTTGATCCTTAACCCTAACACCCATCTCCCACCCTCCTAACCCTAAACCCATTCTCAACCGGTTATTTTTCCGGTTTTTCTTTTTTTCCCTGCAGGGGGGGATGGGGCGGACCCGGATTGGAGGGGCGTGGATGGAGAGTGCACAGACTCCGCCACCATTTATGGATGGTGGAGTCCAATTTTTGCTTTTCCTAACCTGCCAGTGCCTCCAGCCCCCCTCTGGGTCTGGTCCTTTCCCTTCCCTGTGTTTTACTCTTATTTTTCCTCCTGGGATGGTGATTTATTTATTCCATAGCAACAGATCTTTCTCTCGGTCTTCTTTTATATACAAATACAATTTATAAACAATATTCCATTATATTGGATCTTTTTACTTTAAAAACAATTAATCAAACACTTATTATTATACAACAGATCATCTTCCTTAAAAAAACATTCTTTGAATTCCTTGATGGATTGCCACAATTCTGATTATCTGCAGGTGGGATGTCATATATTACAGGTCATTGGTCTCAAATCTAGGATTGTTGATTTATTCCAAACTACAGAATGTAAATTCCTTTTTTATATATATTCTTTGATTGTTCTTCCTTATACTGTACAATGGATACAATCTTTATCACTGATGGATTGTGTTTCTACTTGGATTGGGACTGAATTTCAGATTGGACTCATTGGATTGTGTACTACACATGTTGTTTAAATAATATGTTTTATTTCATACGTTTGTGGTGAAGACAATTCATGTTCTATGCATGTTTGATGTGGATTATTTTATGCACCTTGATTAAGACCAATGTGGATGTACTACCAAGGGTCACCAGAGGTTGGCGCTCTATTTCTCCTTTGGCACATTCGGGGGGCTACGGGTTAAGGGGCACAGGCAGCCAGAAGGGATTTGGAGTTTTGCCGCGTAATTTACTCTTGGCTTGCCTTCTTTCCCCGCCCGGCCTCAGCCTGAGACACACGCCGGGAGGAACGGAGCGTTGACACTCGCTACTTTTGTTACCTTTTTGAACAAGCTTGCCTGAAGAAGGTTCTTTGTACGACCGAAACGTCGCGATTATAGCTTGTTTTATTGGATTTTGTTACTATTTTGGACATTATTAAATACCGAGTGTCGATAGAAAAAGTCTACTCTTTTCTATTACATTTGCGAGTAACAAGTCGTTTCACACCATAAATTGGTGATATTTTTAGTTTCATTTTTATTTTTCCACACAAATATATACACACACAACAACCAACGTAATGGGAGACTATTACGACGACGATGAAGACGGCTGGACTGAGGTTAGCTACCGCCGAGGCCGACAACAACGGCGCCGCGCGCAGCCAGGGCGCACCGACCGATCGGCAGAAAGAGTGGCTTCGTATCCCCGCCGGCACCGGCAGCCTCCGACGATGAGACGCTCTTACGCCTCCGTCACCAGAGGTAACCAGCGGTCTCACGGCGACTATCCAGCCCGTTCCACTAGCGGCCAGACTCGCGGTCGCCGACCTAACAACTACCGTACGTCCGGCGCATCGGCGTCTTATCCACCGCGGCCACGCTTCCAGACACGCACCGCCTGGGATCGCCGAGGACACCAGCAGGGGGCCGCTGATTCATCCTACAGACAGCGGAGGTACTTCAACGATGGCGACGGGTGGACGAACTACCGACGGCAGCAGAACCAGCAGCCCATCCGTAAGCCAAACAACATCACTAGCACCCGATCTCAGAACTGGGTTCAATCTGAGGATCCGGACTTCACACGTAAGGTCCGTATCATTCATAGGATTATTAAATCGGCACACCATCTAAAAAATGCCTCGGGGACTGCCCCACCCCCCATAATCAGAAAGACCACCCAAAATCTGGCTACGTTTATTAAACCAGCCTCCCCCAATAACGCCACACTGACACTGCTTGAAGGCAATGCCAGAAACTGGGAGCACACGGCCATAGTCATATTACGGCAACATTATGAAGAAAATATGAACAAGGAGATCCAGGACCTGGCAGAATTCTCCAACCAGGACTGGAAAAGCCCTTTTCAGGTGGCCACGGCCTGGGCCAGGAGGAATTTGGGTCTCAGATTAAAACCAGAGACTATACAGGAGACTGAGGCTTTTCTGAAAGCCAACCTCACAGAGCAGGCTCCTACTGGCACCAAAGACGGCCCACAGGTCCGGAGCGCTGCCCCCCCACCAGCAGTCACGCGCTCCACCACCATCCAGGCCGAGGTGCATACATACACAACCGCAACCAGACGTGTGGCGGCCACCCCCCCTCCCCCACCTCCTCGAGCCACAGTCACATCCGTGGCCACCATGACGGACCAAAGAGGGGGTGATTGGACCCCCTTAACTCATGTGGATGAGGAGGACTCCTTCCCTTCTCCCCTCCTGTCTCCTCCCCCCTCTCCTCCTCCTCTTCCCCCTCCTCCTCCCCCTCGCCTTTTTCCTCGTCTTTCCTCTCCTCCTCCTCTTCCTTCTTCTCCCCCTCTCTCCTTTTCTCCTTCTCCTCCACTTTCCAGGTCTCCATCTCTCAGGGGAGCAACATTAGATCCTAAACCCCAGAGACGACAGAGGGACAACAGACGCGATGAGGGAACCACGGAGACGGCAGTCCAACAGACCAGCATCACCACCATGACTACATCAGCATCTGACATCTCAACAGCCCCTCCTCCTCCTGCCCCACACAATCCTTGTGTGTTCTGGGGGGACTCATCGATCCAGGACTTCATAGAAGAGGATCTAGAGTGCAACAAATCTAACCCCAGCATCAGGTCCGAGCCCTCCATGCCTAGGCTCACACCCAGAGGTTTCCGGGTTCCATTTGTTAATTTATGTAAAACTTTTTCTTTGTCAAAAGCACAGTTTTCTTTACTTAACAGAGGGTTGAATTTTATCCCAACCAAAGGTATGAACAAAAACATTAGAGAACAAATCAGATTTGATGTACAACAATATCATAGGAGACTCAAATTGGCTATTTATTTTGAGCACAAACCTGATACTGACCCCCCCGCCCTTCACACCAAAATCGGATTGGGTCCCTCCCATGGGTAAACTTCCGCCTGCCCTGTCCAAAGCTATTATTGCTGACCTGGAATATGTACAAAACAAATTTGAACTTACCCGGATTAAACCCAACCTTGATCAACAGGAGATCCAGGCACTTAAATCTTTATGCCAGAATAGACATATCATCATCAAACCAGCAGACAAAGGCAGTGCGATTGTTATCATGGAAAGGGAACAATATTTGTGGGAGGGATATAGACAATTACAGGATACAACTTATTATAAAAAAAATACCCGACCCTATTTATATAAAAATGGCTCCTATGATTGATAAGATTGTACAGTCATTATGTGACAAGAAATTTATTAATTTGAAACAAAAAACTCATTTGCTGGGCAGCTCTGAACCCAGACCCAGATTCTTTTATATGTTACCTAAAATTCACAAAGACCCTGCTAAGTGGAGTAAACCTCATGAAATTCCTCCAGGCAGACCCATTGTATCGGACTGTGACAGTGAAACATATCGCACAGCTGAATTTTTGGATTATTTCCTCGGCCCTCTCTTGACCACACATCCCAGTTATATTAAAGATACTTACGATTTTATTGATAAGATTAAAAAACTTCACATTCCCCCTCATTCGTTTTTATTTACTATGGATATTGATAGCCTCTACACTAATATAGATATTGCAGAAGGCATACAGGCGGTGAAAAACATTTTTTCCAAACACCCGAATATAAGAAGACCTGATAAAGAACTTTTACAACTTTTGGAAATCAACTTAACTAGGAATGATTTTATTTTCAATGGGGAATGTTTTTTGCAAATTAAGGGCACGGCCATGGGTGAGAAATTTGCTCCCACCTACACAAATATATTTATGGCTGAATGGGAATCTGCGGCTCTATCGGCCTGTGTTAAAAAACCTTTACATTACTTTAGATATTTGGACGATATTTGGGGTGTGTGACTGCACTCGAGGGAGGACTTTGATTTATTCTTGATCACTCTGAACAACCACAATGCATCTATTAAACTAAAATCCACATTGGATTCTTCTGCAGTTGATTTTTTGGACACTACCACTTTCAAAGGCAAGAATTTCCTCCACAGCCACAATTAAAATAACCCTAACCCACACTCACGCCTTATTATTCAAAAATAGCTTCCACCCTAAACATACATTTGCAGGACTATTTAAGTCACAATTACTAAGATTCCACAGAATCTGTACTCAACAGGAGGATTTCAGACAGACCACAAAGGTGCTGTTCTCTGTTTTGGTCACAAGAGGGTACTCTCGCTCTTTTCTTAGGAAGGCCCTTAAAACGTTTCATCATACTAAAGTTCATATAATCTCCTCTTTAATTCCCTTTATTACCACATACTCTCCTTCTGCCGTCAAAACTGTCAGGGTGATCAAGAGTAATTTTGCAAATTTTTCCAATGAGACCCAGCTACTACAGGACTACAGAATTATTGCAGCTTACAGAAAAAACAAAAACCTTCAGGATTATTTGGTCAGAGCTCGAGTCTTACCACTTTCTGACCCTAGACCTAGATGGCACGGGGATTTTTTTCAGCACCGAATTTGGGTGCGTAATAAACACAATAATAATGTCTACAAAACAGAGGCTCGGGGAACTGTGCATTCCAAAAATTGTATTTATTTAATAACTTGCAAACAGTGTGGACTACAGTATGTTGGTGAAACTGGCAACACAATATTAATATGGTTCACTCAACACAGATATAATGTGCGAAATAGTGTAGACACATACTTTATTATTAGTAAAACATTTTTTGGAACATGGATGTTCTTCACTTTCAGCCACTGTATTGCAAGCTAATCCACGCTGGTCGACAGCTCAGAGGAGGAGAGCTGAAAGAATTTGGATGAAGCTGGGCACCATGCAGCCTGGGGGGCTTAATGAGAAATAAGTCCGCCGCAATGAAAAGAGAAATGATGGACAGTGCAAATCTTCTAATCCCTAACTCACCCCCCCAATCCACCACCCAAACCCCATTTATATTTAATCAGGAATGGTTTCTGCAGATCAAGGGCACCGCCATGGGGAAGAAATTTGCTCCTGCTTATGCAAATATATTTATGGCTGAGTGGGAGACTGCAGCTCTATCTGTCACGGGAAGCCATCTAGGCAGCAGGGAGAGGACCCAAATGCAGACAGTTGGGGAGGCTCCAGCAGATGAAAAGAGGGGTTTTATTAAATGACAAAAAATGCTTACATGAGGCAACATGGACACCAGGAACTCAGGGAAACCGAAACGCAGGGAAACACCAGGAATAGAACATGGAGAAACATAGGGACTCAGGAAACCAACAAACCAAACAACAACAATGAACCAACAAAAAACAAAGACAGGGGACCAGTGTATATATAGGAGAGGAGACAACAAGGGAAGCAGACACAGGTGGGTAACAAGACACAGGTGAAACAATCAAAACAGGTGGGAAAAGAACAAAGACAGGAAGTAAATAATACACAAGAAACAAGACCAGGGAACTTCAAAATAAAACAGGAAACACACAGTTCAACACAAGAGTCCTAGGGATCATGACACTATCAGCCTGCGCTAAAAAACCTTTATATTACTATAGATACCTAGATGACATTTGGGGACTATGGCCACATTCGAGAGAGGATTTTGACACATTTCTAATCACTCTGAACAACCATAATTCATCCATTAAACTAAAATCCACACTGAGCTCCTCCTCTGTGGACCTTTTTAGATACTACCACTTTCAAAGGCTCAGATTTTCTACAAAGCCATAAATTAGATATTAAAGTTTTTTTCAAGGAGACGGACTCATGCTCTGTTGTTTAGACGTAGCTTCCATCCTAAACACACGTTTGCAGGACTGATTAAGTCACAACTACTGAGGTTCCATAGAATCTGCACACAACAGGAGGATTTTAAACAAGCTACAAAAGTGCTGTTCTCTGCTTTGTCCACCAGAGGGTACTCTCGCTCTTTTCTGAGGAGAGCGCTCAAAACATTTCAACAGACTAGAGCCCAGGTAGTTTCCTCTGTACTTCCACTCATCACCACATATTCTCCATCAGCTGTTAAACTGGTCAGAGTGATTAAAAACAACTTTAAAAACCTTACAGAAGAAACTCAGCTGTTACAGGACCATAGGATTATCGCTGCTTACAGGAAAAATAAGAACCTACAGAACTATGTAGTCAGGGCTCGCATTCAACCACTGGTTGACCCCAGACCTAAATGGCACAGGGAATTTTTTCAGCACCGCTTGTGGGTACGCAACCAATATAATAATGTTTTCAGGACAGAGACTCGTGGAAGTGTACACTCCAAAAACTGTGTTTATTTAATCACCTGCAAACAGTGTGGTGGACTGCAATACGTTGGGGAAACAAGCAATATGTTATTAATCAGGTTCACTCAACACAGATACAATATTTCGAAAAAGAAAAACACACAGACTCCAGTAGTACAGCATTTCTTGGAACATGGATGGTCTACTCTCTCAGCCACTGTTTTGCAGGTTAACCCACGCTGGTCCACAGCTCAGAGGAGGAGAGCTGAAAGGATCTGGATACAGAGGCTGAGCAACAAACAGCCCGGAGGGCTGAATGAGAAGTAGGTCCACCGCAGTGAAAAGAAAAATGATGGACTGTGCAACTAGATTCCTACCTTTAGTGGTGGAATCCAAACCCTTTAATTCCTACTCTAAACAAAGTCTGGTTTTGACTCAAATTCTCAGGAAAAATGATGTCATATTCCTGGACAACACCAAGATACTTCAAAACACAAAATCATCCCAGCATATCACAGGAACCAGAATTTATAGGATCTGTTGGTACATAGCAAATTAAAACCAATTGGTAATGCTATTAAAAAATCATGTTTGCAATACAAATTAAATTTGTGCCAAACCCACAATCCAAAATGGTAATAAAACTTTGGCCCCCTAAGTCCAAAAACAACAAATTGTATATATTTAATTAATTGTTCCAAATGTAATATAACATATGTTGGAGAAACCAAAAATTCCATTCAAATGAGATTAATCCAACATAGATACAATATCAGACAACAGAAAAGAACAGATTCCTTCTTGCTAAAACATTTCATTGCACATAAATTGGAGTCTCTTAAAGTCATGGGACTACAAAGCAGCCCTATATGGACAGACTTGGCACACAAAAACACAGGAAAAACAATGGATCAATATACTTGGAACAAGACATCCTTGGGGTTTGAATGAGCAGTGAGGAACACCGAACACCTGTCCCAGGATGGCTCATGCATTACGTGGAGACAGATTATGTCATGCTCCTGGATTTTCTAATTTCACCTACCACTGTGCCCAAACCTCACCTGAACCCTTACTTCCAACCCATTGGAACCAGTAGCACAAGTAAACTAACAAAACTTGGGGGAAAAAAGCAAAGCAGGGTTGACCCTGATCACAGCCTGGAGGGGACACCACATGAAAGGATGAGAGACTGGTATCATTAGAGGAGTTTTATATTGATTTTTACTTGTGCCCATGCACTACAAACTACATTCTTGGGATGTAGTCTGACCCTTATCCTAACTCAGAGCAGCTCTGCTCACATTACTGACACTTGCTGTTGTATGATTAATTCAGACTAATGGCTGCATCTTATTGTGTAGCTCTACAGGTCACTCATTCACAGCTCTGTGTGGTTCTAATGTTTTAACAGAGTGCAGTGGGCTGGTCTTCACAGCTGGATTTATAGCCAACACCTGAGAAGTATTAATGAAAGCTGGATTTAATTTAAGGGTGTAGATCACTACAACTTTTAACACTGTATGTTTTGTTTAACTGATTAACAATATGACTTGAGCTAAGGACACACCTACACAGATACATACCCACTACACCGGTTATCAGTCTTATCCTGGTTTGGATCATATTATGTCATAATGTTTGTATGAAACATAACCACCTGATTATCTATGTCCATCTGTGATTCTTACACAGCACAGTAGACAAAGAAGTTAGGGTTAGGGCTACCCCTAACCCTAGTTTCTAATCAAAGAGAAATATATGATTTTTGGATAAGTGAATTGTATAGAAACTGTAAAAAAAACTGCTGAGCAGTCAGATTGAAGGCTATGGGCTCGAAGGGAGAGGGTGAGAGGTGTTATTGTATTTGTAGAAAACAGGTTTAATATCCACAATATAATAAACTCTACAGAACGTTTTATAATAGTTTACTTCATCTTCACTGCAACGTCCTGATGATACAACATCCGTTACAGCAGGTGGCGCCATGTACCTTTCACATTAGTCCATAGTCTGCCATTAAAACCATGACGTTCCCCTTTTATTCTGAAAGAGTAGTGTCGGGGGAGTTGTTGTTAGCGGAACAGTGGCTAGCGGAGCTAACAGAAGCTAACACAGCTCACAGAGGCAACGGGAGTTAATATGACGAAGTAACAGATGGCTACGGACATCAGTCTGAGAGTAAGTTTTCAGTTTTATTTCTGAGTAACACATTCAGTCTGATGTTTGATGGTTCCGGTTCTTTATTATTAATATTACGGCCGAACTTCGCGCCACAAACCTGTACACACTGAAACAGTGGGACCGACTGCCACTGTCTGTTAGCTTAGCTAACGTTAGCTGCCGGTCAGCTAAATGCTGCTGTTATTAATGTACAGAATAATTTGAGCTAACTGAGCTACCGTTACACTCACAGACAGAAATATCTGGACTGCTGCTCTGTCACTTAGCACGTTATTCAATTCAGTTTTATTTATATAGCGCCATATCATAACAAAGTTATCTCAGGGCACTTTTTCGTATAGAGCAGGTCTAGACCGACTCTTTATATTTACAGAGACCCAACAGTTCCCACCATGAGCAAGCACTACAACACTCCAGACTCTACAGCTCCGGAGGCAGAAATACCTGCAGAAAGCAACAGAAGAAGAAAGAGAGAGAGAGGGGGGAGAGAAAGCACACAACTACGGGAAGAAGTTGAGTTAGTAACAATATTAATGGGATATGAGTGCGTACAGATGGAGAAGGAGAGGAGGAGAGGAGGAGAGAGGAGCTCAGTGCATCCTAGGAAGTCTCCCGGCAGTCTAGGCCTATAGCAGCATAACTAAGGGGTGGCTCAGGGCTCACCTGAGTCAGCCCTACTATAAGCTTTATCTTAGATATGATGGGGCCTGACCATTTAGGGCTTTGAAGGTAAGGAGAAGGATTTTAAATTCTATTCTGGATTTTACAGGGAGCCAGTGTAGAGAAGCTAATATTGGAGAAATATGATCTCTTTCCTGGTTCTTGTCAGTAAACGTGCCGCAGCATTCTGGATCAGCTGGAGAGTGGACTTATTGGGGCAGCCTGATAATAGAGAGTTGCAGTAATCCAGCCTAGATGTAACAAATGCATGGACTAGTTTTTCTGCATCTTCAGTTTTGTCTGAGTTTAACAGAAAATTGCAGGTCATCCAGGTTTTTATGTCCTTAAGGCATGATTGAAGTTTAGCTAATTGATTGGTTTCATCTGGCTTGATCGATAAATATAATTGGGTATCATCTGCATAACAATGAACATTTATGGAGTGCTTCCTAATAATATTGCCTAAAGGAAGCATATAAGGTGAATAGAATTGGTCCAAGCACAGAACCTTGTGGAACTCCGTGACTAACTTTGGCATGCATGGAGGATTCATCGTTAACATGTACAAACTGATATCGATCTGATAAATAGGGTTTAAACCAGCTTAGTGCGGTGCCTTTAATGCCAATTAAATGTTCTAGTCTCTGTAATAGAATGTGATGGTCAATGGTATCGAATGCGGCACTAAGATCTAACAAGACAAGTACAGAGACAAGTCCTTTGTCGGATGCAATTAGAAGGTCATTTGTAACTTTCACCAGTGCTCTCTCTGTGCTATGATGCACTCTAAATCCTGACTGAAAATCCTATATACAGTCAGGTCCATAAATATTGGGACATCGACACAATTCTCATCTTTTGGGCTTTGTTTCTTGAAATGAAACAAACAAGATGTGCTTTAACTGCAGACTTTCAGCTTTAATTTGAGGGTATTTACATCCAAATCAGGTGAACGGTGTAGGAATTATAACAGTTTCTATATGTGCCTCCCACTTTTTAAGGGACCAAAAGTAATGGGACAATCGACTCAAAAGCTATTTCATGGACAGGTGTGGGCTATTCCCTTGTTATTTCATCATCAATTAAGCAGGTAAAAGGTCTGGAGTTGATTCCAGGTGTGACATTTGCATTTGGAATCTCTTGCTGTCAACTCTCAATATGAGATCCAAAGAGCTGTCACTATCAGTGAAGCAAGCCATCATTAGGCTGAAAAATCAAAACAAACCCATCAGAGAGATAGCAAAAACATTAGGTGTGGCCAAATCAACTGTTTGGAACATTCTTAAAAAGAAAGAACACACCGGTGAGCTCAGCAACACCAAAAGACCCGGAAGACCACGGAAAACAACTGTGGTGGATGACAGAAGAATTCTTTCCCTGGTGAAGAAAAACCCCTTCACAACAGTTGGCCAGATTGAGAACACTCTCCAGGAGGTAGGTGTATGTGTGTCAAAGTCAACAATCAAGAGAAGACTTCACCAGAGTGAATACAGAGGGTTCACCACAAGATGTAAACCATTGGTGAGCCTCAAAAACAGGAAGACCAGATTAGAGTTTGCCAAACAACATCTAAAAAAGCCTTTACAGTTCTGGAACAACATCCTATGGACAGAAGAGACAAAGATCAACTTGTACCAGAGTGATGGGAAGAGAAGAGTATGGAGAAGGAAAGGAACTGCTCATGATCCACAACATACCACCTCATCAGTGAAGCATGGTGGTGGTAGTGTCATGGCGTGGGCATGTATGGCTGCCAATGGAACTGGTTCCCTTGTATTTATTGATGATGCGACTGCTGACAAAAACAGCAGGATGAATTCTGAAGTGTTTCGGGCAATAGTATCTGCTCATATTCAGTCAAATGCTTCAGAACTCATTGGACAGCGCTTCACAGTGCAGATGGACAATGACCCGAAGCATACTGCAAAAGCAACCAAAGAGTTTTTTAAGGCAAATAAGTGGAATGTTATGCAATGGCCAAGTCAATCACCTGACCTGAATCCGATTGAGCATGCATTTCACTTGATGAAGACAAAACTGAAGGGAAAATGCCCCAAGAACAAGCAGGAACTGAAGACAGTTGCCGTAGAGGCCTGGCAGAGCATCACCAGGGATGAAACCCAGCGTCTGGTGATGTCTATGCGTTCCAGACTTCAGGCTGTAATTGACTGCAAAGGATTTGGAACCAAGTATTAAAAAGTGAAAGTTTGATTTATGATTGTTTAGTTTGTCCCATTGCTTTTGGTCCCTTAAAAAGTGGGAGGCACATATAGAAACTGTTGTAATTCCTACACTGTTCACCTGATTTGGATGTAAATACCCTCAAATTAAAGCTGAAAGTCTGCAGTTAAAGCACATCTTGTTCATTTCAAATCCATTGTGGTGGTGTATAGAGCCCAAAAGATGAGAATTGTGTCGATGTCCCAATATTTATGGACCTGACTGTATGTACATTACTCCTAAACTGCATTTCGTTGTCTCAGTACTTGTGCTCTGTGCAATGACAATAAAACTGATTCTAATCTAAACCAAGTTAACTGCTGAACCTGGAACCACGGTGACATCCCTACCACAAAGTCTGGCAGAGCAAGTCTGCGATGAATGTTTGGGTAATAAATTTCCAGTCTACCATCATTTCTCTTCCAAATGACAATGCTGGAGGTTTGTTTCCAACCTGTCTGATCGTCTGAATGCTCATGTTTCTTGCCCCATCTGACTTCTTTATAGTGATGTCTTCCCAGATCTCAGCAAATAACTTGTTGAGTATATATGAGGGATGGCCACAACGAGCTGTTTCCAGGCTGAAAAGTGTGATTAAAGCAACAATACAGAGCTAACATCTGGGGCGATGTGATCCCTGTGTAACATGTGTAACGATCCCTCAGAGAAGCCTGACAGCTCTGGATTAAGTGAATTCAGGGGGGTGGTGTGTATATATATATCAGAGTTGTGAGGATCAAGGTGAGCAGTGCTGGCCAAATATTTCCTCTGTAGCGCTGTCACTCTTTACAGCTCCCCAGCTGTCCTGAGGCTCAGCGAATCCCATTAGCAGTAGCAGAGAGTGGATAGGGTCGGGCAAAGACATAGTCTCATCTTTGTTTTAATCATTGGACAGAAGTCTGTGATTGCTTTTCGCCCAGGTAGACGTGTCCGACATGCCGAATGGTGTTTTGGTTACCACAAAGCAAATGGGCTACTCGCCTTTATCTCCGCTTTATTCTTGTTTCCAAGGTTGATGAGTCCCTGTGGTTTGATCTGCCGTCTCCACAGACATGTAGATTTATTTAGTAACATAGCTAAGGTGTTGCTGTTGCCATCTGCAATGAATAACAAATGGTGGATTGCAGATGCTCCATGCCACCCATGTGTTGTGTGTGTGTGTGTGTGTGTGTGTGTGTGTGTGTGTGTGTGTGTGGTAGTGCTGGCTGATGTGTTTGTCAGACAGAGCTGGGGGGGTGTTAGCTCCTGTACCGGCCACAGCTGTTTTATGGCTTTACTCGGCCTCCCAGAGACGGAGAGGTGGGGCTGTTTACAAAGCAAAGCTCCAATCCTCTGTGCAGGAGCTCTGCCTCAATCATCTGCTGGCTGTGGCTTCACCTTCAATCCTTATCTGCTTTTAACCTCACCTCCAGCTTCTCATCCTTCTCATTTGGAAAATGAAAAGGAAGGGCCACACTGGGGACACTGGGGTAAATTACAGATTTGAGTGTAATGTAGACAGGACATTTGTGCATGGGGAAATGAAGGCCTGCTGATAGTTTGTGCTAAGCTTTATCAAAGAGCTTTATCACATTAAGTGTGGAAATTATGCCAATTGCAAATTTACAAGGAACACAAAGTTTTACCCATCCAATCATAGGTGAAAATATAAAGAGACTAATCACCTAAAGAACAAAGAAATGTCATCAGTATGATCAGCTGTCCATGCAACAAAACATACATCCATATAATGGAGAGTTTACTAGATGATAGGATCATATGAGCGCCATTAAAAGGGTTGATATAAAACTTTTTTGGAGGCCAAACATTCAATGATCAGTTTTTTTTAAAATTGGTATTGATAAGGTCATTCTGGGACTGAGGGGGTGATATTAACTTTCTAAGGAAACAGAATCTCAGAAGGTTACATCTGCGAGGAATGATATACTAGTTTAGTATTAGAACATGCTTCTATTCTATCCTTTTTTCGTGATGGTATTTTTTGTGGTAACTGATCATTTTATTTTTAAGTTATTGTGTTATTCTAAGGCTGACCACCCATGTGTCTACCTCTCACTGGATAACTGACAATAATAATTGACATCAGCCATCTTGTAGTGTATACATAGGCTGTGCTTTTCCCCGTTCTGTAAAACACAGTGATGAAGGCCTGGGGCTGAAACCTCTTGGTTTAGTTTGTTTTTTTAAAAGATCTTGGTATGGTTTATTGAGTCTGTCGCTGGTTTCTGCCTGGGATGACCGTTCACAAAACCTGTTTCCAAACTCTGACACTAAAATCCCACAGTGATGTTTCTCATGGCTGATGTTTTGTTTTAATCTAGATTCATTTATCAGATTACATTGTACTGCAATGGAAATACCAGCATGATGTCAAAATGGGATGTCACACTTGATGTCTACATTTAGTCACTTCTTATGGGAATAAGAACCATTTAACACTGTATGGGCCCAGAAAGAAGTTACTGTCATTCACCGGTTGGTGTGTTGTTATTTTTTTCATACCACTATTATGGCTGCAGATGTTTGCCCTCTTTTGAATCATTAATGTTCTTGGTTAACAACCCATCACACCTCAGGGATTTTGTACTGTACAGCAGATCCACACTAGAGTTGTTTCTACTACTGCTAAGAATTTGGAGCTAAGTGCAAAAACCCCACAGTCCAGAGAAATATAAAACTAATTCCTTATTGTGTTGGATTCTCTCAGTTCTCTGTCATGATGGCCTTCTTTGTATGTTTCTTACTGTAAATAATCCAGGCTAACATGATGTAGCCACAGTTTTATCCCAGCAAAGTTTCAGTTTAGCCCAGTAATACAAACCCATCACAGGCTCTGGTTGTTGATCTGATCCTGTGATGAGCGAGCTGATTCACTCTGTCATTGGTTTGCCAACGGACTATCACCACTGACAGCATGGCAGCAATTAACTGGCCCAGGACCTGCACAGAGCCTATGTGTGGATATCAGTCTGCTGCTGAAAGGGTGCAGCCATCTGCCACTGTATATGGAACTAGTCCAAAGCCTGGACAGCAACCCGTGAAGCTCAGGATTCAGACTCTGTCAGAGTTTGACCCTCACTACTGCATGTTGTCAGTATATGCTGGTGACGTGGATACTACTACAAGTAAGTCGAGCAGAGCAATGATACCCTGGCTTACAGTCTTCTCTGTCGAGCCACAAATTACATTTAAAGGTAAAAAAAAAAGCTAGGGCTAGGGGTGTAATGGTACACACAGTTCATGGTTTGGTACATTTTTCAGTACAGTGGGGAAAAAGATCTGACAGAATATTTTGAAAATGTACATTTAATGGTGGTTCATTAGCCATACAATTTTCCAGTCAGACAAGTGTAGTGTATTTATAATTAACTCAAATTAAGGCAACAGTTTAAGCTTTTTACATTTAGTTCAGTAGCTCTCAGTAGCCCTGGAGGTCCATCCATTGGTGGTGAGAGCTACATTGTTAATTTGAAAGAATATACATAAATCAGCTACTTGGTGCATAATATTAATAATAATAATAATAATAATAAACTTTATTTATATAGCACCTTTCCAAAACAAGGTTTACAAGGTGCTTTACAGGGTAAAAACAACAGAATCATGAAAGTGTTCATCATGAAAACAATTAGGACGATAGTGCCACCATCAATAGAACAATAAATAAAATAGAGTAATAAGACATAAAACACAGTAATAAAACATAACAATAAAAATGTGAAGCAATAAAACAAATGCTGTGGGGAGGTAAGATAGGAGGGCTAGACTATAAAATGCAGCACAGTACGTGAAGCGTCCCACCTGCTCTGTGACACATTCTGCAGCAGAGAAGTCTTAATTGCTCCTCGAGGGGGGATTGGAAGTTGTCTCAGACACACATGGCGGTGCACGTTCTCACTTGCGTGAGGATGCAAATGGAATTAAGCTTTGTATCTTGTGATTTGTTTGTTTGTCTCCTGTCGTGTCACTCATTACTCTGTAAAGCCCCTTATGGCGGGTTTGTTTTGTTAAAAAGGCTTCATATATAAATTTGACTTGACGTGCCTTTTGTTCTACGATGGTTGCACACGCTGTAGTTGTCAAAGTAGTGCTGGAATAAATTACAGCTTTATCTTCAGTACCACTTGGTGGAGTAAGGGCTTTTCCACGAACTTGTGAGAAACAAGGTGTCATGCTGTAGTAGCAAAGGCGATGCATTGTTGCTGTGTGATTCTATAGCTTTGTAATGGAGGAGCTTATGTAACAGATTAGAAGGCTGGAGAATATACAGTTCATTCTCACTCAAGCATACACATCTGCATTGTATGGAAGCCCAGTAATGCCAGGAAAAGAAAAAAAGGATGAAAGTTAGCAATGATAATAAAAATAAAAAAATACTTTATTATTACTTATTTAGATACTAAGTCAAAATGATGAAATATGAGGTAAAAAATATCATGAGATACTAAATCAAAAAGTTAACACTCACAATTTTGCCTTAAAAAGTCATAATTATTTCAGAATTATAAGGTACTGAATTATGACTTTCACCATCAAAATAACACATATATTTTACTTTATACATATACTATACTTTGATTCTTTTTCTGGCAGGAATGATCTTCCATAGATGGCAGATGCGTGTGCTTGAGTGAGAATCAGAGGGGCCACAGGTCGAGGTCTCCAGATGGCTGCCTGTTGGTACATTATAGCATCATACAGTTGTAGAGTGGCAGTGATGATGTTCCTGATCTCCAGGCACCTCTCATGTACTCTGCTTTGTAGCGTACACATATTTGTGTCCCTTTATCACTGGAGCTTGGTCTCATTGTACATCTGTCGTTCATTTATCTATAAAACATTCTCAATCGGTCCTCAAATCCCATAAGCTGCTTTGCATGCAGCAGAGCATGCCCACATCTCCCGCTAAGGCCTTAATTGTTTGTTCTCTATCTTTTTAACCTTTCATCGTGCTATTGGTTCATGCAGGAGCATAAAAACACGAGAAGGTTCCTCTTAATGTTGCTGAATGTCAGCTGGGGCATGAGGTGGCACAGCGAGTAGGAAGACGGTCTTTTTATTGGACGAGTTTGGGTTCAAGCCCCTGTGTCGACACACTACTTATGCTCTGATCAAGACACTGAATTCCTACCAGCTCCAACTCTGCAGCTGACCCTGACCTCTTGACCTCTGTGTGGAAGAGGAAATACAGAATATCAGGAATCTGGTATCTTGTTAGTGATATTATTGGACTGGAACTGCTCAGCTCAGGAAACATGCACACACTGATTGGGTCAGTTGCATTGCTTAGAGAGTCTTTCCACTCCACTGGTATTTAGAGCAGTCTGGACTTATAATGTTTTCCATTTTTATCCGGGGGTATGAGACCCATTCCAACAAATGTGCTTTGTTGCTCTCCATCTGTGAATTGGAATAGAAACAGAGACTTGTGAATTCTCTAAAAATAACTTGTCTTTCTTGTGGTTACTCAGCCTGCTTTACAGCCATATGAGTAAATATTAGAAACTAGTATGTGTAAATTAGAGGGAAATGGAAGTGAGTAATCAGGTAAACCACGGACAAACGTTACACTGATGACAAGAGAGTTTGAAATACTGGGGAGCTACAGGGAGAAGACAGAAAGCCTCATTTGAGAAATTTAGGGGAAGCTCTAAAATATAAAAAATTTGGTGCCACTAGACCAACATTTAAGGCTGTGGACATGTTCATAATTGTCATGGGATGCAACCTAGGTCTGGTCTGTTTAACAAAGTAACGCCAACCATTGGCTGTCCACTGTGCGTTGGCATTTTTATTGTTTCACGGCGAAGAGTGATTAAAAAAAACAACAGTGAATCATCTTTTTGTTTCTTTGTTGTCCCAGGCTAAATATTCTCTGTATGAACTGAAATGTATTGATAGTATATTTTTGCATGTAGGTGGGCGTTCATGTATGCGTGTGCATGTGTACAGTATCCTCCCAACCCCCGAAAAAAAGGGCTCCACTGAAAGCCAGGGTGTAATTCAAACACTGGATGACAGCATGCTGACATTTACCTTGGTGACATTGGTGCTTTCAATTTCTTCCAGTGAAGGACAACAGAGATCTAATGTTCAGTGAGTTAAACAGCAGTCTATATGCTGACATGATACAGCAGTGTGGGTTTAAGGACTTACTTTGTGTGCTCAGGGGTTATATAAAAGTTTAGCCCCCCGAGATTCTGGAACAAATTGAGTTCTCGTGTAAGTTGCGGTGTGACCCCCCACTGGGCGAGGCTCCACTCACGACAGCTCAGTAGACCAAGTTCTTTCCCATTGGGTAGTTTAAAGGGTTTCACCCACAGCGGTCTACCATTCAGTGTAAATGGTCTGTCTCAACACAGAGCTCATTCAGACAGAAAGGCAGCCAATCAAGGAACACAATTTCAATATCAAGATAAAATAAAAATAAAACTATTAGGTATTACTTTTTCTTCTACAAATGTTTGGTGAGAATGAAAACCTCTGTTGACACAGCATGGGTGTTTTCACCTTTTCATTCTACTGCTGCAACCCTACTGAGACCACCATCAATACCTTTACTACTACTCTTTCTCACTACTTCTACTTCCACTACGACTACGAGAACAAGAAGAAGAAGAACAACAGCAAGCTTTAACAGGCATCGTATTCAGGTGGATGAATTAATATTGAATTATTTTTTTCAAATGTTAACAACTGTTAAAGGGTAAACCTGTATGCATGTACCGACGCGTGCCTGCTGTTCTACAGGCGCACAGTGCTTGTAATTGATACAGACAGACACAGTGACATCTGCCCAGTCCCACCACAGCCTCCTTGAAGCAGCTGGAGGTTAAATGCACTGTTGGAGGTGTTGATGGTTGTTGGATGGGAAGGGGAGAGCGTCACTCGTTCACTGTTCTCACACACACCGGCAGCCTTCCAGTTATTAGCCCTGAGCTCTGACCTTTAGGCTGCTGCCACAGCGTGTGTCTGTGAGGAGTGAAGGGAAAAAAAGATACCTTCAATGTCAAAGAGGTTTCTCCCCAACCAGCACGTGCATGCACATTCACGACAGGAAACCATTCCCTTTTTGTTGTTTCCTCTTTGCATTTTCTCGACGAATGTTGTCTTCATTTACTGGCAGGTTGATTAAGTTAATGAAAGGAGAGACGGGAATTGAACTCATCATGTTTTATGGATCAAAGACACAATGAGGTCTGTGCCTCTTTGCCCGTGTGTTTTTCTTCCAATTAGTGGAGAGGCTGACACTGCCTGGCAGATGCCGGGCCCCTGCGGCTGATGCAGATCGATACTAGGCATGAGAGAGACACCCGTGGGAGTTTTGTTCATTGGTGTGTCACAGCCGTCTCCCTGCACTGATATCACACAGCTAGCTTAATGTATTTATTATCATCTGCATCATCTACTCGCATATTATCTCTTTTTTTTTCATGGTTCGATCAAAACATTCTTCCACTCATGCCGTTTCCCACAGTGGCCTTGGATTACATCAAAGTTGCTCTGTTGTTTTTAGAGTACAAGCTTCAAACAAATTAATGAGTGGATGTTGTTGTCTAATTAACGTCAGCTGATACAGTTTTTGTCTGCATGCAAAAAAGTCCCTCCATATCTCATTCTCTCCCAGTCTTAAAATAGCCTGGAGTTTATTATTGGAGGGCAGGATCCCAGATAGTGTTCCGTGTGACTGCAGTTCTGAACTGTTTATTTCATTCAGTGCAGTGGATGCGAATGTGACTTAAATGGCGAGCTGAACTGCACATGAACCACCTACTGATAGGGAAGGTCAAATGCTAATAGAAGGAGCTCTCAGTGAACTGTGTTGACAAAGTGGACTCTGTGAAGTCCTGCAGGTCTCCTCTAAACTGAACGGGTAAACAGTCTGTCTGTTTGTGACACTACTCATTGTGAAACACGCTGCCTCGCATGCATAATTTTCACATGAATCCCAGTGAAAAATGCAGTTACAGTGTGTCTGTAGAGATGAATGTGAAGTCTATAGTTTATCTTGTACATGTTGAGAGGTCCTTCTGTCCTTGTATCATTATACTGGGATGCACTGCTAAGCTACTGCTGCATTCATTGTGGCATCTAGGGCTGTTCAGTACGCAAATGAACAAATCTTTGATGCCAGGATGTGATTTTTATTAGGCAATCATAGAGTCAAAAGTTGTTGCCGTGACTTGGCCAGGAGACATAGCACAGCCAAACATCCCCAGGAATTATATCCATACTGGATGATTTCCGGACCTCACACTTTAGGTCCATTGCTAACAGTCGGTGTCAATGCAGGAAGTAGTGTGCCCTCTATGTAGCAAGGTGGAAGGTAAGGGTGTGGCAGTCGGGGTGGAGGATAAGCGTATTGCACGTCTGACTTTCATGCAGGAGACCAGAGTTTGCATCCCATAACAGACCTGCAATTAACTTTCGGGTTTCCCTAACCATACTGTAGATATAGTACAAAGCAACTATTTTGAAAACATAAAAGAAAGTCACTGAATGTAATCTGGGGTTGTGCTAAATGATCCAGTATCAATGTGTTTGTGTTTTGATAGAACAAACAACTGCACTTAAAGCTTTTGTTGATAAGAAAGATGTGTTTGTCGTACTTCCGACAGGATTCGCTCAGCGCTACGTCACACGTTTCCTTGCTCTGATTGGTTGTAGGTCTATACAATTGCGTCCAGAGACATTTTGGTCTGCTGCCCTTTGGAAATTGAAAATGAACTGAGAGGGTCCAGAATCATTCGTATTTACAAATTGGTCTGGCGATGTCAGGCTAACGGTATGAGGTGAGGGAGTGGATATGGTTAATAAAAAGTCAGACATGCTACACACCCATCCACCACCCTGACCTCTGCACCCTTACCTTACTACCTTTCTACTATGAATCTTTGTACTGAATTAAATAATACGATTTCAGTCAGCAAAGTGATTTGTAATTTCCACATCTGCTGTCATCAACAAAAATTCCAGTTCAAACATTTATCCTACTTGGTGTGTAATAAGATCAGACTCCCAGAAGAGTTTCCTCTGTATTTAGTTGTTGCTTGCTGTGCACCTCGCTGTAATAGATATCTGAATTCAGGTATCACCAGTAGCGGCCCTATCATTCCATCTCATGGTTAGCAAATGTTGGTATGTAATAACAGAGTACATCACACCACACTGCTGGACGCCTTCCTATTTTAAAGTGGTAACCGTTACCAATATAGTTGCCAGGGTGAGGCTGGCTGCCTCACTGCGGCTCTCAACTGGGTCACGGAAGGAAAAAACTGGAGGTGAAATGGTGTTTTAATAAAGACGTAACTATGAAAGCAAAGCATGCAGTTATTCTTGGAACCAAGATATTTTTAACGCGCTTTACTGTTTGTACACAAGTGCCTGTGCCAGCAAGTTTTCTCATTTAACACAGCGGATCATTGCATAACATGCCACCGTATTGTTTGCTGTCACACAGGGTCCCTTTAGCGTGATGTTCCAGGCAGACCTGTGTTATATTTTGGTAACATTTTTAAGTTGTTTGTGCAAAAACAGATACAGGGGGCATTGGAGGACAGGGTGATTAAGAACTTTATGAACAAAACTGCCTGTGGAGCATGACTCACTGATGATACAGCAGCGTGTGACATGTCTATGATGGTAGAAGCAGTAGAAGGAGTGTGACATTTAGTGCTGATGCTGCTGCCTGTGATAATCCCTCCATCTAGTTTCCCATTGACAAATGCAAAACATGTCAACATAAAGAATTAACTGCATGAACCTTCCAATTGTTTTGGAATAGAGATACAGCTCTCATCTACAACAAAGGTCAATGCAATACACCATCAGTAAAAAAATCAGCACCTAAATTTAGCCTTTAACAGCTGATGGGTACTGACACAGAATGTTTTACTAGTACTTTAGTTCACTAAATATACGATTGTAGGTCATTTCATAGGGAAGGCCAAACGTTGGCTGTTGTTTTCCCTCTTTTGCAAGTATATTTTATCACATTTTACTAGAAAGCCTCCCTGTTTTTAGCCGTTGATGCAAAATCAACACTTCCTCCATGTTTACATGTTTACCTGATACATTTGCAATAATGTACATCTCCACAACACTGATTCCATCAGTGCAACTTTGCCTTTTTTTTTTTGATTGGTGTTCAGCTGTCAGTAAAAGCCAGCACTTCCTGCAGATGTTTCACATTAAAAGCCCTCCAGCGGCTCAAAGGGTTCACAACAAGGTTATGTTTATTTATTTGTTCAGTAATTCTTAGACTTAGACTTGTCCTTTTCTGTCTTTTGTTGGAGAATTTGCAGTAGCCTAATTATTTTATTATTAAGATACCCTTTGGTGTAACTTCATATGGTGATAAAGATGGCTGAAAACTTGTGACTTTGTCTCATTTGTTGTTCTAATGTCACTGCTCCCTCACACAGACATACTGAGATGCCTCAGTAGATCATTATACATTGTTGGTGTAATGGACAGTTAACTTAACAGGAATAAAGCTGGCACAGTGATTCACTGTTGAGCTGGCAGTGTGGCACACAGGTGATGTACTCACTAGCTCCTTGGCAGAGCAGCTGCTAGCTGCTAGCTTCTGGGGCGTCTCACAGGATGGCCATGTCACTTTGATTAGGAACACGGTTGTGCTCTGTTAACGTGGAATCCTCGCTGACCATTTGTAGAGAGACTGTTTTCTCAAACCTGAATAACTGATACATCCCCAGGAATTACATTTATACCAGATGATTTAGCACCTCACGATTTAGTGCTAAAGTAGTGTGCCCTTTATGAAGCAAAATGGAAAGTAAGAGTGTTGAGGTCGGGGTGGTGGATGGGCATGTAGTCCGTCTCTCAAGTAACCCTAACCCCAACCCCTCTTCAACCTAACCAAGTGCTTTTAGAGGCCTAATCTCAACCATAGCTTAACCACCATATATTTGCTAAAACCGCCATCTTTTCCTAACCTTAACCATACAATAGTGACTCTTTGCATGAAATTTTCAAAATGTTGGCATTGAATATTAAAAATGTTTTAGTGAGCATAATCCAAGGTTTTGAAGAATTGTCCAATACTGCCATTCTTGTCGTACAATAGGGTTGGTTTTTGTGTGCATGGTTGGGTGGGTGTGAGAGGAAAGAAGAAAACAAAATGAGAGGGAGAAATATGTAATATTAATAGGGAGCGAAAGTAACCGGGGGTGGAATGTGAGGAAGAAAGCCATGAGAGAGACAGAGTGAGAAAGGTATGTGGAGACAGAAAAGTGGAGCAGAGAATCAGACATCAGTGCTCCTGTAGTCCCATAATAGAGGCTGCTGCTAAAGTCAGTTTAACAGCTCTGCACAAAAGACTTAATTCTGATTGTCAGCATTAAGTAGGTTGAAATGAAAGCTGACTAAATGTCTTAGTGACCGATTAATTGTATTCAGTCAATTTGAATGCGTGGTAAGGATGAACATGGCCTCTGTGCTCAGAACAGTAATTAGAGAGTTGACTGCTCTCTGAAACAGAGAATAATGTGATCAGAAATCATAATCCATATTGAGAAAAGGGCTGGTGTGGGCATGAAACTAGTGGGAACTAAGTAGCTTGTGGGACCTAATGAGCAGGGCTCACTTCACTGTGACTGATGGCTTCCTGGTTGCCGATGAAAAATTGTTGTAGCTGTGTTTCTCCTCCTGGTGAACCCTGTCAGAGTTTGGTGCTGCTGGTGGAGCTGTTGTATGTGGACCGTTTGTATTGCATCACAGCCTGCCCAGTACTCTGATGAAGAGCACTGCCTCCTGTGAAGACCCTCTGTCCGCTAACAGAGCCAGTGTGAGTGTAGCACAGCAAGCATGCGTCATGCTCTGAGAAAGTATCGCACCTTTCTGTTCTGTTTGTACCCTCACTCCGATCAGTGCTGAGCGGAAATCTGCAAGTGTTACAGTGTTTAGAGATTGGGTTGCAAGGATATTGCCTCCAGCCAGTTTTTGTACAGAAGCTATGGTTTTATATTTACAAAGAATCACGGAGATTTAAGTGTTTTTTTCACTGCTTTTAGGGCTGGACTAAGACCTCTGTTGGTCACAGAGCAGGACTGTCACTCAAAGTACTGCCTAGAAACACGGTTTAGTTTGATATTTTGAAATAGAGTTAAGATAAAAGCACAAAAGCGATGGAATCTTTATTGTTCAATGAAATCTCTACAAGTGATATGCTGTGAACTTGTTAACCCCACTCAACCCCGAGCCTCCGATCATATCATATAATCTTCATTAGCAAATGGAGTACTCTATCTGATTGCGTACTGCTTGTATTTCTTGTTGTGTTGGATCTATTTTTAGGGATGTTTAGTACATTGTTATCATGACTGATTGAACCAATGACCAGAGCTACAAAAATAAAACCCCACTTGTAATAAACTGTAGCTTTCCTTAAAGATAGGCTTGAGAAATGCAGGAGTGGAAAGCCTTAAAGTTGTGACCAAGACATCATAATGATGCTCTTCAAAAAATGTTGTCCAGGAAAAACAGCTGTTGCTTACAAACAGTAACCCAACCTGAAAAGCAAAGGTTCTGCTACAATTTGCAGGTATCAACATTGAACACTCCTACTAGCATTACTGAAGTCTCTTTTGTCACCAGCCTACAAGTTGAGTAAGAACTGTGTCACTAATGTAACATCACATTAATGTTTTCTTCATTGGCCTGCAATTCAAATGACTCAAGTATAGGAATGACATTAATCAAATCTGATGTCTTCAGATGTACTGTATCCTCTGGGGACACAGATGCTTGATGAGAGGCAAAACCAGCTGTTGATGAAGAACAATACAGATGAAGTAATGCTGCTCCCATGGTATTACAACAAATAACACACAGTAGTGGCAGCAGCGGTGCACTGGAGTATCGCCTGCAACCATTTAATTATTCTGAAATATAGAACAAACAGGAAAGGAAGCTAGCAGCTAGTTTAAGAATCTACCAAGTATAATTCATCCAGATGGATCGAGCTGCCCTTTAGTAGAACAAAGAGAACTTTCACTAAGTGTGTACTAAGCTCTCAGCAGTGTTTCCACGCTGCTTACCACCACCTGTATGAGTAACAGCTGGGCATGAGTTGGGCTGGTTTTTAAATACTATTAAAAATATATTCATAAATTGTTATGCAAACACATGCAGTCACTCAGCACAACTTTGATATGACATCATTCTTATTCATTCTGCTGAGCGGAGATATGAGTTACCATCATTACCACCCACCCGCGGCTTACCCTATACACAGGAGCACACACAGGAGTATTTTCATTGTAACAGAAAACCTCTACGCGTGCAACATTACAACATCATTATTTGTTTGGCTTTTTGATAGCATGTACAAATTGTTGTGTTGCAGCAGGTACAGAATAAGATTTGAATAAAAATAAAAATAAAAATTTACCTAACCTAAAATAGAATAAACCTAAGTTAAACCTTAAATAACATTAAATAAGTTAAACCTAAATTGTAATTAAATTAACATGTTCCTAACCTAAATTAAACAAACGGTTAACTCAAAACAACAGTTAACACAATACACTACAGTATACACTGCAGTATACAGTACAATAAACACTACAATTTACACTGTACAATACAATATGCTATACAATACAATACGCTATACAATACAATGTACAAATACACAACAATAAGACAAACAGACACTGGAGTCCGGTGTAATGGCGGATGCAGTGTTGTCGTGTGTATTTATTGTCCCACAGGTTCAGTGAATATGAGTGCTGTTGCAACTCACAGTGAGGCATTGAACAGTCTGACTGCTGAAGGCAGGAAGGACCTCCTGTAGCGCTCCTTGTGGCATCTTACGGTGATCAAGCGAGCACTGAAGGTGCTCTGCAGGTCCAGCACCATGTTGTGGAGTGGATGTGCAGCATTGTCCATCATAGCCCGCAGTTTGGCCAGTGTCCTTACTGCTGCCACCTCCTCCACGGTGCTGAGGTTCGCACCCAGCACAGAGCCAGCCTTCCTGATCAGTCTGTTCAGTCTGTTGGCCTCCCCTGCTTTAATCCCAGCACCCCAGCACACCACGGCATAGAAGAGGGCACTGGCGACAACAGACTGGTAAAACATGTGCAGCAGTGAGCTGCACACATCAAAGGACCTGAGCCGCCTGAGAAAGTAGAGCCTACTCTGACTCTTCTTGTACAGGGCCATGGTGTTACCAGCCCACTCCAGCCTGTTGTCAAGGTGGACCCCCAGGTATTTGTAGGATCCGACTGTCTCCACATCCATTCACATGATATACAGGTAGATCTCTAAAACCTCATAAACACTCTTTGTCCAAGTACATATACCTGCTTGCAGAGAGCATGTGAAAGGACAGGTTTGGATTTTTTCAAGTCCGTCTTTATTCTTTGCTTACATGCAATGTGTGCTGTCAAAGGGTTATGCGTTGCTGCAATGATTCCTCATACCATATCATTATACCATACTCATAACTCCACTAACTTCTATACTAAAAGTTCCAAACTACCGCAATGCACTTTGAAGAATTTGGACACAGTTAGAGTTTCTGACCAAGGCAGATGTGTTAAGATTAGTATTCAAGTTTCCAAGGCTGTTCACTTTGTACAAATGTGTTTTTTAGCTTGTCATTTCATTCTGTGGCTGAAGGCTCTGGAGTGGGACAGTCAGGAGACAGTGTTGTGAACTTTCAACCTCACAGTGCGCAGACAGGAGCTCGTGGAACGCTCTGAAAAATGATGCAACCACGGCTTCAATATCATTCGAGAATTGAATTGCGAGTGCGTAGACAGTGATTGATTGCTTAAATGTCCTCTGTACGTCTTCCCACAGGAGGTTGTGACGGGGAGGATGTGTTCAGAGCCCCAGGCACTGCAGAGGTGTGAAGATGGAATACTGACCTCAGGTGGTTCTTCCACCTCATAATCCTCACCCTATTCACTGTGAGTAATTCATCCAGGCGCTGATGTGCTCGCCACAAAGACCTCTGTGTGACTGCAAAGACCACAAAAAGTCATGAAGGAATTCACAAAATGTCAGAGCTGAAGATGAAGAAAGGGCAGGCTCTTAGGATTTTAAAACAAGGGCTGACAGATATGGATTAAGCTTCTGGAACTAAAAGGTTGTGTTATTGAAAAGTCTGATTTTAAGTGTCTTTAAAGAACTCTAAGGTTTTACTGCGTCCATGAAACCTGCTCAAAATATTGATGTACAATTACAAGTCTTAATGTAGGGGAGGTTTGCAGAGTGCACAGTGTCTCAGCCGTATCACCAGCAGACCAATATTGGATGCTTCTGTTTTTTAAGGTGGAATGCCAACATTTTCTTCACAATTTTTTTGGTTATCCACGCTCTGTAGTTACTACATTGTTAGGTTTAAGGAAAGCTCATGGTTATGGTAAAGAAAAAGCCAACATGAATTGTTTGTGACAGAACACAAACTCAAGTCTCCTGCGGGAGAGTCAGACTCACTACACCACCCTGACCTCCACACCCTTACTGTCCACTTAGCTACATCAACCAGGCCATAGAACATCCGCTATTGTTCCACAGGGACACAGAATTATTCAGCCAAAAGGAAGTTGAAGTTGGAGCAGTCTGTTTGTGCTGCATTTTTCCTCATCACTCAATTGCCATGCACCAACAATGTGCTGATTTTGCAAAGTAACCAGTCCACCATTATTTCAGCAGTCAGTAGTGCATGAAATCTGTGTGAGGACGCCAGTACTGACAGGTCTGTCTGTATTCTTAACATTTCATAAATAACCACAAAGAAACACAGACCAATGAAATGTTCCTGTGTCTGTTTAGTTTAGGTATAACTTTTGAATTAGTACTTTCAATCCTGGAGGTTGACCGTATATTCAAATACTGTCTCCCTCTCTCTCTCTCGTTAAGCTTGACAGTATTTGAATATACGGTCAACCTCCAGGATTGAAAGTACTAATTCAAAAGTTATACCTTTCAAAAAGTAACTCCAGTTTTTGACTAATATTAATTTAATTAATTAATCAACCCAATGTCAATAAATAGTTAAAAATGCTCATTACAGGTTCCAAGGTGAAGGTCTTCAAATTGCTTGTTATGTCCGACCAAAATCCAGATGGATCCACTTTACCATGAGAAGCAGCCAAACCTCACATTTAAGAAACTTTAACCAGCAAATGTTTGATCCTTTATATTTCTTGATAAATGACTTCAATAATTACTGAAATAGTTGACAATTTAATTTCTGTCAATTGGCTAATCAATTAGTCAGTGAAATCAGCTCTACACCAAACAAATATAGACCACAAGTTCACAAATATTCCCTCTTCTCTTTACAGACATGCAGAGGTGGTCTGGAAATTCAGCCCATGAATCCTGAACTACATCTCTAATATTCTTGGTGCTTACATCACGTAAACAGGATTCTACCATTTTAAGTAAAATGACACTGTGTTGAAGCCAAATGGCTGAGAATAGCTGGCAGTGTTGTTATAATGAAGCACCCAGCTCATCCAGTGAGGGTGGTGGTCTGGGACGTGACACAGCAGAGTGCTGGTATAAATAGCATCTGCGTCCAAGGATGGAGACGTCTTTGGATGCAGATGGTATTTATAACCGCAATAAAACAGTAATTTAGCTTCTATTTCTGCTATTTCTATGATGGCTTTCCAGGAGTGTGTAACGTGGCTGCTTGGGAGCAGGTCATCAGGGATTGGCTTTTATTTCAGATTAATATTTCAGCAGTGGGCAGACCACAGCAAGCACACTTTCTTCCTTGAAAATCGACTTTTGATGGTTCTTTCTCAGGAAATGTGCACACTGACCCCAAAATGTCAGCTCTGGATTGTCTCCTCAGGCTGACATGTTGGGGACAAGCAGCACAAAACAAAAAGGAACGCCCCCCCTTACAATGACAGTGTGTATAATAGAGGAAAAGCACCCAACGTATAAGCCATTGTTAGAAACGCCTGGTACTGCATCAAAAACACCTTATCTATGTTATGCTAAATGAAAGTGATTGTAGTGTGAGAGGATTTCTTGAGATCAAATTTTCTTGCTTCCACATTGTTTTTATTGCATTTTTGGGGTAAGTGAAATGTGAGAGCCACACTGCAACTTTTTAACTATATTGTAGGTTTGTCTTATTATTATTGTCTTTCCAGCACAGAGCTGTCTCTCTAAGATGACATTGGACATTTGGGACAGTAACAAACCCAAAGATAGTGTCAACTTGAGTTTCTGACATGTGCAGCACACTGCTGCCAGAGTTAAGCAGATCTCCTAAATCTCTTTTCTTGTTGTGTTGTTACATCTGAATGTCCTCAACACCAAATGACAAAACAGGTTGTAAACCAATATCACATTCATATTGGGCAATTGTACACCTCGTGATTTACGTTCAGTTCCAATGTAGTTTGCTCAATGTGAAGTGAGTCCAAAAGTAAGGGAGTGGAGGTCGGGGTGGTGGATGGGGTGTAGCAAGTCCAACTTTCATGAACGAGACGAGAGTTTGCATCCTGTCACAGTCCTGTAAATAGGTTGGCCTTGTTATTTATACAGTAAACACCAGATTTTTCCCTAACCTTAACCATGTGCAAGAATTGCAAAAAGCAAGAATTTTAAAAACATTGTCACTGGACATGAAAAAACGTTTATCATTGAATTCACCATAATCTGAGGTTGTTCAGAATCATCCTCTATCGACACTCTTTACTGGTAATAAATAATGACTCGTGACTGATCCAAAAACAATTGATAGGATCATGATCTGTATGCTTATTCTGCCTCAGCAACTAAAACTACTTGGTTATGGTCATCAGTGAAAAAAAACTAGCAGGAGAAGGGATGTGAACCACGTTCTGGGTGTTAACATCGCCCACTTTGTACGCCCAACCATCTATTCTATCTATCCTGACCTCCTATAGAGGTTTTGTGGTGGTGCCACACTTAGTGCTGGGTATTATTTGAATTTTTGATACTAATGCCAATATAATTAGCTGAGTTTTAGTTCCAAAATATATATATATATTTCTTTTTGATACCTGACTTTGAGGAATATAAACATGTTTGTTCTAGAGCTGAAACAATAAAAAGTACATTCAACCATGTGGATACAACCAAAAATGGCAAGAATCATGCAAGTACATCAACTTCATCAAATATGCTAAACTTCTTCAAGTGCTACATTTAGAAACAATAAGAGATAGAAAAATGGGCCATGGTGCAGTCTGAACAGATGAGTTTCAGGTCTGTGACAGAAGATGTGTAGAGTTTGTGCTTTCCTGGTGGGGAGCTTGTTCCACCATTGTGGAGCCAGGACGGCAAACAGTCGTGATTGTGTTGATTGGTAGCTGGGCTCCTCTCGTAGTGAGGGAGTAGCAAGCCGATTGGCAGTAGCAGAGTGTAGTGGACTGGCTGGAGTGTATGGTTTGACTATGTCCTGGATGTAGGATGGGCCTGAGCCATTCGCAGCCACCGATAGCCAGTGCAGGGTGCGGAGGAGCTGTTTAGTGTGGGAGAACTTGACAACCAGTTGTCAAAGAGATGTTGATGAGGTGGGTCCAAACTTGTGATTGGCATTTTCCTCTTTTTTATTTCACAATTGATTACCAGAAGAAATATTGACAGATTCATCAATAAAAAATAAAAATAATCATTAGTTGCAGCCCTAGTTTGTTTTAAAAACAATGTTTCCTTTAACAAAAGAAACCAAACTTCTTATATATGAAATGTTGTCTGAACACAAGCAGCCTAAATAAAGAACAAAACTGTAAAACTCTCCTTTAAATTATGTTTTAAATAAAAAAGAATACGTAAACAATACTAAGAATATGACTAACTATTCATTGGCAGTGTTTGAACTCAACAGTTTTCGATATTCAGTGCTTTGGACACATTTCAGCCGGTACCAAAAAGTACTGAGGACCAATACCCACAGTACTCAATGGTTTCCTGTTTAGGCCTTTAGTCCTACTCAGCTATATTTATGCTGGCCCCTGCAGACAGACCATGACTGGGCAGTACGTAACGAACACTGGCCATTTAATGGGAAGTATGTCTTACTTTAAGAGGTGGCTTCAAGAAGAATGCTTCCATTAGTTTCCCATTAGTTGAAATATTATGCAAAGGAAATGAGCGTATATATCCAGACAGAGTATAAATGTGAGGCGTGAGTGTGGAATGTGTATTAGAGCAGGCAATAATTCAAGTAGGGAGAAAAACAAGGGCCTCTTACCTACTGCTGAATTTTTCATTGTTATGTGTGCAATCAAGGACCAAATGTGGGGAGAGGAAATGAGATACAGAGGAAGTTGTTTTTTGTTTTTTTTCAAGATGGAGGATGCTTTATCTTCCTCCTCAGAGTGGGATGAATGTGAGGTGAAACAATAAAGAGGCTAATTGATGTTGTGCTGCTGAAAAAATAAATCAGAGAATATAATCAGGGTATTCATTCTGAATATTAAAGAGGAACTGCACCCAATATTGTGTATTCAGCTCCTGTTTTATCATCACAGATCAAATAAAACGGCAAAATGAACAGGAAGCCACTGTATTAAGATACGTCATTAGGGGAAAAAGTTACATACTCAATATGAAAGCAGATTGCACTCAGATTGGGATCAGAGTTTGAGCAGGAGAGTTGATCTTTGACTTATACAGCCGCCTACAGCTTTAATAATTAGCAGTATTTTCCATTCATAGGCCTCCCAAACCTATGGAGAGCCAGGTTTTAGCTTGTTTTTGCTAATTTAGCGTAGCTTGTAGCTGGTAACAAACCTTTAAGGAATAGCTCAACTTTTTGGGAAATACTATTATTGGATTTCTTTCAGAGAGTGAGATGAGAAGATGGATATCAAGGCCTTTACACACCGGGGACATAACAAAAAAACAACACGAAAATGCAAAATACTCGCATGCGAATATTTACTCTACTACATCCAAAGTCACCCTGCATGGATGAATCTGCAGGGTGATTAGGTCAGCTGGCTAAGGTAACCCAGATGTAGATCCCTATGCAGTTAGCCGTAATGGCTATTACATGGGGCTACGTGTTTGCTTTGTGTCGGACTCAGTGTTTGAAATGATTCATGTAAAAGTAATGTTTATTTTGAAAGCTGTCAGAGGCTCCCGCAGCTCGCCCCGATATATGTTGTTTTGTGTGGTCCTGCGAATCTCTGTGAAGGACGTAGCACAATCCACAGAGCTACAATGGAACCCAAAAAAAACAAAAACAAAACAACAAAAAAAGCCCTAATTGAAAAAAGATGCACCTCTCTCTCCCCCCTTGTATTGGGAGCTGAGCCCTTTGAAAATGTGTTCCCCTATTCAACAAGACATATAACAGAAAACCTATTAAAGCTTTCCATCAAACTCATTATCTTTCATCTCTTTTAATTGACTTATAAAAAGCCTTTGAATCTTTCATCTTGATAACCTAAAGCTAATGAGCTTTGCAGGTGTACCATGGTGTAATCTTGGAAAGTAGGTTATTAAACATTTTGGCACAGCAGTGATTTTCTGTCAGGATGGATTAGCTTCATTTCTGGGAGAAGCTCACTCACACAAAGGCCTCCCACAGCACAGAATGCATTAACACACACACACACACACACATGCATACATACATAGAGCGCAGCCTGCTCCTGTGTCTGATCACAAACTTCATTACTGCAGGTTATGAAACTCAGTCCCTGTCTGAGCTCTACCTCCACACAGTTATTTGTGGTATTATAGGCCGTTTACTCTCTAAAATGGACTCTCTGAACTTTTAATACCACAAATGTCAGCTACACACCAGTGTGGTATAACAATGAAAAGGTGTTTATGATGCATTTTTATCTAAAAAACAAAAAAACAAAACAGAGTATATTGAGGTTCAGTGGTATATAAGTTTTCTAGTGCCAGGCATTAGAGGGTCAATCACCAATCTTAATGGCACCAATTCAGTACTTTAGTCTCATATCTAAGTGAGACCTAACTGGTTGTCACTTTTGGACTTGAAATTGAAGTGGCCCCTCAAATGCAGTCATTTTTTTGTAAAGCATCCTCATACATGTTTGACAGAGTTACAGTTATACATGTACAACCACGAACATTTCTCCTCAGTTTTAATTTAAACTAGATGTCGACTGGAGCATGAATATGACAGATCCTAGACTGGACAGGGAATCCACAGTCAGTGGACCTGCACAGTTATTACATGAGGCTATGCTATTACATAGCATGATTTACACACATGTGCTATGACTATAATGCACTTTCAAACAGTTTGTGCAATGTGGATCACTGTCAGTCATTCATCTGTCATGTATTTAGTGCACATGGGCTCTGTCATGTCCCACATGGAATTTATGTTCATCCTTTGTGTTCTGGACTTATTTCCTGTATTATTTTGAAATCCCGCTTCTTGTTTTCTTGTGTGCCTTTTATTTCCTGTCTTGGTTCTTTTCCCCGCCAGTTTTGATTGTAATCACCTGTGTCTCGTTATGCACCTGTGTCTGCTTCCCTCGTTGTCTCCTCCCCTTTATATACTGGTCCTGTTCCTTTGCTCCTTGTCGGTTCATTCTGTCAGGGTTAGCCATCTAGGCAGCAGGGAGAGGACCCAAATGCAGACGGGAAAGACAGACTGGTGCAGATGAATGAGGTTTTATTAAATAACAAACGCTTACATGAAGATCTGTGGAACAGAAACAACAGGACACGGACACCAGGAACTCTGGGAACCAGGGAAACCGACACACAGGGAGAGACAACTAATAATAATGTGGGACATGACAGGCTCATGGCATGCCAATTACTCAGCTCATATCGCAACAGTTAGTGCTCAAACTGATAAAAGCCATAGCAAAATAGCGTACAGGAGTTTGCTATTCTCTTTAGCCTTCTCTGTGGAAAACTGCAATGGTTTTATGATATTGGCAGCATGAAAGCGTTGCTCTCTTGTGCACAGTTTACTGTGACTTTTTTTTTTTACCTCTGTAATGGATGTGAATAAAAATGTAGCAAACCATAATAATGAAACAAAACAGTAACGAGTAAACTGGCATTGTCATGTTGAAATCTGTCATATACAGTAGTTGGAAGCACACTATTGTCTACAACAGGGATACACAAAATCCCAATTTCAACAGTGTCACAGGCCCAGAAAGAGTGGATGGATTAAGTGGGTGTTATACCATGGTCACTGAGAATTCTGGATTCTGATTGGCTAGGTGTGAATTAAGTTTTTGTAACGGGTCAATATAACTGGACACGTATGAGGTATGTGTTTGATTGCAGTTGTAAATGAATACACCAGTATTAAACTGAAGAGCTTGTGCTCGGGTTATTATAAAAAGCAGTGTCTAGTTGGTGTCGCTGGTTATGTTTCAGATGTTTATTTGTTGTTTGCAGTGACATTTCTCCTCTAAACTTCTTGCATTTCAGTAACTGTTTGAGGGCCCAAGAGGTCAAATTATCTAATATTTTTTACAAAATGTGCAAGGATTAGAGAAAAGTCCAAAACATGAATATAAATGTATGTGTGGCAGAACTTCCTCTTCCATTAATCATCTCCCCAGACTTATTTTGTGACCATTTGGAGGGGCTTTGACATTGTTTTATTGAAACTTTTACTCAAGTAAAGGATCTGAGTACTTCCTCCAACCCTCTAAAATATCATTGTGTACCACAGGATTGGGATCTCCGTTCATTGGAAGTAAGAGAAACACAGACCCTGACCAAGTAGGTGGACAGGAGTGTCCACATACATTTGGCCATACATAAAATATGAGTATCACCAAGGTTGAAGCTGTAAGGTTAGAGGATTAGATATAGCAGAGTTTGATCTTTCTATTTTGGAAATGACAGAAACTAATACTGCACTGAATAAGGAATAAGGAGGTGTGATCACTCAGCTGTTACAAGTGGGATGAATATGCAGATGCAGGTGTCATGAGACTGGTCTCTGACAGGTTGAGGAGATGCTCGCATCCTATTTACATTCTGTAAATGATTGTGGGATCACGCTTCCATGTCAGTGCATCTCATCGGCTTATTCTCCCAAACAGGATTTGCAGATACTGACACGAGGTCTGCCTGTGGTACTGTTCTAATGTCTTTGCCAAAGACATTAAGCTGTTAAAAGAAAAAAGAAAAAACCCACACCAACACACCGCTCTCTTCAGTTTCCGCGAGCGCTGCCAGAGAAAAAATGATAAGTAGCAAATCCTATCTGAGGTCATCCATTGGTCAAATTCACATTTCATGAACTCAGATGGTACAAGGATTGGGTTGGAAACAGATCAGACATCACAACTAAGAACAACAGGAAAGGAAATATGTTACCTCTGTTGGAACTGAAGATAAATCTAGCATTGTAATTTACCCTGACCAGAAAATGTGCAAAATAGCTCAAATGTAAAATGTGTAAATTAGCTGTAAATGTCAGCGCAGAAAGAACCAAAGGTCATTACCATTTATCCTCATCCCAGCAGAGCTTCCATGGAGATTAGTTACAGTGATGCTGGTGTTACAGGAACTGATCTCAGGAGTGTTTTCCTGCACTGGAGCTGGCTGTTACTCTATTAATCATAGCTGGACAGAAAGCTATTTGAGCTGGACATCTAATTCCGCGTTCACTTTATTTCTTCAAGTGTGTAGAGTATGTGGTGGAGCAAAGTGATGTATGTAGAACTTTCTGTGTGTGTCTGTCTTTGTGTGTGTGCATGTACGTTAATTACATTACATTTATTTAGCTGATGCTTTTATCTAAAGCAACTTACTATAAGTGCATTCAACCATGTGGATACAACCCAGAAAGTTGGGAGGGGGAGGGGGGCAATGTTAGCAGCTAATGACAGCAATGTCATCCAGTGTCACACACAGGTTCCTTGCAGTCCGAGCCGGGGACACCACAGAGTTGTCAGTGGTAATGGAGAGGTCATGGATGGTAGATGCTTGTCTTGTCGAGGAGGCTGAGCTTCAGGTGGTGTGCAGGCATCCACTGAGAGATGTCAGCAAGACATGCAGAGATTTGTGCTGCCACCTGGGTTTCAGACCAGGGAAAAGACAGAATTAGTTCCATGTCATCTGCATAGTTGTGGTAGGTAAAGCCATGTGAGTGAATAGCAGGGCCAAGTGATTTGGTCTAAAGAGAAAAGAGGAGGTGACCAAGAACAGAACCCTGAGGGACCCCAGTAGTGAGGTTACAAGGCTCAGACACACATTCTCTCCGAGTTACCCTCTAAGTGTGGTATTAAAATCAAACTGTACTCAGTTCGATTACCAGACAACCGCGCAATGTATAGCACCGTGTACACAATAGAATAGGACTTGATAATAAAGACAACAGACAGGGACTAAAAACTTCATAGAGTCATGCTTTTATATAGCTTATTTTTGCTTGGCAAATTTTCTTTTGTTTCTGCTTGTTAGTAGGGAAACTAAGCATATCCTCACTCGGACAGCAGAAACATGCTCAATTACACTGTATTACTTTTGCCAGTTCTGTGCTCTGCTCTATTTTCCGGTCCATGTGATGTCCGTCAAAAATGTAGTGATACAGACTATGTAATCAGTACCCTTAACAGGAAGCAAAAAACACGCGTCTGTCACATCAATATGCTGAAACTGTATCAAACCCGTGATGATCCCACTAGCTTCATAGTGAAAAACGAACGCAGTTAAGTGTGCATGTGTGAAGAATTTGCTTTTCAACAGTTTCCGTAGTGTGGTTATCACGTCCCCAGTTTGAAACTGGGCGGAAACTAGAGTCTTTACTATTAATTCTGAATCACGCAAGATGAAAATGGAGAGGGAGGTTGCTCTAGCAATGTGGAGTTCCTCTGTGACTGCAAGGAGGGATGTCTCAGTTGAGTGACCTTCCTTGAAACCAGACTGGTGGGGGTCAAGGAGGTGGGTGGGGAAATGAGGTGCGAATGTCATCTATCTTTTTACAAAGTAGATAAAGTTGCTCGTTAGAAGGGGGGTGGGGGGGTCAAGGAGGGTAGAGAAGATAGATAAAAGTTTTGGGGGGTTGGAGAAAGATTGCATTTTAGATTGAAAGAAAGATCTTTTAGCTGCAGATATGGAGGTGGAGAAAGAGGAGAGAAGAGATTGATAGGCAAGGAGGTCCTCAGAGTGCTTGGATTTCCACCATTTTCTTTCAGCTGCCCATAGGGTGGCAAGAGAGGAGGGAGACGGAGCGAAACAGGGACAGTATGTGTTAAAGAGAGAGGGGAGGGAGTAGGAGATGAAGAAGTGGTCCGAGACAGTGGTAGGGCAGATTATAAGGATGAGTTGGTTACCAGCTTTGTGAAGGGGGGAGGGGGCAAAAGAAGATAGTAAAAGTAAGTCAGATGTTAAGTTCTCTGTCTGGATGTTGAAGTCAAGTAAGTACAAGTGGGGGGCCATCTTCAGGGATGTTCGATAGGAGGACATTAATGAATACTTGCTTGTCGTGTGTCTCAGCTGTAGGTGTGTGTTGGCAAACTGAAAAGGCTTTAGTGAGATAATGACAGAACACAGTATATGATTGTAATCTTTCAAATTGCATGTAAGTGAAATACAATTAAAAAGCAATGTTGTTACCCAGAAATTTGACTTCTCTATGAACAAGGGCATGATTTCCACAGGGGATGGGGGAGACATGTCCAAGTAAAGCCTCTCTAGACATGGTTGTCTTACTGTCCTGCTACCATAGTGCAGATAAGAGAAGAAAATAGTTGATAAAAATGGTGGTATGCTTGTCTGAGTTGCCTTTGGTTATTACCTTACCGTGCACTCAAACTAATGAGCTTAACAAGCTTTACAGTCTTTTTTGCCCTGGGTTTCACCTCAGGCTACACACAGGCTGCCCTGGCTTATTGGTGAAGGTTGTATGCAGCCAAAACAAACCTATGCCTAAGTTTAATATAGAAATGCAATACCAGTGAATAAGTCTTACACAGCAGTTTCTATATTTGTCAGTCTGTCAGTACCGGTCACTGGCAGCTCTGCAAGTAGCAGTAGTTCCATATTTGTTTTCTGTAACCAGGAACTAAATATGGAACTATGGAAATATGGAACTCATGTAACCATTAAACATCATGCAATGTGTTTATTTTGTTTTGTTTTTTGGCTCTGTATGTTCAGTTTTAAATCAATAATACCAGGTTTTTGGTATGTTTATTTTTTGCCAACCATTTCACAAAGCTTGTATGACTTTCCACACAGCCACTGTTTTCAGTTTGCTTTAGTGCTCTTGGAAATGAAACTTGCAACTTTGAACTGTCAAATAGAAGAATTTAGCGTTGAATGTCATCAGATTCTTAGTCTTGTTTTCTTATTCTTTCATCAGACTTTGATCAACAGCTGGTGTCAGGAAATCATTACAACAATTTATCTCTCCTTCACACACAACTGGGGTTCAGTGTGTTGCAGAAGGACACTTCAGCATGTGGACAGGAGGAGCTGGGGATCGAACCACCAACTCTGCAATTAGTGGACAGCCCACAGCCAAACGTATTGGCTTTTTTTTTTTTACGTTTTTTTTTTATAGAAAACCAAATTTTTATTCCTCAAACTCAATTACTGAGAAATGTATTGTTTTTGTATCAGTACCAAAACTCAGGTATTGCCACTGATAGTGAAACATTCTGAGGCTGAAACAAGCTCTTCCAGTCTGCACATAAGTGAAGTGAAATGCATGTCGGTCATTCAGCTGGTCTGGAGATATATATATATATAATATTGTAAATATTTTTTGGAACTTCAAAGAACCATAATACCACCCTTAGTAGTTAGGAAGTTCAGACTTTTTAAAATGTATCTGCACAATGCATTTCCACACAACAATAATCTTTGACAACAATAAAAGCAGATATATGGTGTTAATTATGATATATTATCTAACTTAAGAAAACACATTTAAAAGAATAGATCAACATTTTGGAAAATATGCCTATCTGCTTTCTTGACTGGAGTGAGATCAGGAGATTGATATCCATCTCTGTGTGTTATGGTTATCAACTATTCCTTTAAAATTCTAAATCACTTTGGTATACTTAGAAAATGGTCAACAATTTCATGAAGTAATATGAAATAAATGAGCTAAACCATGTGAAAACACTGGTATGGTCCTTAAGTATGTGTTCCTGCAGGGTGCTTGTTAGACTGCATGCCTGACTGTGACTTTTGTTTTTGTGTGACAGAGCATGTCTGAACTGAAAGTGTGCTGTCATCCTGTGTCCTGCAGGTCATCTGTTTCTGTTGGTGTGGGAGTGAGAGACGCGGAGGCTGTGATTAGCGGGCTGAGCCCGTGAGTGAACCTATGGCAGAGAGACAGCACAGTGCAGGTAAGAAGTGCCAGAAACACAGTGACAAACAGACAATCTGTGCCTAACTGCAATACAACAAACAGGACCAACTGTATGAGGACGTACCCAGGGAGGGAGCCTTCTGTTGCAGATGGTAGTACAACATGACTAATCTAAAGCCTACCTTGCAGCCCTTAGAGGCTGTGATCCATTACACCCAACAATGCAAGAGTGGTCGATAGAATAAACAACACACAGATTATACTGATGATGATGTTGTTAGTAGAGCCAGACTGATACTGATATCAGTATTTAAGAGTTTACACCAGACTAATTGTCTACAACCATACTAGCTGCTCTGTGAGGCTGTACTTAGACATGGTGGTGCGTTTAGCCAAATGCTAATGTCAGCATGCTAACATTCTCACTGTGATAATGCTAACATGCTGATGTTTAGCAGGTATAATATTTACCATGTTCACCATCTTAGTTTAGCGTGTTAGCATGCTAACATTTGTTACTTACTGGACTGTTACACAAAGTCCAGCTGAGACTGATGGGAAGGTTATTAGTTTTGCAGGTATTTGGTCATAAACCAAAGTATTAATAAAAAAGTTGGCCTGATGATGGCGCTAGATAAATCAGGGGATCACCGAAGTTAATCCACTACATCCTGAGGGGAACATGAATGTGTGTACCAAATTTCATGCCTATCCATTTATTGAGACATTTCACTCTGGTGACGACTAGGTGAAAATGCAGGGAATCACCAACGTCAGTAGGATTCATCCTCTGGGCACCATGGATGTATGTACAAAATTTTAAGGCAATCCAATCAATAGTATTTACATCTGGGCCCAAGTGGTTGACAAACAGTGCCAGATTATTAGCCATGCCATGAGCATGGCTAATAATCTGATATATCATCTTATATATGTTCTTTTACATAGACGCATAACATAAACAAGATATAGATCGCTTAAATTTGTTTATTAAACAACTGTAACCAAGATATGTGGTGAGCGGGACATTTTACAGTTAAAAACTAAATATGTCAGTGTTCTCTAGTGGAAAAACAATGTAATGGAGACAAACATTATGCATCAGCTGATATATAAGCAGACAGCAATAGTATATGTAATAAACTAAAATCATCTGACAATTTTAATTCTTAGGGCCAGAGTATGCTTCAAACTAAGTGCTTGGCAGATCGTCTAACAATTTCTAACAATTTGTTCTGAGGGTTGTGCTAGAGGAAAGGTCGTGGAGAACGAATAGGGATCATCCTCTGAGGAGCATGACTCTGCTCAGTAAACTTCATGGTGATCTGCATGTTGGAACATTTGTTTAGTATAAATTGAAAAGTTGGCTTGACGTTGGCTCTAGAGGAAAAGATTATATCCTATTTAGGATTTTTTGTTTTGTTGTCTGATTTTAATAATCTAATGGTTGCGAATCAGACAGTAGACCATAATCCACTTTCTTTCTGGCACATTCCCATCTTGGACTGGAACTGACCCTGGGTGCACTCCTTCTGATTGGCAGAGCTGACCACGGGATGGACCTTAGAGATACATTACTTCTGATTGCTGAGGCCGACTGCAGCCTTTGACTGTGAGGAAAAGGGGAAGTAGTAACTAAAATTTTCTCCAGGCTGATGCAGAGCTCTAGGAACAAACACCAGAGGCTGCAGCTTTTATACTTTATATAAATCAATGTTTGCAAAAAGCTTCCTGCCCATGTCAGAGGCTGGAAAACTTTCTCAATATTTCAAACTACATGAAGCCGTTCTCCTGAGATATTGAGCCATTTGGGTAAGTCCAAAAGTAAAAATGCACTCGCTGCTGAAAATTCCTTTAAAAATACATTTGGGCAGTGAGGCTGGAGTAGGTTTAGAAGAGCAGCTGATGTGTTCGTAGCCAGGATGTGTCAGTGCTATGGGAGCTGTGTGGGGTTCATCGCTCTTCAAGCTAATCCAAAGATGTCCTTAGGAATGACAGATGCTTGACTTTAAAGGCTTTGACAGCAGATGCCTCTTTCATCCACAGAGGGCAGCCATGCATCACCTTCCAGCCCTCAAACAGCAAATCAATCTGTAGCAACCAGGTAGGACAGGGAAACACAGAGAGCCAATGGAAGAATGCTGAATGCACTGTACATTCACTGGAGGAGTCTTTTTAAAAACCCCAAAGCATAAACGACTTTATTTGTGAGCATGTCTTTAATGTTTGTGGTTCTTTTGGTGTAGATATGTAGTGACAGCTTTAGATGTAGTCACACTCCATACTGAACAATACGAGGAAAATATCTTACTGTGATTTTTCTCAAATAATATTGCAATTGCTATTTAAATTGTGATTATTTTTGAAAAATTTAACTTCATGTCTGTATTGGGTGTTATTAAATTATTAAAGGAGACTTATTTCTACATGGAGAAGATTCTTTTTAACCAGTCATTTAGAGAAAAGATAACTTAAAGATACCTAGCTAGCCTGTACTTGACAATAGCACTCAATAATTTTCAAAAATATCATGGAATTCAAATTAGCATTATATTTAATAATGACAAACTGCTGGTAAGTCACATTTAACTTTTGACATTGGACTGACACCTAATAGTACTGTTGACAGCTCTACACTGTAGCTTCACAGACTGACATCCTGAATACCTGAGGTCTAACACACCCCAGTCTCCGGAATCAGCGTCCTGTACTTTGAAAACCTAACCATCCACCCTGACCTCCTCCCCATAAATGATTTTACACATCCTGGATTGGACAAAAAAAAAAACCTTACCAGTGAATGTAATCCAGGGAGAAAATGCATTCCCTCCCAGATGTATTTGACAAAACTATTTCGTAGTATACGGGAAAAACATATTGAGTAGGATACTGGGCTGTCAGTGTTGCCTCAAACAATCCTGTCTCCTAAAAATTCCACTACAAAATGGTATTAGCTAATAAGTTTTGGAGGAAACATAATGACTGTGTGAATCACATTCACTGGCAACATGTTTTCCAGTCCACAAAGTGCAACAAACAAGTCGTAAGGATGTGGTTGGGGTACAAACTGCAGAACTTTGACACCAGAGACCAAGGTTCACATCCTACTAGGCTATTAAAAGACTTTGATAAAGGTTAGGGAGTGATCGTGGTCATAGTTAAATAAAGATGAACTGCTGTCTTCCATGTCAAAGTCACTTGCCCTGACCTCCTCCATATAAAGCTTCCAGGCTCTATAACAACATCACACCACTCCTGGCTTTGAGCCTGGCAGACAAGAGTCATAACTCACAGGGACACTAAGTCCTTGTCCTTGTAGAGTAAACATAGGTGTATTTGGGCATAGGCAAATGACTGATGCTTTTAAAATCTTTTGTAGACTTTCCTGGGTGTTGTCTTATCTGAACTGTGCAGGAAATAAACACATGCAACTTCATATCTGCTTCAACAGCAGTGACTTTTGTCTTAATACACATTCTTCATATATGTTTACAATCTGTGTCATCATGGTTGTCTGTACTGTAATTTTTCTGTGTTGGTCTATTCTGTCCACACAACATCTATTTCCTGTCTGTCCGTCCAGGGAGAGGGATCCTCCTCTGCTGCTCTTCCTGAGCTTTCTAACAGTTTTTCCCTGTTAAAGGGTTTTTTGGGGAGTTTTTCCTCATTCGAATTGAGGGTCTAAGGACAGAGGGTGTCGTATGCTGTACAGGTTGTAAAGCCCCTTGAGGCAAATTTGTGATATTGGGCTATAGAAATAAAACTGACTTGACTTGACTATACTGGTGTTTCAGCCCTGTAACGCTGGTGTTCCTTTGAAGTTTCAGATTCCCTAATAAAACCACAGGTGATGGTTCAGAGCAGAGCTGTGTACTTTCTCTCTTAGGGCAGTGACACTTCCTCTTAGACAGGATTTCATGTATTTTCTCAGTCATGTTCTTTCAGTCGGGTCCTCTTATCCCTAAAGAGCCTGAGCAGCGATTGTAGCTGAGTGGATCAATCTGAGAATTGCCCGTGAAATTCAGAGCGTTCCCAGGCTGAAATCCTTCTGATTATGTTTCACGGATAATGCGATATTAACGCACCGTGTGGAGTGTACGCAATCTCTGGCACACCTCCCAAGTATTGACTTGCATCCCCTTATGAACAACTCCACCGGCTTGAGGCCTCAAAAATCTTCTCAAATGCCTTTCAGTTCCTCTACATCTCCCACTCAGGACCCACGCTGAAATCAATGAAGGATCAGACTCACTCAATCTAATTTACAATCCAACTTTTAATATTGTGCTGCTTTTTTTAAGTTACACTAATCATTTTGCCAGTTTTATTATTATTACTATTATTATTATTATTTAAATTTTACTGAATAAAATGCCACTTATATGACCAATAGAACTGTTCTAAACATATAGCTACTCATGAATTGATTTTTTCTAATTCAAATCTTCATTTAACAAAGATACAAATCTGGAGTCTGTTTCACAAAAGCAATTTGCGAGCATTGTTTACACGCAGATCGCAAATGGTGTTTCACCAATCACTGTCTCTCGCAAATTGCAGACAATATAGATACAGATAATATCTGAGGCCCATTTGACCAAATTTGCATCATGTAAGCTGCAACATGTCTCGCTCATCTTGACATAAATAAAAACTCGCCATACTTCCAACCCACGCATGGGCATGCAAGATCCCTGTAGGACTCAAATGTATCTGCAGTTCGTGAGCAACAATCATTTGTGAAGCGTGATGTTGCCACTATTTGGGATCTGCGTGTAAACATTGCTTTTGTGAAATGGGCCCCTGGATTTGATACTAAAAAGACCAAAGTGAAGCTCTCACTAGCTGCAGTTACATGGACAATATTTCTTCAACCCGACCGAAATCATTCTGATCAGAGATTCCAACTTAACTGTTTACACGGACGCTTAATAAGGTGATCCGATAAAATGTGCGATTACTTTCCCGAAGCATTTAATCAGAATTTCATTTTTCTGACGTGTGCACAGTGGTTTCGTCCGCCGTGAAGCATCAAATCTGCTGGAAATGGATTTTTTTTTTTTTGTTGGCTTTGTTCATCTTCATCTCATCACTTGTTTGAACAATTTTTGAGCCTTTCGACCATTGAGGCATTCAACCATTCCTTCTGATTGAGCCGGATCGGGCCAGTCTTCTGATTGAGGTGGTTACATGAGGCCTTTTTATTCAGATTGGGCTGTTATTTCCATTATTAGTGGAATATTAGGGTCCATGTAAACGCAGCTACTGTTGCCTGTGCTACTCAGTCTCCTTTTACACTCAGAACTTAAGGTTAATAACTTCATTTAAGGTTTATCTAAGTGACATGGCTCCTATTTGACAATCAAAAGCGAAACTTGACACATCACATTCACTGATTTAAATACAAGGGTGTGGATATAGACTGTGATTTCGGACATTTTGTTTCCTTTTTTAAGAGATGATTGGCTGCTGGTGATTGAATGTAAGGTTTTTTTATAATTATAATGGAAGGCTTTATTTTTTTTTCCCCAGCACAAATTCTGCTCTAATTCTACTTTTCTCATTTGGACTGAAGCTCTGCCGCCACGCCTGTTCAATGGATTGAAAGGTTGCAGATCTTTATGTCAAACAAATATCAAAGTACTTTTTTCTTAGACTGGATTTTGAACAGGTTTTTCTCTCCTGATATTAAAGACATGACAGCTTCAGTAGAATAATATTAACTTTGCTATCAGCCTTCAAAAGCCCATGTAGAGTTGAGCACTACTGCTTTCTGTGACCTGCTTTATATTTAGCTGGCTTGTCACCCTTCATACCTGTTTAAGAGCAAGACGAGTGACAAGCAAATCTCAGCAACTTGGACTCCTCCTGCTTAGTCCGATTCAGTGTTTGCTTCACTGGTAAGCTGATTCAGTTTGTCAGGTGGTATTACGGCTGTCGGCCTCCATGCTGCAGACTATCATCTCTCAGAGTCAGAGGGGCCGTGGCAAACTCAGCTCTCGTAGATCAGTCACCCCTCCCACCCCCCAGGGTGGAGCAAACCTCGCTCAGGCCCAAAAGGCAGAGCACCACAGGCGACGCAGGGGTCAGAGGTCAGGGAGATAGCTCTCTTACTCATCAGGCAACTCAAGCGGTGCTCAGAGTGACAGACAGGGAAGGGACAGGATCACTGTTAGCAGATAAGAAATATAGTTTTAACCTCTACAGGAAAGCCTTACTGCAATTAAATACAGTACTAGTTCTAATGTTTGTTCCGTTGTACTGCTGGGTGTTCCAGTTAATTTGTCCACGCCCTGTATACTGTATAGGGAAGACAGCAGATCTATGTGAAGACTGTTTATGTTACCAGATCTGAAATCTATATTTTCAATTAATAAATTCTTTAGTTTAAAAGACAGAGTTGCCTTACTACAGTCAAATAGAATTCCATCTACTGTCAGGTGTTTCTGTTCATTTGTCCGCCCCTGTATAATATAAAGGAAAGGCGCGATAACACTATTCCTGTTACCAGAAAGGAAAGCTAATCTTTTACTTAATGAATGAATTTGTTCAATACACAGGCTTACTGCAGTCATATTGAATACACTGTTTGGTTTTTGTCAGGTGCTCCTGTATACTGAATAGTCTCATACCAGACCTGTACTTCTAATTTTCAGCAGCAATTAAGGGTTAAAACTCTAATTAAATTCAATAAATTGGTCAAAAATGAGTTAATTAAAAGAACCTAATGTCTCTCTAATGATAGAGCCCCCCCCCCCAAAAACAATATCAGCTCAACATCCTACGATAAGACTGTGAACCATGTCTAATAGCCTCAGCTCCTACTCTCTTGGCTGAATCATCCTGTGCTCTCCCACATCCTCCTCCTCTACTCACTCTAGTTCGCTCTCATCAGAAAAATCCCCCTCCACCTCAATCCTTAGCCGGTCTTTTTACCTCGTCTCCGAGTATTTCTGTTACAGAGCCAAAGAAATCAGTTTGTCGCATCGATTCTCAGACTGCATACTGACTAGCTTTTTTGCTTTTAATGTAGCACTAGATACAGACAAATGCTTGGGATTAACGGACGACTTGCTCTACCTCCTGAGCCACAGCCTCCCATGGCAAAGGTGTGAAAATACAGCCGCTCTCTAATTTTGAATAAAGAGCTGTTAAGTAAAACCCTGAACAGGCTCCAGCTCTGTGGCTGCTGAAGGGCTCGAGCACTGCAATATTTTCACCCCAGAACAAATAGCCTCAAAATAAATATGAATTAGATCAGAGGACGTCGAAGCCTGATGTGTGTGAGATCAGATGTCTGTCTGTCCATGATCAAAGTAATAGCATGATGCCTAGTCGCGTTGCCAGGCGTGCTGAAAATGTTTCCTCCAGACAGCTCCCAAAGACTACTGACTCTACTGACCGGTAAGCTCTTTTACACAGTGGAGTTGGCTTTTACACATGGTGACATAAGCAGTTGGAACAGCTGGCCCTGCAAAATGAGCACAGGCACCCGGCAACTTTTGTTAGATTATATTGTAGCCTATATGAGATCACATATCTGAATTTTATAATCAGGCGTAGAAAATTAAATAGGGTGCAGTTATCTTAAAAACCTTCCAGGAGCTCAACGGCCATGATCCCTCCCTTTCCCAGGAGACTTTTGATGTGAAACATGCAAGGAGTATTGGGTTTTATTGACATTAGCTTAACATTTCACAAAAAAAAAAAACAGCAAAGCAGAAGCAATTGGAATTAATTGGTGAATTGTACTGATAGAATAACTGCTATAGAAGTTAGAGCTAGACTGACAAATGCGCTTGGCCAATATTTGCTTATTGCGGTCATGGCGTATATGCTGGTCGATGAATAACAGGAAATGTCAGTAGAGCAATGCCAAAGAAATGTTTAAAGTAATGTGCTAAAGAAACAGCATCTCTATTACATAATTCATTCAGAATGCAAGCAAATTCATGATATCACTTTCATTTCACTTCTCCCTCTCAATTTGCGTTGCATTTGGAACTTTCTTTCAATGTACTCAGTAGGCACTGTGCCAGCAGCAAAAAATATCTTTGTCCACAAAGTGGGGGCTGACAGAAAAAGCACTGACAAGTTTATTTTTCCAACTGTAAAATGTCCCGCTCAGTACATATAGTGGTCACAATTCTTAAAAAAAAAAAATAAAGTAAGGAATCCTTATCAAGTTAGGAAGTACAGGAAGTGTTGAGTGTGCACTAACAGCAAAAAATAAATTAAAGTGGGAGCAGATCCAAAAACATGGATGTTTCTAACTAGAATATGACAGAAATATCCTACAAAATGTATGTAACTAAGCTTATAATATAAGTGTCTTTCAAATAAGTCATTCTTTAGTCTGCAGCTAAGGTCAATAAAGGCCACATTTGAGACATTTACAGATTAACATTAACAAAAAACCTGCTGTTATAGTTAAGGACCTCACATGAATGCACAGAATATGCTATAATGTGCTGATATGCATAGCATATGGCATAGCAGCAGATATGTTCTCCCTCTTAGGGGACCACCATATGGAAACACTGTGTGTCTGCTCCCGTAACACCAGCCTCCTTCTTTATACTGCCATGAGCACACATGGGCCATGTGGGCATTGTCAGCGTACAGCTAAATCGCTAACACTGCTCTCTTCATGCCCGTTAGCTTTGAAAAGTTAATAAGTCAGAGCATTTTACAGTCTGCTGACTACCGAGGCAGTGAGATGTAAAATGTAGCATGGTTAGGACAACATTCACAAAAACACAGAATGGATGTTACATAGTGCCTTGAACTACATTTCATAATTTGTATGTGATTCAGTGGGATGAGAGTGTTGCTTGCTGACATGAAAGGATGTTTGTGTGTGTGTGTGTGTGTGTGTGTGTGTGTGTGTGTGTGTGTGTGTGTGTGTGTGTGTGTGAGTCCAACTAAAATCACATCACAGCCCCCTCTTCCTTTTGGCAGCAGTAACCACTGTTAAAGTGACTAACATTTATTCTAAATATTATTTCTCACTGAAAGGAAGAAAAAAAGAAATCTAGATGCATCAGAAATGCTCCTTTACTCTCCAAGCCTCTGGGTAATGTATGTGTTTGATTGACAGGGCCACAGAGACGCAGTGTAAACAAACACTGGCTCACTTTTGGCTAGTTAGTTGCAAATGTTATTTCTGGACTTCATAGATGTAGAACCAACAGCTTTCTGAACTAAACAAAGCACATCATTTAGTATCTAAAGTGACCGATGTTGACATTTGTAGCTTAGACGTTTTAGGTGTTTTAGGTTGTCTTAAGTTAAACTGTCTATACAACTCAGTGGGTCACTCTAGAGATATCTCAATTTGAATTTTGACTCATCAAAATGTTATTAGACATATCTTAAATTAAAGTTTGGACTAGTCTCAAATCCATTGCAGATATAGATTCCTATCTTTGGAGAACTTAATTTCTTCATCAAAAGAGAGCTCAGAGCACGTAACTTAAAAAAGTGTTTGAAGTAGCAGAAAAAAACTTGCACCTAAATTTCAGTGGGATTTCAGCCCTTCTTGTTCTGTACATGGTAGCAGCAGATATGTTTTTTTCATTAAAGAACTGGTATATTACTTGTTGTTGTCAGATGAAAACCATGCTACCTTTCAGGAAATAAAAATGACATCTTGACCATCATAAATCTTTGGGTTTATCTGCTTGGTTTCAAAAATGCTTTATAGAGCTATACACACACACACACACACACACATCCCTCCCTCCTCTAATCACCCAAGTGAATCAGCAAATGTCGTGGCTGCAGTTGTTTTAACCCTGGGCAATACTCCCATATCACATTTCGCCCTCATTTTCCGATTGGGGTGTGACACATAAATCAGAGTTGCTTTAATCAGCGTTATCATTACTGTCCAGAACAGATACATCATTACCGCAGGTATCCTTGGGATATTCTCATCTTTTTCCCAAACCAAAACCACAACAACAGAGGGTGTTATCAGGATTAACAAACCATTGCCTCTGGGGCCGGACCAAACTCTTAGTTTCAAATGTTTGTTTACTCGGCCGGGATTTGAATTTGGCATTCAAGGCGCTGCTTAAAGTTTTTTGTTTTACAGTCAAGTTTAATTAACAACAGCGGAATTAGTTTGTCCTTGTGTGCATTATTTTTGGTTTTATGGAATTCTGAAGGGCTCTCTATGTTGAATTCATAGAATAAATCCAGAAATGTTCAGCTTTCACCATTGTTAACTAATGCTGACCCTACCAATAATACAAAACACAGAAGGGGAAGGAGGACAAAGTGTAAAAAAAAAAACAGCTAAAGTAAACACTTGCAAGGCCCAAGTGCTTTGTCTTAGTGTGCAACACTGTGCCTTTATCTGTGTAGTTGTGTAGTGTCTCTGGAAACAGCTGTTTACACCCCACTGTCTCCTCTGTGAGCTGCCTTTCAGATGATAATGCTGTCGGCTTAAAGGAAAATTCTGGTTCTGTGTAACCTGTGTCTTCAGCGTGAAAAGTCATTGTTAACCTTGAAAATAGTAGTTTGACAACAACGATTAATCGTGACCCAGTCTCTGTTGGTCTTTGACATCAGATGTGGATGCAGTTGAACTAGGGTGGGCGATATGACGATATATACCGTGCGACGGTAGAAATGTGTCCACCAGTAGAGATTTGGCAACACCGTTTCCACTGCGGGAGCTATCCCTTAGTGTCTCTGCTGGATATTCAGGGCAGGCTATGTAGCAAATCCAGGCTGGATTCTTGCGTGAAGAAAACATGGAGCAGGAGAGAGAACTTGTAAATACAGTGCATGAAGTATGGTATAGTTATTTTAAACCATTTCTTAATTGAATTTACAGAACAATTACAGTATTGTGATATACTGTTACCTGTTGATTACATATATTACATTACATATAGCAAGACAGAAGATTTTGGCCATATCGCCCACCCCTAGGTTGAAGTATCTGAAAAAGCTAGTAAGCTTACCTGAATGTTTTCTTTGTCAAACCTGGGTCTGTCCATCATTCCTATCAGTAATATTAACATTGTATGTACATGAAGTGAATTGCTGATATCTAAGAACATGAGGGCGTTACTTAAAGAAGTCTGCTCAAAACACATGAGCAGTCAGACAGGTTGGAAACAAACCTCCTGGTTAGCCCAACTTATCTGGAGGAGAAAACGAAGGTGAACAGTAAAATGATGAGCCAAACTGTCTGTTGTAAATCCATCACAGTTTACAGGCCCACGCTCTACTTCAACTTTGACCGGTGTGCTGTCTTTCAGTTTTACCTCCAAATAAAGTGGGTTAGATATTCTGGATAAACTGCTCGTGGTTCTGCATGTTGGGCTATTACTTTTACTTTGGTGACTAAAGTGTTATTAGAACTGATAATGATGGACCAAACTATTCAAATAAGAGCTGGAATAAACCAGAATCTTCTTTGAACCATGGCTGTTATGCTATGCCATAAAGGCTTGTGGGATAGTCACTATCTTAACTATGTCTTTACTAGGCATGTCATATATTTGTTATTCATTTTAGATAGGTTTGGTTATTCAGAAATGCCATAATTTGGCATATCAGGGGTAGTAAAAATGTCCTAGGACAGTTTTTATGAAGATAAAAGTACGTACTTGGATAGAGTGGATGGATAGAGGAGAGGGTCAGTGTTCCAGGGATATATGACTATGTTGATTGGGCAATCTGAGCCTTCGTACTGTCAACACAATTACTGAATGTTCATGGATTTTGTAACTCCTATCATTTTTCTTAAGGGATTAATATATTTTGAGATTTTTCCACCAGGGGTCCCATCATGATTTGGGTAATGTAAACCCCATTTTTACACTATATTTCTTCTTTCTACGTTTTGGTGAATCTGCACCATGAAAAGACATGCTGCGTTAGCTGCTAGCAGCTCCTGTTTGCAATGTAATCATGGATGTACAAACAGTAATCACTGGACTACTGTTGATACTGAAAAAATCATCCAGACATGGTGACTATAAGACAAAAGCTGAAGTTACAATGAGCCTCTTTTTTATGATCTCTGCGCGGGTTGATGGATGTTTGAGTGATCAGTGAACATTGGAGATGCCGCTATTAAAGAGTAAGTCGATTGATTGATGGTTCCAGCAGTCTCTGTGTGTTCTGGTTTGACTGGATACAACACAATTCATTTCACAAAAACTGAAAAGCATTTAAGAAACATTGTACTAACATAAGTGAAGGATATGCATGTGCAGTAAAACCAGGACAAGGCACATTCAAGATACACTCACATGACATGACCTTGAAACACTGCAGAGTGCTTTACTTTATACAGTTTAATATAATTCAGGTAAAATCCCCAGGTGAGCTTGAAATTCCCTGAAAACAAGTGAGATCATCACACCAGTAATATGTTTCACCAGTTTTACATCAAACCAGAGCTGAAGCTGTAAACCTCTGTAAAGATTAACCTCTTAAGGACTTGTTGAGGTGGAGGATTGTCACTCATGTACAGGGATGCAGAAATGTATTCCCTCCACCTTAATGCGAGCAGCGTGTCCAAGCAGAGACTGAGGACGAGTGGGAGAGCAGCGGGATAAACACTTGCTGCGCTGGAGGAGGCATTCAGGCAGAACAAAGGACAGAGCCACCCGCTCTCCTCTCTGTCTCTGCCTGTTTGCTCTGTCGCTCTCATACATGTGAGCCTACACACACACAGCTCATGTATGTTTCACATGGGCTGTCTCTCACACGCTGCCTCCATGTATGCATGAAAATAAGGGTGTTAAAGGGAGATTTCAGATTCAGATACAGAAGAATGATTAGAAGGGAGGAGGAGGAGGAAAAGTCAACAGTGACTCATGTAGATACTTTCTGCCAGCCAGATTCTCACATTCCGCCTCTGAAACAATGATGTTTGTACATGTAATTATACACCTGTGCAAAACATATCGGCCATGTCACATAGTAATGCGTCACATCAAGGCAAGTCATTTGATGCCCATAGCACACACCAGATGCATCATACAAACAAAAGTATTGGTCAGGGTACAGTGGCCAAAAGAAAAAGATTCTGCCTTCTGCTTTCCTTGCTGCACATTTGGTAAAACCCTAGAACATGCTGGATACAGAAACTGGAAGAGGGCTCTGCATGAGTTCCAGAAACACCAGAGCACACAGTGGCACAAGGACTGGTAGAACTGTAAGACTAGCATGTCTGTGGGGAATCGTACATGAGTATATGAAACGCATTGTGGCAGTTACCTGCATGTTAGGGAAACAAGGAATACCTTTTAGAGGTCACACTGAACCTCTTGACAGCCTGAATAGCAGCAACTTCCTCGAGTGTATGCCACTGTTGAAGCAGTTTGATCGGTTCTTACAGAAATACATGGCCCCATGCAACACCACTTACCTTTCACATGCAAGCCTGAATGAATTGATACAATGCTGTCGGTGAAATGATAGAATCCAAGATTTATGCCATTATTAGGCGAGGCTCCTGTCCCATCAGAGCTAAAGAGTTTGCTGCTGCCTCAATGGCAGCTGCCATAGAGACACAATTGCAGGAAAAATGAATTGGGAATTTGAAATGTGTGGCACAAGCTTATGATGGGGTCATGAGTGGGGCAGCTGGGGGGGCAGCACCCAGAAGCAATCTACGTCCATTGTTATGCACATGTTCTTGTCATCTTGTCTTATGTCACACTTGCCGTGCAATTGCTGAGGCCACAGACTTCTTTAGCATGCTCCAAAGTCTCTATTCGTTTTTCCCATGCTCATTGGTTACTCATTGGTTAACCACCACAAGTTTACAGACACATAAAAGACGCTAGGGTTGCAGGCAGGTGAATTGCGCACACGGACATGCCGGATGCGGTCGGTACACGCAGTGATAGCTTATTGTCCAGCTATAATTGATTGCCTCACCACCATTAACAGCAGTACGACTTAAAATAAAACTTTACATCAGTCTACTCACTGATGCTGAGAGAAATGGGTGTGAATATTGGAGGGAAAAAAATGGGGAAAGTTGAAGGAGAGGAACAAAAGAAACAGGACAGAAAAAGCATCTGGTTGGCACTAACATAGCATCACAGTACATCATTTATTAGTGAGTCAGAGTTTTGCAATCACATAACAAACTTTTAGACCAAAATTTTATAAATTGTTTAACGGCAGCATTTTCAGTTTTTAAATCAAATTCTGAAGCCGTTGGCCGCCTGCAGACCCTCAAGGCAACAGTTGCTACCTTGGTTATTGACAAAGCAAAGCCAAGACTAAAATAGTTCTACACAGGCTCACATGGCTCCAGTGTTAGCCTGTGAGTTGATCATCGGTCCACCACTTTTGGATAGATTGTCATGAAATCTTGTTCAGATGTTCATGTTCCCCTCAGGATGAACTGTAATAACTTTGGTGATCTTCTAACTTTCCATCTGGCGCCATCATCAGGTCAACATGTTAATGTGTCCAACACTTGACCAAATACCTGCAGAACTAATGACATTCCCATCAGCCTCAGCTGTACGTTGTGTTCAGTGCTAATTAGCAAATGTTAGCATGTTAACACGATAAACTAAGATGGTGAACATTGTAAACATTGTTCCTGCTAAACATCAACATGTTAGCATTGTCATTGTGAGCATACTGACATTGGCATATAGCTCACAGCACTGTTGTGCCTAAGCACAGAAGTACATAAGTACTCACAGAGCTGCTAGCATGGCTGTAGACTCTTAGGCTGTGTCCGAAATCATTCACTACTCACTACATAGTCCACTACATAGTGAGTTCACCACTTTGTAGTGCTGTCCGAATGTATAGTGAGAATTATGCCCTATATAGTGGACTCAAAGTATCCCACAATGCTTCATGAAAAGTACTGTACAACCGATGGTCACTAACCAAGCACTATATACTATCATGCATTGTGCTGAAAGAAAAATATCAGACGGACGAGAGGAGAGAAAGCAGAGCAAAAATGTTTTTTCATTTTGCTGCTGAGCTCACTATATAGTCCTCAACACTGAACTCCCTAGGTAGTGAGTGAGTAGTGAATGAGTGAATGATTTCGGACACAGTCTTAGTCTTGTTAACACAAATACTGTTTTCATTCGCTAGTTATTTCTGTTTTTATTTTAATTGCTGTTAAGTTACCATCAGTGAGACTCAACAGTTCCTGAAGATGTTTCAAATTAAAAGCCTACCAGAAACAGGAGGTATTATGCCCTTGGAGTTTTAATATGAAACATCTTTGCAGGAAGTCTTTTTTTTTGTTAATGTTATAATTACTGAGAGAAATGATAGACAAAAGTAAGAAAATAAGACCCAAGTTGTAATCAACCATTATGATCCTTTAAAATGGTTCCTCAGCTGTGAGCGTGTACTCGTAGTGTTTTTATGCTTTCTCTGCTGTCTTACAGTACATTTGATCTGCTTCATTCAATTTGAGAAGTCCTGTTGTGTTTTAGTCCTGCACCAAACCATCTCATAGTGTGTCAGCACCAATTAACCAGGTCACACTCGTGGAGCTGTCCTACAGTACTCAGTGAATTAAAGCCTGTCAGATTTTGACTTTCCATCCAGAATCTCGGCAAGTGCTCCACTGCAGGCTGAGCAGCAGAGACCCGACTGATCCAAGTGGCAGCTGTCTCCTCCAGTACGCACACAAGCTGAAGATAATTGTTGATAATTGCAGAGGGAGCCATTCTTTTTCAGCATTTGGCCCTTCAGCAATGCACCATGAGTCACTGTGTGCCAGGGAGAGGGGGTGTTGGTATTACTGAGACACCTGGAGAAAACAAACAGGGACTTGGGCATGCAGGCTGCTACGGCTTGACGGCACCAGAAATCCGTTGCCTCCAGAACTAATGGATGGATCTACACAGGCGACATCGTCTGTGCTCCCCGACTGTGCTTCACAGATGGTTGATCTTTGGTGGTTTTCTGCAATTTAAATCAGCATTTTGTTGCTGCTAAGTTTGTAAATTATTGTCCCAGGCCACATAGATACAGAATGTCCTTGAATGTTTAACTGTTTAATTGTCGAACCTAACCTCTTCTTTAAAATTCATCTGATTGCATCATTATTTCATACATTTATTATTAATTTAAGGGTAGTAATAAAGCATAATGAACCAGTTCTATTGCTCCACTGCTGCCCCTGTTAAATAAGTGCAAGAGATCAACCTACGTTAGTCTGCTATGTTGTTAGCTGGATTTGAATGGAGAGTTTTAGTGTCCCATGGTGGTGTAGGGGAAATGAAGTACTTGAAATTTTGAAGGCAGAAAAATGCTCAAACTTGCAGAGCCAGTTCACCCAAATCACAAAAAATATGTAGTGCCATCTCTCCTTTAGTTTAGGTTTTTTTCGTCCAGGTTTGTTGATTCTGAAAGTACTGTACAGAAAAAAAAACAGTCAAGAACAGTAGTAGTGACAGTAGTAGTAGTAGTAGTAGTAGTAGTGTTTTATTAGTTTTAATCGATATACTGTCTCAGATTATTGTCACCAAATTCAGCATATTTTGACTGCTGTGAGGGCATAAATTCATACTTACTCATACTCATTTTGCAATAGACACTGATGGTTTTAGTTGAACAGGTTATCTAGCAATACTAACAAAAAAGCCTGTATTTTCATGGCGGTAAACTGGCAGTAACGGTCAATAACACGACACATCGCCGGGTTGGGTGCGTGGATCCTGATGTGGCCGTATTATGAATATTCTGCTTATACTGTTCAGCTTTGACTACTGCAGTAGCACCTGTGACAAACAACTCACAGACAAATCTATTTCCCATCATCTGGAAGGACTTTGGACATAATGATATCATGTAAGAAAAGTATCATCAACAACAACAGATGTGATATTAAAACTAAGATACATGACATCACCAGATGCAACACTAACAACAGAGAAATATTATAAGTTACTTAACTTTCCATCAAGATCTTTTTTTGTCAAACCTCTGCATTATTTTAGGAATATAATATAAAATCAAATATTATTCTGACGTTACATACAACATACAAGACGTTACATACAAGTCGCTACAGGGATATTATTATACAGGGCTTGAAGCGAACTAGTGCTCTGATATATATATATATATATATATATATATATATATATATGTATGTATAATTTTTTATTTTTTTCACTTGAATATTGCTTCAATTTTTCACAGCATACTGGACACATTTCCTTATCCTCAGCTGATGGAGCGAGAGTTCCTCTATCAGCACCTGGAGGTAAACATTAGTTTATCAGGAGGCTGATGGATCTCAGTGGTGAACTGAAATTTGAAAGATACACTTCTGTTACACTGTGATGAGGTTCATGATACAAGTAGCTGGTAGAGGGACAAACCACACAGCTCATTTTCGACAGCACAAACCACTGTGAAACTAGAGATGTATTAGCTGTATTACCTTAAAAGGTTGGGAGAGATTCATATTGTTCTACACTGTTGTTTTGTGAAGTTTACACACTGCAGCGTTGTATTGAGCTACAACAGTGCCTCTTGTTTAAAATGTCATTTAAACCTCCATCAGACTGCAGTACTTTCAGATCGTTACGTGTAATCAGGGGGTCAGAAAGCCAAGCTCAGAGGGAGAATCAGTCTCAGTGTGTTTAATAAAAACTGTCACTGATAATAACCTCATCTCCCAGTGCTTTGTGTGTGTCTATAGTATACCATGTTCCCCCTACAAACACACATAAACTAGGTGCTTTCATGATTCAGCAAACACTAATGAATTTCATAAAGATTTAATAGCTTCATTTAAACGTTCTGCAAGCTGAAATTCCATTTGAAGGCCAACAAGGAAAAAGAGCGTAACACATTTTACAGACAGACTCTGAACACTGGACTGCAAAATAATGTCCAACAGCCAGCCAGCAGCTCATCGCCACATATCATGTTGTTTTTTACACTAGATCTGCATTTATAAAATGATCTTTCAATGGAGCAGAAAACACTCAATCAGGTATGTGAGCAGCCAAGTTAGCAAAATGCTAACATCAGCATGCTAATTCTCACAATAACAATGTTAACATGCTGATGATTAGTAGGTATTAGTAATGTTTACTATAGATGTTATTCTAGCTATTTGCTAATTAGCACCAAACACAAAGTACAGCTGAGGCAGAATGATATTAGTTTTGCAGGTAGCCTATTTGGTTTATGGACAAATTGAATGTTTTACCCAATCATGGCTAGAGGAAAAGTCAGTATGATTCATCCTCTGGAGACGATGAATGTCTGTACCAAATTCTTCCAGTTCACCTATATGTTGAGATATTTCAGCCAAGACCAAAGTGGTGGATCGACTGAGTGAGCCACCAACATTGCCATCCCTAGAGCCACGCTGCTAGCTAGCATTGCTAAAATGTTTTGCTTTTATGACTGTGCCCCTTGTCTGTGCATATAGCCTACTAGTCAGAGTGCCGTTGTCTATGCAGATAGACTAATTGTTTGCACATAGCCAGTCAAGTATTTTTATTGTAAACTGTATTTGCATAAAAGGTCCAGTCATACCAGCACATAAAACTGGGAAATTTCAGAGCAAAATCAAATATGATATCAATGGAATCAGCGCAATCAGTGGATTTTGCAAGGGTGTACTGGGAAGTAAATCTATGGGATTCTTTTGTCTCAAGAGCAACTTTGGTGAACTTTGACATTTGCAGAAGCAGCCTGTTTTGAGGGAACGGACAGCGGGAGAGTTCGAAACAGGAAGCTATCTTAGCATATTAGCTGTGTTGCATCTCCCTGGCACACAGTGACTCATGCTCTGTTCAGTTGTACTCTTATAAGCGTCTGCACAAAAAAGGCATGGTCTGCAGATAGGTATGAGAAAGGACAATTTAAAGAGTGCTAGTGAAACATCAAACAAAGAGAAATATGGTATTGTTTCATGTATTAATGGCGAAGGTTACAGCCTCCTTATCGTTCCACACAGATACGATGTTTCCGTCTGCCTCCATTTTTCATCTCTCCAGTGGAGCGGAAGCTTGAGTGATATTTAAGTTACGCGCTTCATGTACGTCATGATGTATTCGCTAAGTCTGTTTCCATTGTGCTTTGTCGCATTTTGTTTGTATCGATACACCAACTTTTCCATGTCAGCCAAGTGTAATTTCGAATTTCCAGCATTTCTACTTTTATTTATTCACTAATTGAAAATGCACATAAAAACAGGTGAATGGAAACACAATGGTATAATAAAATCTCAAGACTGTGTTAATTTATTTCCCTGTTAGCACACAAGAGCTTTTGTGACTAACTAGCGCTAGCATGTTCCCAGCTGGCTAGCTGCTTCAGAGCAAAAGACACCACCAAACCAAGCCACCAGTTCCTGGCATACTGAACTGTGACACAGCCTTTGCTTTCTTCAAAGGTCAGGGCTAGGGCTGAACAATATGTGATTATTGTGACAGATATTGTCGTGTTGGTCACGATTTTATGCGTACTGCGTTTCAGTTTCAGAATATTTGGACAGGTTTTTTGAGTACAAAAATGGATGGTGGTTTTACCTGGACTTTGTCAGTTCAGTGTGTTTTCAAGAAAAAACTGGATGGTACAGTATATTCTAAATTGTGTTCCAGCTATGAAAGCGCTAACTCAGCCATGGCTGCTCTAGTGTTACTGTTTTGAGCAGAAGAAGAATCAAACCAAAAGCCACATTCCTGTAATGTGACAGAGTTGCCATCATTTTTTTCTGTTGAGTCCAACAAAAATACAAAGTTAATGTTGAGTTTTCTTTCACTGCTGATGTAAAATAAAGGCTCTGGGTGGGAATCTGAGTATGTGCAGACAGTAAACACTGCCAGTGTGTGCTTTCCTGCTTCGCTGTGTGTATCTGCGGCTCTTCACTTTCTGTCTCTACTTTGTACTGCCGAGCTTGGCCCTGGAACATGTCTTCATCATTATAAGTGGAGGTTTGGAATGAACAATATTAATGGCATTTTATCCCCATGCAGTCGAGGCTTCCACGGCTAACTGTACCCGCTGGTCACACACAGCTTTTTATTACACCATTGACTTATTTGGCAGTTGGGAGCTGCGCATAAATTATCTTCAGAGTGTTTATGGAGGAACAGTGTATGCTCCAGACAATTCAAGCCTCTTTACATCTCTCTTTCGCCTTGTGTTTGCCACGTATGCAAACTGCATTCAGAGAGGCCATAGTTCCCCCTCAGGAGAAAGAGCACTTTATGGGACTTGTATTGGCTGGGCAAAGTACAGTGAAAAAATATCCACCCTTATTAATATTTCATTGTGCTTTAATTGCTCTCATTATCTCTAGATTACCCTGTGTTTTGTCGATACATTTTTATAAGGTAATTACTCCCTTTCTTTTATAGTAAGCTGCCACAATGCGGGGTGTGAATACTCCCCTTGAACGTCCTGTGAAGCATCTTAACAAAAGCAAACTCAACAAACACCAAACACTGTAAAGTGGGTCAGCTGCTTTGCACGGTTCATGGTCCACAAAAGACAGGATCCCTGTGGAGGATTGCATTCATCTCAGAATCATCTAGAAAACCCTCCCCGTTGGTTCGCTAACAGCAGAGAGAGGGCTGCAGGAAACCAGTTAACAACAGTTCCTGTCCTGTCTCATTGTACTTTAATGCCATGTGGGGTTGTGGGGAGTGCTGTAGCTGCTATACATTAAGCTCAGGCTGTAATGAAATAAGTTATATAAGCATTAAATTAGAATGCTGAAAATAACTATTTTCTCTGTTTGGTTAGATGAAAGGCTCATGCGCTCACAACAGAAAAGACAGCTTTTATTTACTTCCTCAACTGTTGAACTTTATCATTTCTGAATTAATGACTGCATTATCTGCCAGCAACTGTGATAATAATAAATCCCATGAGAGGTTTAGCCTTAATGTTTCAAAGCCACACATCATTTTGTTGAAAACTGTAGGCTTTTCCTCCTCGTGTTTCTGTGCTGAGACTGCAGCGTTTCTACAATCTGGGCTCAGAAATAGTGCAGCAGTGGGTGAGAGCCATGAATGGATTTGTTAACAGCAGTAAGACTACAATCATCATCATCATCACCATTATCATCTTCGCCACTATGACTGCCATACCTACTACCAGTCTGTTTTCAAAGGTGATAAATGGTCTGTTTGTCTTTCTCTGCATGTCCTCCTGTGGCTCTCTGTACTCGTGGGTAGAGGAGTGAAGATACAACTACACTGATACGTTTTTGTTTTAAAACGCATAATAGAGGTTTACGGCTAGCGTCCACACTACTCCGGCGTTTTTGAACCTCTAAAGCTGAAACCTTTTAAAACGCTGCTGACCCCATTTTAGTTTGAAAACTCCGGATTGTGTTTTAGTGAGGATGGGCGGAAACGGAGACATTTTAAAACGATGACGCAGACACCCACGTTCGCTTCCTGATTGGGTCTAATCAGACACGGCGTGTCCTTCCCTGATTCGTCACACCCCTATCATGTGACCCCTTCCCAGACAAAAACAAACAACATCAGCCTTGACTACCAGCAGTTAATTCAACATTAATAACGCATTACAACACTTACTTTCAGTAACAGTTCCACCTGGTCGAAATCTCTGCTCTTACTTTTCTCCATCGCTGTTCTTCGTTCGTAGTATTTCCTGTAACTAACTAAGCATCCAACCACAGAGCAGACAATCTGCCTCCTGTTTACACCGGTATGTGCATGCCCAGTATACGTGAAATGTGATATGTGATTTCAGGCGTGTAGTATGGACGGAGATTATTTCTGAAACTGTGATAAAACGCTCATGTGGACGGAGATCGTTTTCGTTTTAACATGAAAATGTAGTAGTGTGGAGAGTTGCTGGTTCCAATCCCACCTGGGAAAACTGTATAGAGGAGAAGTGAGAAACCATTCATTCCCTCACTAATTATATTCTTGGTCAGATGAGCAAGCATGGCTGCTCAAACGTAACCACTCTTTGGGTCTGTGTTCGTAGGGTTCCTGCAAAGTTTGCACCCCAACAGTGGCGTCCATATGGGCATCGTAGTCATCAGCTTGGCAACCGAGCCAAGGTGAGCTCTCCACACTCTGCTACTTGGCCTGAATGTCTGCAGCTGAATATGTGTAAAAACAGGGTTGTCATTTGCACTCAGCAAGTCATCCCGCATTAAAAAAAGGAATGTGATCCTCTCCAACTGTGCTCGAGTATAAGTGAGAATATTGTGTACGCGTGTGTGCCTGCCAGGCTTTTGTGTGGGAGGATGTGGGACGGGTCTGACACACGCAGATAAGAGTGAAGTTAGCGGTCTAGAAACGCTCTGAGATAGAGAGATCACGACTGGACCGCGGTTACTTTATAAGCGATCCGTGTCCTGTGAAAGTGCAGAAGGCAACGGCATCTCAGTGAGTGCACAAGGAACAATGGGCTGACCTACAACACAGTCACAGAGTGTGGGATGATCCAAGCATGACGTGTGGTATTCAGTGTTTCTATATTCAGCGGCAGAGTGGAGTGGAAGTGATAGTGAAGTAGCAGTAGTAGTAGTGATTTCAAGTCAAGAGGGAGTTGCAGGTCCTCCTGGGATTACATCACAGCAGCATAGTTGTATAGTCCAGGACCAGGAAGGCGTACTCAGGTAAATCTCTCGTAAACAAAAGGTATTGTGCAATTCACAATTACACAACATTGATTGATGTAAGGCATGGCTATGCCCCTCAAATATTGTCTGTAACATTTACACCTGTAGTACCACACTTTTAAAGTTTACTGACACTGATACATGTATATTTTGTAGTTCTTTGTAAGAATCAGTTATGCATTAATGTCATAGTTCCCCCTATTAACTAACATATCAACAGGGTATTATGTTGTCATTGGAGTCTTTCTGGCCTCTAGTTTCACAATGGTAAATTGGCAGTAAATGCAGATAATGGTGCAGCTGTAAATGGAATCTCCCATTTATTCTGGTCCACACTACTCTTAATGGAAAATGTAAAGTGTTTAAGCTTACCGTAAAGGCACTAAACCTACCACAAAGAGCATATAGGGCAGCGGTTCTCAAACTACTTCTGTCATATCCCCCATTTTAAAGAATGCCCTCCCATCCCACTGCAAACCAATATAATTGTCATTAACCCTTAACAATACTGGGGAAATGTGTAGCAGAATGAGTTTACTGAAATAACATAATTAGCAACATGAATTTCATGTTTTTTCACCTTTACATGAATTTTTATTATGTTGATTAAGAGTTAAACTTTGTCCAAGGTGCCAGAAACCCTTGATTTTTTATTTTATTTCAGTATTGACTGACATACTTGCTGGATGGGCTTCACCTGTCAAAAATCTGTCTATCTTACACACATTTATTCATTTACTTACTTACTTACTTACCTACCAGGGACAATGCACATTAATCAACATTTAAGTTTACACATCAATGTAAATGTGACGGAGTTAGCTAATAAGCTCATTTTCATCCATAGTCCCTGGGAAGGTTGTAACATATTAATGCCTAATGTCATCAATACAATGCTTCAACAAGTACTACAAAACAATACAATACAATGCATAAATACATTACAGAAGTAACAGAGATATATAAAAACTATAGCTGATAAAAAATAGTTGTCTGATTAAATCTTAATAACCTAAATCTTGATAGCCTTGCTATTGTGAAAGCACTCGTTTGTATGCTGTGCCCACATGCGTTGGATTCATTTAAATTCCGCCACACATTTTTCACCTGCTCATGTGTGCCCCTTCTGCAACCACCCACACAACTTGAGAACCACTGCGGATATTATTAGAACAGCCCAGTATCCTAGGAATTATATTCATATTGGGCAGGTTCATACCTCAGTATTTTCATCCAGTGCACTTAGTGCCAATGCAGGAAGTGGTGTATTCTATATGTAGCGAGGTGGAAGTAAGGGTGTGGAGCGCAAGTCCCATCACAGACCTGCAATTAATGCTCACTGTCAGGCTCACTAGACAGAGGTCCCACAAAGCAGACTCTGACACGGGGAAAAGTCCAAATACTTTAATGTCCAAAGTTCGGTACACAGGTGGTCAGTCCAATCAAGCAGAGGTGTCCAAAACACAAACGAGGGTTCACAAACACGAAGGACACGCACGAAGGAAAAACGCTGGAAAGCTCACACGGGGTCGAGACAATCTGGCACAGAAGGGAGGGGAGACACCCCTTATATACACTTAGGAGGAGGAGACAGCGAGACACAGGTGAAACACATTAGGGCAATCACACAGGCGGGAAACTTGACAGGACATGGGGAATGACACAAGACAGACTACCAAAATAAAACAGGAACCAACACGACACAGGACACAGACTATCTGACTTGACGGACCCTGACACTCACTTTTTTATTAACCACAACCACAGAGACCTGGCGTGATTCGGGGTTCTTGTCTGCCAATGCTCTTGTAAGGTGACAGCGTTATAGGAATAGTCAATACATTGATAAAATAAGTAAACGAAGTGAAAAGTGAAATGCATTTTTAAAAAGTTATTAGTTTTTCTATCCCACATACTGCTTTTATTTTTCATGCAGACCTGCTGAGTAATATAACACATCTCCTGATTCCTTCATGAAATTGATTTGGCATAATTGTGTGTTTAGGCTTGGAATTGGTTAAATAAACCACTTAATGAAGTGAGACTCTAAGACAGCATAGTGGACACATTTCTTTATGTTGAAATGAATGGAGGCTGGTGGAACAGTGGTGAACAGGTTTGTTATATAAAATCTTTTAAAAAAAGTAAAAAGAAAGGTTTACTTTGGTTGAAACCGGCTCCTTTTTCATCCTCTGATTAAAAGCCTTTATTGTATTACTGTGTTGACAGAAAGTGGAGGAGAGTACTGAGAGAGTGATGCTGGCAGGCAAATGGGTTAACTATAGCTTACTGCTTCGTGTTTAGGAGATAATTCCACAAACACAGCTCTCCGTGCTCTCTTGGGCTCCTCATGTGATTGGCCTCAGAGTCTGGGAGCTGAGCTGCATACATAATGTATGTGTGTTATGACTCGCTTATAGCTTAAAGAGCAAGCCAGTCCCTTCTTGACAGCAGTGTAGTGTGGGGCACATCATAAACATTGAGAAGCAGGTGAGAGTGAAAAATATCAATGTAAGATGATGTGCAGTGTAGAGCTAAAGTTTGTGTTTTGTGCACGTACACAGGGCTGTGTGTGCGTGTCTGTGGCCTCAACACTGCAGGTCTGTTCACAAACTCAAAAACTAAAGAGTTCTGTTCAGTGTGTGCAGTAATCGGTATTCGTGCCATGTTGTGGAGACAAAGCTTGTTGTGTCCTTGAATTTCCTGAAGCCTTACTGAAGTTGTAATTTACATTTTACAATTTTGACATTTAGCTGATGCTCTTATCCAGAGTTACTCACAATGAATAAGCAATAGATTGGGAGTGGAGTGTGTTGCTCAAGGACAACTTTCATAGGACAATTGGGTGTTTTGGCTGGTTCAGGGATCAAACCTAACTTTCTAGTTCAAGAATGGTCTTTTTTTTTTTACCAAAACTGCACAACACTACACAGGAGAAAAGCGTTAACATTGGAGCACATCTAATACAATGTGGAAAGGTATTGTAGGAGCTAAGGCCATAAAAACCAAAGCCCTCTTCACCAACTTTAGATTTAACCCTTGGAACAACCAAAGAACTGAGCCAGAAGACCTTAGAGGTCTGATAGTTTCCTATTGCCTAAGTAGGTGTGGAGCAAGGCCATGCAGGGCAAACTCAAAACTTCCTCTCTGTTTACCTGTTGTCTTCATAAATTCAGCATAATGCCCATTTCCACAGCACCAATTCCATCAGTACAACAACAGCCATTGTCAGTCTCACTTTCTTTTCAAAGAAATGCTGTTTTTGTTCCCTGATTACTTGCAGACATTCTACTTTGCAGGGTTTTTTGTTCAGTGTTAAGTTATTGTCAATGAAACTCAGCACTTCCTGCACACGTTTCACATTAAAAGGCTTGCAGAAGCTCAAAGAGCATCATCCCCTGCTTTCCGGGTAGGCTTTCATTGTAAAACAGGTGTTGGGCTTAACAGGGATCGAAAAAACAGTTAAGTAGAAGTGATTGGAATTAATTAGTAAATAAAAAACATTTCTGTTTTTGTTATTTCTTCCTCTGGACTCGGACTGCAATTATTTTAATAAAAGTAATAATTCTATTTGAGAATATGTGGTATCTCAGCTTTTAAACCAGTTCTAAATCTTTGACTGAATATCTGCAGTGCTGTGGTTTCAGTTCATGGCTTTTTGAAATCTGATGTTAATATTTTATAGACGCTGTTTGTCTAAGTTTGGAATCTTACCTGTTGCCTCAGAGATGGAGCAGTCATGCCAGTAAGCAGTCCATGGTGTGTGTTGCCCGGCACTCAGCTGCCCTGGCATTTGAGTAGACTCCTCTCACTGGAGCCTATTATCCTTCTCGGTATTGTCCCTGGAGAGGCTTGACCATGAAGGTCAGTGATCTGTGGCAATGTGATCTATAACAGAGAGGGGGGTTAGAGGCTGCTTCTGCAATACAGGAGCAGGAGAGGCTCTTTCATATTTCCAGATAGGAGCAGAGTGCTGCTTTCTAAAAATGCTTGTTGTTTTCTTTTTTTCAGTATTAACACATTTGCACTTGTGATACCTTTATCAATATTACATGAAGGTCTGGAGCTGCAGACGTCTGCAGTGCTTGGGAAAGCCTTGAAATGTTGTCTTGAAATAAAGCCAATACATTTTTGTCAAAAGATGTTATAGTATCAATAGATAATTTAAATTCTTCTGTGTCTTTGTGATGACTTTAATATATTCTTTGTGACGACTAAAATATGATTGACAGAAGTTTTAGCTTATTGTGGTTGTTCCTGGTTGCTCATCCCTCCTCCATGGAGTTGCAAAGACAGAGGCATAAAAAGTCCTTTTTGTTATTATATGACTGTCCATTGGAGCACTTCAAGTGCAACTACTGCATGCTGTGATCATTTGTTCCCAACTGCAATGATAAAGCGTTTTGATTTTGCATTTCTGACTGGCACCTTCTCCACAGCAATATCAGCTAAGGCTAGGGCCATACTGACCATTCAGGACACTAAGAAGTTACATTTCTTTTTTCATTTTACAATTTTATAAGCTGATTCCAGTATTTTTAGACTTGCTATATTTATATTTCACTCATTTTACACCAGTAAAATAAAGAAAATAACACACTCTGTATTTCTCCACCAGGGTTAGTTTGGTCAGCTGTGTGGGAGACCTTCATGTTGGGAAAATTTCAAATAAAATATAGAATGTACAGGAAATGTAATTGAACAGTTAACTAACTAAACATTAGTCCAAATACTTCCACCATTACAAACATGACTACTCAGACATTATGTTAAAATAACTGATGGCCATAAATCTATAGTATGGTTAAATGATCAAGGAGAGTCCTGTGTTTCTTATGTTGATGGACATGGGGAATTTACCGTGGTAAAAAATACTTTTGGAACCAGTGGCTCCTTCCATTTTCCAACTCTATTCCAATCTGGCTCCACCCTTTCTGCCCAAATTTGGATTGTCTGGCTCCAGGAACTGCAAAGACAATGTCAAGCCATAAAGGGAAAACTATGGTTTACGACAACTTGGGTTTTGTCTTTGGTTGCATCAGCTATGATAACATTGTACCAAAGTAATTACCGACCTTGAGCCTTATTTTTTACTGATGTCACCGCTTTCTGAGATCTCAGCAACTACTTTGGTGACTAATGTCATCAACTAATAGAACTGATGAGAGCTACAAAAATAAAACCCAAATTGTAATGACCATTAGTTTTACTCAAACCTGAATCCCAGCTTGGAAACATCCCTTCAGAACGGTGCTACCAATGAATGCTGTATCAATGTTTTTCTGCAGTCTTTGTTCTGAACACACATTTTTGACCATAACATTGTTCTCTAATGATGCTGGTTTTACAGTTTCGTTCACAGCCGTACTTGGAGTTTCTCCGTGTGGTTGTCAGCAGAATGTCTAAAATGTAGAATGCCATTGCTAAGCAGCCCTTGTCACTTTGTATCTGGGAAGAATTACCCCAAAAGGACGGCTCGCAGCTCTGTCGGGGGGAAAGTGTCTTTGTTGAAATCCTGGTGCCTGTTCTTTGGAAGTGAAGCGGCCCTATAGTACTGCTGTCACACCAAAGAGGAATGTAAGAGACTATTCAGAGCACTAAGCAAGAAGGTTAATTAGCCAGACAATAGAAAAGCAATTTCATGATGTCACTTCTGCTTCCAACTGAAATTATTAATCTTTTGAACACAGCCTCTTGGAAGCAGGGTTCAGACCAGCCGAACAGAGAGAGAGAGAGGCAGGCGTGAAGCAGAGCTGGGCAGACGCTGAGCCACCGCTGAACTAGCTGTGGGGTTATTAACAAGAGAGCGACGGGGCTGTGGAATGACTGCCAGGGTGTTTTCTTTCTGTTCTTTCTGTTAGTTAGCTGAATAAGCTGATCTTTACCCTGGGTGGCTCTTATGAAAACGCCTCCCTGTCACTTTTGATAAATGAGATCGGTGTAACTAGAAAAATACATGCACCCATGCGGGAGATCTCGAAATGGCACTGCAGCAGAAAGCGACACAGTATTGTGCTTATGCCTCAGAAACAGCCAGTGTGCATGCATGTAGGGGCTGTGTGTGTGTGTGTGTGTGTGTGTGTGTGTGTGTGTCAAGTTGTGATAGACACAACTATGTGTGCAAACATGGACGTCAGCATCCATTTATGTCTTCTTCTTTTTTTAAAGCTATAAAAAAAATGTAGCAAATAGGTAAACAGAATGAATGAATAAATGAATCATCTTAATTTAGGGTCAAGTTGTTGGTGATGCCATATGTAGCCAATCCATGCATCACAATATGGTGTAATATCCCAAGGAATTAACCGCAATAAAGAGTCACAAAGTGGGAGGAACTGCTGGTTCTGGAAGTATTTTTCCCCACTGTAAATGTCCATTTCAAAGTGTTGTTCTAATGATCCTCAATGTTCCTTAACATAGAAACAGAGGTGTCTCCTCGATAATTAATGCTATACATATAGGTTTATACTTTTTCCATTAGTTTTTTCACCAGTTTGTCATGGTGCGTTACTCTAAATCAGTCTTTCCCAAACTTACCCATTTTGGGTCGCGGACCCGTTTTTATTGGGTCACCAGTTGGCATAACTGTAGTAAAAATAGTAAAATGCATAACAATGCTATCATATGTGAATTCATACGCTAGTCTGTTCAGCTCAAATGCTCATAGAACTGGAGTTACTTCCAGTAACCTTTGTTTGTTTTGTTGCAAAGTGAAGAAATAAAATGACTGCAAGTTTAACCATGTCCCAACGTCCCCCTGAGTCTCTGGCAGCAACACAGACAATGAACAGGACCTCCACTTCCACCTTCCAGAAACTCTATTTTAGAATTTTGGAATTAATTGTATGCAGTAGTTGAAGTAACAAAAAATCAGAATATGCACAATAAATAGAAAACAGCTTTTTTGTGGTCTATTTCTGTAGTTTTTCTTAAATTATACATTACATTTATTTAGCTGACACTTTATCCAAAGCGACTTACAATAAGTGCATTAACCATGTGTAGAGTTGTGCTTGATGTCAATGGGGAGCTCGTGCCACCATTGTGGAGCCAGGCTGTGAAAAATCTGTCTGGCTGTTCAGTCATTAATAAACAGAGTTTCTCACTTTTTAATTGGCTAACAGCAAAGGTTCTCTGGCTGTTGAATCATTGATAAATATTTATATAATAATATTTAATAAATTATATAATATAAATTAAAGTAACCAAATCTGCAGTTGTAAATGTTAATAGGTTCTAAATATATATGTTATGGTTTTGGAAGGCACAGACATGATGTCATCCTGCAGAAAGTGCTTAGATGTGTCGTTCTGAAGGGCATGGACCAATGAGGTATTTTGTGGTTTAATTTGGAGGACTTGTTGGTGTCAGGGTGTGGCACCTATTAAAATTTGTAGTCTTAGCCCACCTCTTCATGTGCCTTTCTATTTCTTATACAATATGATTCAATCTTTGAACAGAAACATGTGGCCTGGACGGTTAAAAAATGTGGAGTGTTTGACCTTCAGTAGAACTATGGAGCTGATTCTTATGGGAGGGTCCCTGTTTTGTTTGTTACATTACATTTATTTAGCTGATGCTTTTATCCAAAGCGACTTACAATAAGTGCATTCAACCATGTGGATACAACAACTACAAAAATTACAAGAATCATGCAAGTACATCAACTTCATCAAATTTGCTGAACTCCTTCAAGTGCTACATTTAGAAACAATAAGAGATAGAAAAAGAGTTGTTTTATGGGCCAGGGTGCAGTCTGAACAGATGAGTTTCAGGTCTGTGAGAGAAGATGTGTAGAGTTTGTGCTTTCCTGGTGTCAATGGGGAACTTGTTCCACCATTGTGGAGCCAGGACGGCAAACAGTTGTGATTGTGTTGATTGGTAGCTGGGCTCCCCTCGTAGTGAGGGAGTAGCAAGCTGATTGGCAGTAGCAGAGCGTAGTGGACTGGCTGGGGTTTTTATATTATGAATGCTTACTGTATTATTTTACTGTTTCTTGTCATAAAGAGAATTAATATTTTCTATAAATATTGTGTGGTTTCCAATGCATTGTGCACTGTTTTGTATTTTTGCTGTTATTTTTGAATATTGAAGCTGTTCGCTGTTAACTCTGTAGATTGTGGTGAGAATTAACCCCTGTTACTGGTATGAAGAGAAGATGCAAAAACATCTATCCAACAGTGTTTGAAAATATTTTGGATGCTAGAACCTAAAATACATATATCAGTATATAATTAGTATATAACCATGTTTTTTAACAATGTTTTTTTTTCAAAGTTTAAATATGTTTTAAGCCCATCAGTTATCCTCGCAGAACAAAGGGGTTTAACAAAGCTAGCAGACCAGACTACAGCTCCTTTCCACAGGTCACACCTTTACAACACTTTAACTGTCTCTATTAAGCTCTACACTCTGCATTCATCCACTAAAGTGCAAACCCAATGTAACATCTTGCAGACTCTGCAGCCTTTTGAAGACGATAGGCAGATTTCTGCCCAAAAGCTTTTTCAAGCTGTTCACAAAACCCTGCCGCGGCAGAACGCTAATAGGAGCTAGTCTGCCACGTCTCGGAGATTAGATTAAATATCAGGGCCCTGATCCTGCTTCTGTAGCTGCTCTCCTGCAGACAAACGTTTCAACACGCAGACTTACACCCAAATCTCATGTCTGTGGATGTGATAAGTCTGAGTGTCACATCTGAGCTGAATCCTCCCCAGCCCAAATCCTCATTGCAGCAGAATATACAGAAAAAACACAGCCTAGTATATAAAAGTGTCATAGAACCTCTTTAGTACAGTAGCTTTTATATTCAGATAGAAGATATTTAGTGCAGTATTTAAGGTTTAAAGACTGCTATAATGCCATAAGGTGCAGTGTTTTAATCTTCATTAGTGTGCAAAAGCCACTGAAACAGCATTAACCGTGTGACACTGCAGCTCCCCCATTCAGTGGTAGTGGAAACTCGAGGATACATTTGATTATTAGGGTAGAACAGGGTGAGATAGTGACTGGGTAACGCGAAGCACTGTGCCCAGGGCATGTTGAATCATTAAGTCGGCATGTCCAGGACTTATATATGGCATATGCAGCGCATTCTTTCTAAACAGCTGGTTTTCCCCTGTGATCTGATGCCTTTGAAGGTTGAGAGGATTTTAGCTGTTAGAAGAAGAGATGATAAGAAGTAGTGAATCACCATCTGAAAAGCTTTACTGGATACAAATCTGCTCTGTTTGGTCAGATGTAATTAGCTTAATTCCTTATGACAACTTTGTTGATACAAATAATTTTAATGCAACAGAGTAAAAGGAAAATGAAATATATACTAGGGTTGGGGTCTGAAGCATTTTATCAAATTTGAATCCAGTATCGAATCCACTTATAAAATCTGAATCCTTTTGAATCGCTTATCCAATCTAATTAGGTTTAGCTTTAAACATTTGTAAGTAAGTAATGTGATAAATAACTAAAACTCAAAGATTCAGTGTAGATGTGTAATCACCTTGTGTTGGCTGAAAAGGCAGAAACACTTGAGTTTAATGTTGACAGCCTGTAGCTATAACATGAAAATGATAAGGAGCAGAAGATATGAATGTTTAAACATGTTTCTGACACACTGAAATAACAGTAGGTTACTTTGGAAGCTTCCTTGGGCTACAATTGCTGCACAATTGCTTTGCAGCGATGAAATTGTAACCAGGAAGTCCAGGAATATGGGAATATGCACCACTAAAGCACTGTATTAACTGTGTCACGGCAGGTAGTACTGTAGTACTGGTAAAATGATTTGTTGCTTGGGCTAGGGGATTAGTTACCACTAAGCCTTTCAGCTGTACCAGCTACTAACAGGCCAGAAAATAAACGTAATGCCTTGCTTTCCACTCAAGAAGAAAAGGATGCAGGCCTTACCTAAACCACAATGAACTCGACTAACTTTCTGCCCTCGCTCCACTGCTTCCAAGCACGGTTGCTCACTCGACTGCTGGCCCAGCCCGCTCCAGTCCTCCTGTCGTAATAAATTGAAACCAACCGTGCACTGAGCTTGATTGGTTTTAGGTTAACAAATACACACTGACAGAAACTAAACCAAAATACTTGATGAGGGTCATCATTCATTGTCCACCACAGTCTCAACAAAAAGAGTTGCACTTCCTCTGCTCTTACTTCTCTGGTTTCTGCCTTCTGACAGCCTCATATTAGGTAAGACCCGCCTTTATTGAATTTGGCAGGCAATCAAAAATGACAACCCGTGACCATGACAACTGACATGGTAAGATATAAGGTGGGTCCTGCCATAAGGTTACTGTTGTCACCTCATACTGAGGCCCTGTCTTGAAGAGTTACTGTGTAACTTTTTCATCCTGGAATGTGTATCACTTTGTTACATTGCAGCTTGTATTTTGTGTGACATTTTATGTTGGAACTGTACACTGAACTGAACAATGAAAATTAAGCATACATTACTTGATTTTAGCTTAAGCTCTGAATTGTTAGTGCCTACAATAGAGTGCTATTAGATTCTACAAGGCTCTTGTGAATTTTGAGTTGTAAAGTATTTAAGACTTGTCTATAAAGGGCAGCATGCGACATACCAAGCACTACGAAGAGGAAATTTGTGTTCTGGAATATTCATTGTACACCTTTGAGATTGCCCTTCAAAATACCCAGCAGCTTCACGGTCTCGACAAATGCTCACACCACCTACCCTGTCATGAGCATGCCTCTTTCACCGTCTATAGATCACGTATATGCAAATGAAAAGCGAGGGCCCATGTCGCCTGCAGGAGCAGGGTTCATGTTGTTGTTGAGTGTACATCACCTTATATCATCCATTCTTTGATCCTACTACGGTTAATTTAAAGATATATTCCAAAGAAGACTTGTAGACACCAATTACAAACCTTTGTGATATGGAAGAGAAATAATAAACCAGCAGGGAAACCTCCCACCAGCAGCTGTGTACTAATGAGAATGATTCTGGTTCTAGCGATGTAAGGACAGGGAGTCGGTGTCTGAATCATCATTTCTCATTAGCGTATTGCATACGATGTAGAACAGCAAAATGTACCTCTGAGCACATGCTGGCCCTGTCATATGGACAAAAAGAGAAACAGTAATGTGAGGGAGCCTGAGAGCCTGAAGGGTTTTTATCTTCATTGGGTTTAGGATGAATGCATAAGTGTTTGCTAAAAATGTATGAACAACTCATTCATGTTGGAGCTTGGTACTCATCGGGTTTACAGAGGTTCGTAAATGCATCCTCCCACCCTCCCCCGCCTACTCATGGCTTCTGTATGAGCTAACTACGCACTGAAACATTCAAACTATCACTCTACACTCTATGACTTACTGTGACAAAGTGTACTTTTAGCAGTGTCCGTGTTGACGCATTTCCCCAGATGCTGGATTTACTTCCACTAGCATTTGTGGTTTGGGCCACTGCAAATATTCCTCATTTGAGACTGTCTTCACCATAAAAATGCTAACCAAGTAGGTTTTGGTGTTGGTAGTGAATGTCCTCCTAGATCTTTCTGCGGCAGTCCACTGACTCCTGGATGCTGACTTTTGACCTCTTCCCAGTGGATGCTGTGAGTGGTTTTGGTGTTCACAGCTGACGCTGTCTGTTTCTGGTGTTCACTCAGTCCCTTGTCCAGGGTCCTTTACTGTTTCAGTGATGTAGTCTTCCTCTCAGAGGGATCCTGCCTTCAGGATGTACCAACGGACATCTTAAGGTGTTGAATGGTTTGTGGGAATTGTGGACTCCCTGTGACTTGAAGACTCTGGTTAGATGTCCTGACAGTCCAGCCATGTAAGGGAGTCCTTGTTAATTTAGCAGTGTCTGTCCTGTTCTTCAATCGGGCAGGATTCTCATCATCCACTCCTTGTACCTGTTGGCCTGGACCTGCCACACCTCCCTCTCTCTAACCTCCTCCTCACTGATAAGATGTTGTGCTCTGTGTAGGGGGGTAAAACTTTTTTTTAACCTCAGCCACAATCTTTCTTATCTTACCTACAGCACGTAAACATGGACGTTAACAAGGCAGGATTTATAAAAATTATAAAAATAAAAAAAATTGGCTTTGCAAAAAATAAAGGAAATGCATTCAACATGTTTGTTAGGCCTCAAGGATACAATGTGTTTTAGTGAAAACTGATTGTAAACATGGGTTTCATTTGTTTACAGGAAAATTCAATATGGCACCTTTTAAAGAGTAACTTAACACCCCCTTAAAATCAGTGTTTTAACTTCTCACCTTGCTGCAGTGATGTACAGGTGCACTGCACTGTATTTCTGACATCCTCCAACTTTGAATGAAATGCTGCATTATACCCTCTGTACTGTTGTCACAATAGAGAGTTTAATATCTAAAAATTCTCCACTGTCATGATACTACAGCAGACAATTGAACCAGAGACAAGAGCTTTTCTTTTGCAACTCCCCTTGCACAGGATTTGATATGTAGTTTTAGTGTCTATATGTATCTGCTGGTAACAGTCAAATCAGCCAGTGTAGGTGTCCTGGGATCCAGTTTTGTGAGGTACACTGATGCTGTTCCCATGTTTCACCCATCTGACTTTTTTTCATATGAATTTTGCATTGACTGCTGCAGTGTGCTGTCATGAGACAGACTGTGGTTCTGTATATTTCAGTTCTGACATTTTTTCTTCTCCTCTTTACTATTCAAACTCAGGGGCCGCCTGTGCAGGCTCTAAACCCTCTGGAGCTCACACTGAAATGAAATTTCAGCTTGCACAACACAGTCTGTGAAAGCTCTGAATGTTCAGGAAATTCAATATTGACTTCAATCTTTCACAACGGTATCGAAGTAGTATTGAAATTGTGGTTATCAGGACAACACTGAGACCAACATTTCCAAGTCTATCTACAGTAACAGTACGGGCCTGTGTTCAGATAAGTGTAGCGGTGAAATGATTCTGCAGCCGGTCGCTCCCCGTCCACCTCTGAGCCAGTCAGGGAATGAAGGCTGGAGCCTGGCGGGCCCCGGGGACGGCACGGCGGCGTCCGTCAGGAGCCATGATGAGTGTTCACATCAAGGCCTTCACTGATTACTGCTGTCCTGGCTCTGCTCAACATATGAGAGAGGCACCTGCATGACCGCCATGCTTGACTTGACAGGAGAGATCTCGTTTTGCTATCTCCCTGACCTCCACACCATCCATCCTCCACAGAGCGCCCTTGACTTTGGCCGGATGATTTACTAAACACTCCTCCTCAGTGTGCTGCTCTGCTCTCTGTGATGAAATGCTCCTGTTTGTGTCCCCCAGGCCCTGTGAGCACATTCTAAAGGACTTTGCAGATCATTTGCAATGTACCATATTCTAGGCTGGAGTTTGGGGCAAAATAACTAATCAACAGAACACGAAGTATATTAACAGTTTCGGGCACTTTTAGGTCCTTGGGTACAGTAATAATTTGTGCCATTTTTCTGCTATGTATGACTCTGTTTATCTAATATTGATTTAAAGAGATTGATGAAAGTTGAGGAAAGGTTTTGCATTTGTTGTTCCATACAATGAAGAGTCTGGTAGATCTTTCTTAAGAAATGTTTTTGGTGCACAGGAAGCCATGCATTTCATTTATAACATGAACCAACAACAGCAGGCAGGATTACATATAAGACTGTGTAAAGCCAGTTGCCACCTTAGCTGAATTTAACAGAAAAAGTGGTAAGTTAAAAAGGAGCTGTAGGTTTACACCAAAGATGTTACCACATAGCACTTTAAATAAAAAGCACATTTACAGTATTTAAACTGCATTTTCATTTCTTGTCTACACATAAATATCACTTTTAAGAACACTTTTAAACACAAACAAATAAAGACCAAGTAAATACCATGTACATATGTTGTTCTCAATACCTTTTCCATTTTTTTATATCACAACAACAGAATCCCATGAGAAAAACAAACCAGCAATATTTGTATTTCAAGTGACACACTCAAGGAGGTCATGTGGGATATTACATACTGTCCCAAGTGGCCAGATAAATCAAAGGCATAGATCCTGCCAAAGATTAGACAAGCATGCATCTGGGGTGATGAAACTGGGATGTTCAATTTGTTTTTGTTACATCACGAACCAATCTTAACCCAAGGTTTTCTTACTAGCTTTTTCCGGAGCTTTCAGCTGCATATCACTATCTTCTGCAGATGCAGTTTGCTCAGTTGAAAACATGTTGAACGTGAAGTTTCATACTTTGGTCGTGTTCAACATGGTTTATGTTGCATCAGTGTGTTGGTACTGAAAAACACTATGCTTTGTTGAAAAGTGCTGCTGTTCCTTGGCCCACACAGTCAGTCGTTGGCTTCACCTTTTCCTTATCCATCCCTCCAGCTGTTACACTGAACTATTCATCATCATCATCACGACCCTTAGCAACTCTATCATAGCAAGCAGGCGATGCTTTGTGTGGCAGAAAACCTTGTGTTCAGTTGAAGTTGATAGGACTAGAGATAATGCAAAGATATGACTCATCACAGACAATATTTGGCAATTCAATGGTGTGTGTTTGGGTGTTTGGACATTTGAGTGTGGGTGTATGCAGCCATCTGTGAGTGTATATGTGCACTGTACAGATGTAGCATGCATGTGTGGGTGTGAGCCAGCAAGGAAAAAAGGGATAATCTCAGTTTATATTGGAAAGCATTCTGTTTTTTATTTCATGCTGTTTATCTGCATGTTTGTTCATATCTGAATAATAATATTGTATAATGACACTGTGCATGAAATGATGTGCAAATGTGCACAGTGGTGTACTGATTTCATTTGGACTCCTTTCTATTTTAGGCTGTTGGCTGTCTGTATCTGAGTTATTACACTGTATGTCAGAGAGGTTATCACATGTGCAAAAGTGCATCTATAAAATTGCAGGTGTCTCTACAGTAATAATGGGGTAAAAAGGAGGAGACTGCATCATGCATAGTAGGCTGGAACGAGTGGTTGCACTCGAAGTCCCATTTTATTTGACCACTGAGATATGCTAATTTATGACCATCCCATAAAAATACCGCTTATCACCACAGTCCCCCCCGGCGGCCCGCTGTTACAGCTCGTACCGTGTCTTTGAGCACCTTCTGTCTAATGCTCTGCACTTGAGTTATTGCACTGTATTCCCTGATCACAGGACTATATTATGATTGCAGCATTATGTACACCTGAGTGCTCTATCCACCCAGAGAAATGGACCTGGGTCACATCACGTCCCAGATAGAGTCCGTTCCAGTGTCCCTGGGGGCCGATAAGTGACAGGTTCCATTATGGAACAAACTGTACAAGACAAACACAAGATGCATGCCTTTGGCAATAGACTGTATATTGTCCAGATACGTTATATATATATATCCCATGGAAACGTTATTCTTTATTTCTGCCTTTGAATATGTTATTTCTTAAAGGGAATGTACTATTGCAACTTGGATTTTATTTAGTCGTTTTGGCCACTGTAATGAAGGTCCTCTTCATTACTAGTAGTGGTAGCACAATGTGTATAGTTCTGGGTACAAGAAATAAATACACAACACACACCTGAATGATTGAAGGCTTTTATTGAAATTGTGATGTGTGTTGCAGATAGGGTAGTTGCCTCGCAGCTGGACATGATTGAAGGCCGGCCCTGGGAAGACAAGAATACATTTAGTGTGGCTAGTTGTGTACTTTAGCATTAATCTGCTTATGGGGTAGTACATTGGCCAAAGCTATGGATTAAATTTACTGTTCACTGTTTAAGTGTGCAGTGGTATAATGTGCATTGTTGTGTTCGGGTCACTCACCTCTGTTGTGTCTCCTCTTCAGGGTGTTCGGGTAAAAGAGTCCCGGGGGTATCTGAGCGCCAATTTGAAGGTTCCGGGAGATACCACGTGGTAATTAGTATAGGGGTGGGGAAGAACTTTAATCTGCTGTTTCAGTTTCTGTGGTGGTATTGTAATGAGGAATATGCAGGACGATAATAGACACTATCTGACAGTAGTGTGGTGTACATGTGTTTTAATGTAGTGTGTGTGTGTGTTTTTGTATTTTTGATGTCTGGAGAGGGATTGGGGTCCCTATACTGTGGTAGTGGTTGAGGGCGTAGCCAGCGGCAGGCTATATAAGGCTGCCACTTTCCATCAAGTGCTGCTGCTGGCAGGACCACATGCGTCCTGTGGTCCACAGTATTTTTTATGTGAAGATGTCTGTTCGTTGATGTATTTATTGTGAGTGAAATAAACACCTGGTTGGTATGCACCTCACCTCGGCCACAAGTCTCCTACTGTTTAAGTCCAGCCGCTATACGGCCATCCTAACAACCCTTCCAAATTGCAATAATAAGCTTGTACTCAATAGGGCATAGTGTCAGTTCAGGCAGAGCACTGCAGTCACACTTTAGCTGCTTGGCATCAGCTGCTTCAGTCATGCTTCACCATCATCTGCTTGGCTACCAGGTGACTAATGACGTCCAGATACTTTGTACAGGTCTAGAATGCGACCATTATGTAACTTGACACTTTGTGCCCATGCCATTTGCTGCCACAACTCCTTCCACCCACCAACCCCCTCCTTATGTGCTAAGTTTTGGTGATTTAAGTGAGATTTAATGTTCATATATGTGTTTGTTAATGTGGGATTAGTTCTCCCAACGGAATCCTCAATGATACTCAAATTCTTCAGGAGCTCTCAGAAAGATCAGGGCCTTTTCTGCTAAATCTAAGTGTATTACCATTTGCTGTAAATGGTCACTGAGTGAACTCTGAATGAACCATGGTCATTTCTAAGAACATGGTGACATCATTAATTGGAAACAAACCTCCATTTTAGACAAACTTATTTGGAAGAGAAAACAAAGCAGAGAGGTTATTGCCTTCTTATAACTCTCCATTGTACTGACCTTCAGGCGTGCTTTGTTTAAGGTTTAACTCCGAATAAAGTGGTCATGCTTAACTTTTGGGTAGTTCAGACTCACAGGGCACCCCCTATGAGTCTGCCACAGGAACTTGTAAGATAAGATAGGTTAAGTTTAATGATTCCTGTGGGCATCAAATAAAGATTTAAAATGAGGCAGACAGATGTTTAAAGTGATGCCATTTAACAGATGATTTGGGGAAATTATTTTAGGATTTTGATCATTTCTGGTAGGACATAGTTGGGCATGTGGCTCCATTTCAGATCTTTTGCACCTGAGTGCCTTCTGTGGTCTTTCAGATGGGCCTTACCTTTAACTCATCTGTCTTTATTGTTCTGTTTCTCACACAGGTTCCTTTGTATGACTCTACCATGGACCACATCATATGCTGCCTGCTGGTCCTGGGAGCCACAGTGATGATCACCCATGCATGCCCCAAGTACTGTGTATGCCAGAATCTGTCTGAGTCCCTCGGGACATTGTGTCCCTCCAAAGGTCTTCTTTTCGTGCCTCCGGACATTGACCGCAGCACGGTGGAGCTTCGTCTGGGAGGCAACTACATTCTGCGCATTACGCAGCAGGATTTTGCCAATATGACCGACCTGGTGGACCTGACCCTCTCCAGGAACACCATCAGCTACATTCAGCCCTTCTCCTTTGGTGACTTGGAAACACTGCGCTCGCTTCATCTGGATAACAACCGCTTGATAGAGCTAGGCCCTGATGACTTGCGTGGATTGGTCAACCTGCAGCACCTCATCGTTAACAACAACCAACTGGGAAGCATCCATGACAAGGCCTTTGAGGACCTGGCACCTGCCTTGGAGGATCTGGATCTCTCCTACAACAACCTGATGTCTCTGCCCTGGGACTCAGTCCGCCAAATGATTAACCTGCACCAGCTAAGTCTGGACCACAATCTGTTGGACTTCATTCCAGAGGGCACCTTCACTGACCTGGAAAGGCTGGCAAGATTGGACCTGACCTCGAACCGCTTGCAGAAGCTGCCCCCAGATCCCATCTTTGCCCGCGCCCAAGACTCAGTGATCCTGACTACACCCTATGCTCCCCAGCTGTCCCTAAGCCTAGGCGGGAACCCACTGCACTGTAACTGTGAGATGCTGTGGCTGCGGAGGCTGGAGAGAGATGACGACCTGGAGACTTGTGCCTCCCCTCCTGCCCTGAAGGGTCGTTACTTTTGGAATGTGAAGGAGGAGGAGTTTGTGTGTCAGCCACCTCTCATTACCCAGCACACCCATAGAATGCTGGTCTTGGAGGGCCAGACGGCCAACCTAAGGTGCGAAGCAACTGGAGACCCTTCTCCTACCATCCATTGGATCTCCCCTGATGATCGGCTGCTTGGCAACTCCTCCCGAACCGCTGTGTACAGCAACGGAACCCTGAGCATCACCATCACCACTTCCAAGGACTACGGCACCTTCACCTGCATTGCCGCTAACGTGGCCGGGGAGTCTACCGCCTCTGTGGAGGTGTCCATCGTCCAGCTCCCCCACCTCAGCAACGGCACCGGGCAGCCAGCACCGCCGAAGTCACGCCTCTCTGACATCACAGGGACCACCAGGATCAGCAAGGGGGCTCCCAAGAGCCAACCTGAGAGGACTGTGTCTGTCTCCGAGGTGACAGCTGTTTCTGTGCTGGTCAAGTGGACAGTGAGCAAGTCAGCTCCCAAGGTGAAGATGTACCAGCTTCAGTACAACTGCTCTGATGATGAAGTTCTGATCTACAGGTAAACACATGCATATTTTAGTAAACTTGAAGTGTTGGCACAGTTTATGTGGGAATTCTTGACATGTCCAAAAAATACAATAATTGGTTTATTTAAAGCTGCACTAAATATTTTTATATTACCAATGGATGTAATGACTGAAATGTGCAATGTGAAAGGTTGCTTGTAGTGATGAACCCACAAACGAAGGACTAGTAGAAATGGCAGAAAAGATGATAATATATAATATAATGTGTTTTCAGCTTGATCCACTGACCCCCAAGGGGCCAGAAAATTCACTTTCTTTAGTTGTAATGCTGATAATTTGTTCTGTTTCACCTAAATTGAAAGACATTTGGCACAGCAGAAACACTACTGTTTTGGAAGCTGTCTGAAACAGCTTTCTGTCTAATTTGAAATCACAGCAATTTGGAAATTACAGTTGTCATTATGGTAGTGTCAATATTTTTCCAATATTTGTGCAACAGTAAGTACGTCTTCATTACTGAAAGATGAGGAGTCAGTGGCATAGAGGGAAAAAGTCATTGCATCTGAATGAGAGGTTCAGCACAAAACTAAATATACAGAGCGTTGTGTTTTGGAGAAGCATCTGATCTTATACAAAGACAGATGCATTCAAACATTTAAACAAGCACTTAAACATTGAATGATGTCTATTTACAGGGTGCAGTCTTTACAGAATCACACAGCAAGACTTCCCAGTGGAATCAGTGTATTGCAGAGATTTCTGTAATATTTTACACTGACGTTGGCCCATCCATCATCCAATGTCTATATTGTCCATCAAATTGTTTAACAGCAGCAAAAACAACTCTTTTCCCTTCTTCATCACCCTTTCATCATCTGATGTCTCCCTCACAAAGCACAGTGCTGTGCTGTGCTGGGCTCGATTATGCTCAGCAGTCCAGAACCAGGGGAATTTATAAGCTCAGGAGGCAGGAGGTTTCTGTCAATCCAACTGCATTTGATGGGGATGAAACTGTATGAGATGAGGCTTGTATTCTACCGCCACAGCCTCTAAAACGAATGTGAAATCAGCCAGAAAAAAAATCCAATTACTTAATGCCATTTAAATCAGTTACTCCTCTCAAAACTGTGGAAAACAAGATATTTAGAGCTGTAGCCTCAGGGCTGTGGCCACCTTTTCATTGCAATATTTCCCTTCATTATGAAGCATATTTTCTTTCTTTTTTCACCCTGATACTAATGTAGGAAGAATGTTTTTTGGTCCTTTGTGTAATTATACAGTACAACTCTAGCAAATAGTAATGTAATGTTATTAATTCTATTCAGCACTTATATCTTTTGTGTTCTTGCATAAAACATTTTCATTTGAAAATCAACATTTTGAATATAAATATGTAGAAAGATTATATAATATAATATACACCATTCATTTTATGCAAATACTTAAACAGCATATGCACCAAGCTACACAGTACTTATAGAAATGACAGCTGATGTAAAGCCTATTCCTAAGGGCCTCGTTTAAAAACTCTTCATACATGCAAATTGAAATTTGCAGAGTGTGCTGCTTTTTACACAAATATCTGATGTATAAAATCCAACCTGAATGAAAATGTGCACACCTTCAAATATTGGACTATGAGAAAAGGAGACTCAGGTGGCAAAACAGTGAAATAAATTAAAATTGTCAATCAATTCTTTGTTCTCCATGTCAAATTACATCTACTTGTAAAAAGTTCCCAGAAGAACATCCAGTCTGACGTCAATCTAAACACCATGCAGTGTCTCCCCTCATTTTAACAGGCTGCAACAAGTTTCATGTCGTGCTGCTACTAGAACTGAAAAAGAGAACAAGGCAGCCAAACTGATAAGTATAGAGTGGAATTTGCCTGCCATAGTGGTCCATAGTGAAGAATTGGAGCTGTTTGAGACTGTCCTCATATGAAAAATGACAGCAGTGATCATTTGTTTAAACAACTACAATGATCTACTGCATGATTATGTTTACCTGACAAGGACCTGTAGTGGCCCAGCGGTATCCCTAGGAATTACATTATTACGATTCCGCACCTCACAGGTTATGTCCAATGCCAAAGTTCAGTGCCAATGCAGGAAGTAGTGTGTTCTTTATGTAGCGAGGTGGACAGTTAGAGTGTGGAGGTGGGGGTGATGGATGGATGGGTGTGTAGTGCGTCTGACTTTCTGAGTGCAATTAACATTCACCTTTTCATTAACCATAGCCACAATCTTTCTTGAAGATGTGTCTTGACTAAGTGTTTTAGTCATAACCTTTTATTTCCCTAACCTTAACCATGCATTAGTTTCCATGTACAAAGTGAGACATAAGCAGGGGACATAAAAGGTTTGTCATTGAACATAATTCAGGGTTTTGCAGAGTCATACAATACTGATGTTCTTGTCTGGTGATAGGGTTAAGTGGCCATGTGAAATATGACTCGTTTGTCAGGGGAACTTTTTAAAACCGTAACCAGGATCTTTTTCTAACCTTAACCAGAACTATTTGTTCCTGATATGTTCAGTGTGCTTGGAACGAACTTAGAACAGTCATAGCCTCTTCTTGACTACATACACTGCCTTCCTGTTCTCACTTCAAGAACTCTGTGTCTTTTGTTGTGTCTTTATAGTCTCTCACAGACATTCATGGTGTTGCAGTTAGTTGTTCACATGAAAAGTGATCGAAGTAGTTGTGTGAAGAATGGAAAAGAGAGAGAAGAGAAGTTCAAAGCCTGCCTACTTTCTGCCTGGCCAATCACTGAGTAAAGTGGGTGTGATTGTCACATTGTCTGTTTCTGAAAGTTGCAAAAATTGTCAGATTCAGGCCCCCCCCCCAATTGTCTCTCTGAAAGAGGGGTTTCAGATGATGTTAATTATTTCAACAGGCACTTTGTTGTAAGCATACTGACACCTTAAACCTGACCAAACCTTAATCACGGTAATGGCAGATCAGTAAACCCCCATACAAATCATTTTTGTAACAGTCATTTGTAATGGTTTTGGTAGGCTGTTGACCTGCCGATAGGGATGCAATATGAAATTGCAATAAAAAGGCAAAAGAAAAAAACCTAGAAGCCTAATAGAGTTGACAATTGGGGAGAACTTCAGGCGCTCCTGGTTCATTTTCTCTATTGACAATGTTAGGTGACAGCTGAAGCACTTCTACAGCTTGGATGATGAAGCTCTCCTGGTTGAATCATCAGTACAACATATGAACAACTGGGTTAAAAAATATCTCGTTCTTTGATTAAAAGTCGAAGGTACAAGCCTGTGGACAAAAAACATCTTTGTTAACTGAGCCAGAACTTACCTGATCAATTAAGATGTTAGCAAAAGCTGCACCAAATCTAGAGGGATTAAAACAACTTTCATGCTGCCATGAGAATATGATTTTCTACCTTAGTCTCTGTCTCTGTGCTGTGCATTGTTCTGAAAGCGGCCTGAAATGTTTCACAGATTCATGAAAGCCGAGTTGAATTCAGGAAAGTTGAGTGGAGACAATTCTCTGTAAAAGTTTGGATAACAATGGAAGTTTGGAAATAGGCCTGTAGCTGCTGGGATTCAAGGGATCCAGACAACTTAATCATTTCAGCTGTGCCCCACTGTTGTGCACACAAGGTAAGAGTTGTCAGCTGTTTCCTCTTCAAACACTGGAGCTGGAGGACAATGTTATCACTGCTCCAGTTTCCATGATTGGCACATTGTTACTTGAACTGAAGTTTTTTACGTGATCCTTTATGCAGGATGGGTGAATGTGAAGGCCTGAGGGCCCAGAGAACCCATTCAAAACTGACTTTCTGCTGCTGTCAGGCTGGAGAGAAGGCTTTTTTAAATTCCTGAAAAGTGTACTATTTTGAGACGTTCCATATTTGTGACTGCGGTATATTCAGAGGTGGGAAGCCAAAATTGCACTCGGGTAAAGGTACTGTTACTTTACAATAACAAGAACTCAAGTCGAAGTTAAAGTAGTCATCAAAATAACAACTTGAGTAGGAGTATAAAAGTATCTACTGGAAAGACTAGGTGAGAAGTGACTAACTTCAGCAAGCTCCCTGGATCCAGGCCTGGCCCTCTGCCCCCTTAGCAGATATAGTATATAGTATGTAGAGTATAGTATGTATGTATGAGTTAGTCTTATTTTGTGTGTATTTGATATTGTTTCAACCACAGGTTAACTTACACCTGTATTTCTTATAAATTTGCAATGAAAGGTCCAAGTAATTAGTTATGTATAGTATGCAAGGACAAGATTCCTAGTCTTATCTAAGTTTTACTAAATGTTACATCAGTATTATATTATGTATATTATTAAGTAAGCACAATTTTTAATGCTGTACTTTGCTTTGTTTCATTAACTACTGACCTGGCAAGTCCTCCAAATGAAACAACAAAATACGCTGATTTTAACTGCCCTCTGGGACGACACATAGAAGTGTTTCCTGGTTACGGTGTGGTTAGGTTTAAACACAAAAAAGACTTGGTAAGGTTCAGGGAAAGATCATAGTTTGGGTTAGGGGGAACGAACATGTTAAAGTTCGATGTTTTGTTGACCCATCTGCCCCCCCAACCTTCACCCTATACAGACTTTGTAACTTTTCAAACAGAAAAGAGCACATTCTTTCTATCACAAATAAAACATTGAATTCATTAGCAATAAAACACATCCTTGCTTAATTCAGTACACTCAGGGGTTTTGCTGCTACAGCCTTACTTGGTCTGGTATGACCAGTAGCTCATGGTGGCTAATGTTAGCAAGCTTTAGATAGATATTACTGTGTACATTACTGAGCCAGGTTGCAGACTTTATGACTATTCTCTACCTGTGCTACTGTTACAGTAAGTTTGGGATGTGACAGTGTGCCATCATTTTCACTTGTGGCTGCTGTTCAGCCAGCATTACATAGTCTCACTTTAAATTTGCTCAGTGTCTGCTGGATCTGTTAATAGACAACTGTATGCTAACACATTTGCCAAAACATACTTTATTAGGTCACATGGTGTGTTTTCAGCTGGTTCTGCTGTTAGCCAGTTGGCTAAAAAAAAGATCAATGAATGCAGATGTAGCTATTGAATTCATGTCCTTTCACGTTAGCTGCTGTGCACTCATATCTATGCCATGATTCTCTTTAATGAGAGCTTACTGCCAGATCCATGAAGGCTCTCTGCAGTGCTGGCTGCAGGTTTACATGAGCTATGCTGTTATCAGAGTTACATCAAGCGGAGACTGTAACACAAACCACAGGCCTAAGGTGGCACCATTGTCAGCTCACCTTCCTCTTCCTAATGCATCCATCCATTACAGTTAGATGGAGGGGATGTTTTATTACAACCAGGAGATATTCAAGGGTACAGACAAAGACACAGACAAATGCCACGGCCCATTTAATCCTCTACAATACAGCTGCAGAGTCGAAGAGTGAGGAGCAGCCGGTGAGAGGCCATTAGGGATTTTGATTATATAAGCATAATCAAATTTCCCAGCAGCCCCCCAATGTTTAGGCTGAATCAATGGGGCAGGAGACCATTTGGCATGACCTTGTCTGTATTTGTCCAGAGCAAAAAGCCTTAAGAAATCAATAGAGATAATGAATAATGTTTCCGTGATTCTTTGCAACTGGAAAAAAAAAAAAAACTACAGAGCCATGAAATAGTTTATTGGTTGTGAACAGGAAAGATGCAGCCTGGAGTAATGATTTATTTGTTTTGTCAGCTCTTTCTTTGAACTGAGCAAATATGTAGAATATTGAAACTGTAACTGACAAATCTCTCGCAAAGCTTAAAGAAGCCTAAGCCAAGAGCCCATCTCCTCCTCCGTACCCTCTCCCACTCTTCTTTTCTGTCTCCTCTCTCCGCTTTCACTATGATTAATGCTATGGCCTCACGCCATCAGCGGGAGCTAAGCAGGGCACTCGACAAATTGCCGCCTGAAGGGGCGGGAAAAAACTTTTATCTCCCTCTGATAAGCACGGGCATAGGTTTCTCTGGACTTGGGCTTTATTCCTATGAATTAAAATGAATTAACCAGTCTATGCAGACAACCTGAAATCAATTAGACCCAGACACAGGAGCGAGCAGCGAAAGCATCACTAGGCTAAAGAATTTCGCTCCCAATTCCAGGCAGCCAATTATAATGGTGTAATGAACTGTAGCACAAGTTGTTGGAGAACTTTTTTTTATTGGAAAACAGCTTCTTTTATTTGAGCTGTGGTGACTAATTGCGATAAGGCAAAGCTCTACCATATGGTTTTACCCAGAGTTGGCCTGAGGGTTATACAATCAGGTTCATGACTGATGTGAATCCCTGCAGGGGGAACTGTGGCTCTGCAAATGAATAAGTAATATCATTTAAACAGCAGGGGGGGGTGTAACTGCAGCAGTACAACCTCCAGTCCTCTGCTGCAGGCCACTGAGCAGCTCTCGGGCAGTTGGAGGCTCACTTTCTTTCTCTCGGGCTCCTCGACATCTTGAGGGTAGATGTTGAAGCTGGAACGTTTCTTCCTCAGCACACACACACGCATACCTGTTCATACAGCATTACAGCTCTTGAGAGCTTAATACCCCAACACCTGACACACTCCCCTGTGTTGTTGGTCCTACCACAGGGACTCCTTACAGGTACCACAGATCCAAATGTATCTTGGATTGGCCCATACAAAATGTGTTTCACTAGTCTTTCTTGCCTTTCCTGGGTTTTCTGCTTATTTATTTATCATTGTTCCAGAGTTCCGATATCAAATGGAGCCTCTGTTCACTGCAGCAAGACAGATGGCTCTGAGAGATAAAGCCAATTACTGTTGGCTGTCTGTTAAAGCAGCAACCGCGGAGTCTTAGCAGTGGAGACAAACTCCAGGGAATGCAAATGGAAATCTTGGCTCTCCTTTAATAAAAAATTGCACGGTGAATAGAGCTCGCATTACCTACCGCAGCTGTTAGTCAAGAGTCCATGTGCTGAAATTACATGTGTACCCCGTTCAGATGCTGATGGCTCAATTATTTATAGCATTTACTGTATCACTCCGCAAGGTTTTTAAAGCTGCCTCTGTGTCTTTAAAAGAGATATCAATCCAGGCTATTACAGAGGAAGAACTCTTTATCTTAATACAGTAATTAACCTGCAGGTCTTAATTGTTTTTCTTGTCTTTGTTAAGGATGATCCCGGCCTCCAGCAAAGCTTTCTTGGTGACAAACCTGGTGTCTGGGACCCGCTATGATCTGTGTGTGCTGGCCGCCTGGGATGACACCGCCACCACGCTAACGGCCACCAACGTCGTGGGCTGCACCCATTTCTTCACCCAGGATGACTACCCTCAGTGCCAGTCTCTGCCCAGCCAGCTTCTGGGAGGCACCATGATCCTGGTGGTGGGGGGCATCATCGTGGCCACTCTGCTCGTGTTCATCGTCATCCTCATGCTGCGTTACAAAGCTGCAGACACTGAACCCCCGGTGGGGAAGCTGACCAGTGTCAGTGACACACACTGTCAGACCAACGGGGGTCGACTCGGGCAAAATGGACTCCTTATGCCCCAGTCTCAGCCTCAGCCTCAGCCTGAGCCAAAGGTCAAGGCCAAAGTGACTCTGCAGGACGAGGTGGTGGAGTTCAAGTGTGGCTCCCTACAGAGCAGCCTCACCTCTTCTTCCTCTTCTTCAGGCTCCATGGCCGGGGGCTCTTACAGCCCCAACAGCACACTTGCCAACATTTGGAGTTCCTCCAAGCCCCGGTCCAACCTGGACCACCTCCTCGGGGCCTTCACTTCGCTGGAGCTGCGGGGGGCGCAGAGCCGCGACCCGGGGACTTCTGGTAGCACTGCGATGGTGTTAGCGAAACCCCACACAGACAGGGAGCCACTGCTGGGCCGGACACTGGACTCCAGCCTCAGCCGGCTCCTCATGCTACCCCTGGACTCCAAGCCAAAAAGGAGCCAGTCCTTTGACATGGGAGACGTAACAGGTGCCGGAGCCGCTCAGCTGTGCAACAAACCACGCAGGATTAGCAGCATCTGGACTAAGAGGAGCCTGTCTGTAAATGGCATGCTGCTGCAGTGTGAGGAGGAGGGGGACACGGGAGGGAGCAAGGGGACAATAGACAGTGCCGACTGGGTGATGGAGAGTACTGTCTAGGAAAGATGGAGGATCGTCACACTGTCAAACACTGCCCACATGGACGGCCAACAGCCATGCCAAGACAGACCTGCTGGTCTACGAGCCTTTGTCCTGCATGAAGCATTCACCCCTTCCACTCCACTGCTCAGACTCAAGTGAGACAGGATGAGGGGTTTTCACAGTCATAGCCAAATACAAACTTCAGGTTACCTTTGGATTGTTCTGCCTCCCTCACACTTTGTACAGAGATGGATTAGAACGGCTGATCAGCCTCTAAGAGCTGAAGGGAAATGACAGAGCAGTGCTGTGTGTTACAGAAATATGTGGCCATGCCCATGGACTGCTATTATATTGTATAAATTTAAAGTATGTAATGAAATTTTATATTTTTTATTTTGCTGGTCATACACAAATGATCCATTACTGGTCCCTGCCTTGACACAAGAGCAAGACCTGACCAGTGGTCACACCATAAACTCTTCTACTGTAAATTCATCCTCATTTCAGGTACCTACTGATGCAGTTTAACCTTCTGTGACTGAGTGGTGCAGTATATATAGGTAGATGTGATGCTTTGATTCATTAAGATTTAAGAAAAAAGATTTATTGACAAATTGTATGTGAATATATTTACTTTCTATACAGAGTATATATTTAAGGGGGCCACTCAGTAATTCTGTATGCTAATCATACCACATATTATGTGACTGCATATATTATGAAACCCATCATCTCCTAAACTATGGCTGAACTGTATGTAAAGACTCAGTTAATGGTTTGAAATGCCAAATGACTGAGGAGGAAACTGGTGCAATGGGTTGGATGTTCCAAGACAAGTAGGCCTGTTTAGTTTGTGTACATGAGATTTGTTAGGTCCAGTAGCAGTAGTCATTTTTTCGTTTTCTTACAGCACCCAGTAACACCCCCAAACCAAACATTTTCTCCCAGTTCACTGAAACTTGCTACACATTCAGAGCGATATCGGACGCTAAGACAAAATCAGGATAATTCTGGTTTATTACAACTTGAGTCTTATTTTGGTAGATTTAGCCATCATTTCTATCAGCAATAATAACACTTGGGATCTGGAAACGTCACTATAACAAAGTCCAACAGGGCAAGAAACAGTCAGACCATCAGACAGGCTGGAATCCTGATGATTTCAACCAAAAGTTCCCAATCGGGCTGCAAGGAAACAATATGATAAAGTAACAGTTTTATAACTTTATAGCCTACCATGTGGAGTTAATGACCTTGGACTTGGGTCAGTGTGTACTGCAGTTTTCCTCATCACTCCCTGTCACCCACCAGCAACAACGTACTGACTCTGAACAAAAACAGGTGATCTGTGTGGGAGGTAACCAGTCCACCATCAGCACCGTTCAGCATTCAGCAGGACAGGAAATCTGTGTGAGGACCTCACTGAGAGGTTTGTTCATATTGTTTTAATTTAGTGAGTAACCAGATTGGGGCGTCCTTGTGGATTATTGTGAAGGTGCAAACCACAGAGCCACAGTGTCACCAACAGGATACCCCTCTATCTGGCCAGGTTTCCTTCAGACCCAATATAAAACCAGAATTATTTCCCTTTGCACACTATATTCATTTTGGGGGAAGTAGCTAAAGTTTATTGTTCGGTATCTTTAAAATATATACAGGTCCAGTTAATTCATCTCTCATTTTGTCCACCAAGGTTGTACGTTACTTACGTCTTTCAAGAAGTCCCAGAATTTGTTTTGAGATTGTGCTTTCAGTCATTTTGTACAAATACACTTTTCAAATGGTCAACATCACATTTTAGAAACTAAATTCCTCCTTGCTCTCCTCATACACTGCTCAGTGTTCATAGAATTATGGGTTTAATAAGTAAAACGAATAATGAACCTATTTTCCTTCTATTGAACAACATGAAGTTGTTTTATTGTCAGGTGTTGCATGTTTCTGCTGAACTGGCTCATGAGACAGTTTAGTCCAGTGTGTACACTCATGCTGTCATTTCTCACATGTTGTTTGAATGACTTTTTTGTGATATTTCTGATATGACTGCGTGTGTACAGTGTCTCTGTATATTGGACTTTTTTTTGTACCATACTCCAGTTGGAATATGTGTGGCAGTTGAACTTTACAGTAGGAGAGGAGGTGAGGAGCAGCAGTTTCACTGTGTTGTTACAGTGCAACGCTGCACATTTCCTACCTGGAGCTGTAAAATATGTTTGTGTGGTCAAATTGTTGTTTTTGCTACTAAGATAAAACTAAAAATCTCCTGAGACAGCCATGTGATGTCAGAGCATTTCCTCTACGACTGCAGCAGCTGAGTTAAATGGGAACTATATAATAAAAATGAATGCTAGAAATCAAAACAAGTGATCATCAAGGTGAGACCCAGAGGCCAATGAAAGTGGATTGGGATTACAAAATGTAACTGCATATGAATTTAAAGCATATTGTACATTGTATCCATTCATTTGGTACATTCATGCGTGGATTGGATAAAATTAGGTTTGCATTTCATGGTTTAGCAACAAAACCTAAAGGCTCACAATAGTTTCTGGGCCAATCTGAACATCTAGCGCCGTGTGTGCCACCATAAATGTGGCCATATTTAAGGAGCTGCCATTATACTCAACACTAGTGTTGGGCAGTAAGGCATAATATTACTTTCCCCAGTATTATTAGAGTAATGAATTACTAATAAATTTCAGTAATAATATTTCAGTTACCCCCCAAAAAATAACTCATTACAACCTTACTTTTGTTGCCCCCGGATTCATTTTCGCAATCGCTAGCTTGGAAGATGGAAACACTAACATTCAGCGTCTGGAAATATTCCCATTACTCTGATTTTGTTGGGAGGAAAGAAAAACATCATTGTCAAATGTTAATTTTGCACAGGTAGTGGTACTAAGACTCTTTTAGACCTCCTGAAACACCTGCTGCGACAGCACAACAACATGAAGCTGGTGGAAATACACCCCACCAAAGACAAGCCCTCTGCTGTAGCCGTACAATGGCTAAACAACCAAAACTGGATTTTAATGGTGGACAGCTGCAGGCTACAAGCAACAAAGAACTGATGGTTGTGGCTGGATATGTGGTGGATGAAATCTCCATGATTGACTCTCCATCTTTCAGGCAGGTTCTTGGGAAAACACCGATCACAGACAGGCTCCCAGGTAAAAAAAAAAAAATCATCAGCTTGAGCCAGGTGTGCTTTTCATCTAGCCTGAAACTTTTATGGATTCACAGGCTGCCGAAAAAAACAGATACATGAAGCCTTAGCTGCGCTTATCTGCAATTACGCTGACATTCACACAGAGGCGCGCAAGCAAAGTCTGAATTTTGAGGAGAAAGGACGCAATTACTAATTTTACTAATATTAATATTTAATAATATTACTTTTGAAAAGACTAATGAGTAATAAATTACATTTTAGTAACGAGCCCAACACTGCTGTTGACAAATCTACAAAGCAGACCAGAAAGCCACCTGGAAGGTCAACGTAAAACCAGGTACCAAATGCAGATCACTTGGTGCCAATTAAATTACAAAAAAAAAACTAAAGTGTATTTGAAATCTAGGCTTCACATATCCCGAGCCACAGACTCTGTCTCTACCCAGCATACGTCTTGATGTTATGATGTCTTGATGTCCTATAGTAGGCCCTTGTCACCCAGTGAGAAGCAGATCAATTAATATCCAGACTGTGCTCCCTGGATAAAAGAATATTGTTCTATGTGATCGCACCAGATGATTACAAATGTTGCTCATGCTGACCAGGAGCCAATCATCAAAAAGGAGGCGGGCATGATGATGCAATGTGCCACGGATCATAGCGTTTCAGCTTTGGAGAGGCAAACTGCACGCCAGCCGCAATAATAGTAATTGCAGAGGTTTGCAGCTGCACGGGTATGAGTGCGAAGACCAGAACAAGAACCATGCAAGAACCAAGTCTTGTCTTGCTAGGGGCCCCTAAATGCAGCAATGTCCATCACAGCCCACAATACAAAAGTACTAAACCGAATGAACAGCGATGATTGTTAGAGCTGGATTTATGGCCTAGCTTTGGGGTGCATGCACTTAGCTGCTGTAGCTATGCAGAGCCATGCGAACCTTCCCACTATTGCTCGTGTCATAGAATAAGTCAAAGAATGTAAACACAGTTACTGTGGGGGATATAATATACATGATACAGTCTGATGTGGCACAACACATTGATCTGATGTTGTGGTGGTATTAACAAGTGAAATCTGTCAGCGGGGATCAGCTCTGGCCCCCCGCGACCCTCTAAGGATAAGCGGTTATAGATAATGGAGGATGGATAAAATTGAAAGGTTCATCTTCTGAGGCAGTAGTTGAAATATCTTCCTGTGGACCAAAGTGTTGGATTCAACTACCTTTGAATGTACTGAGTCATTGATATCACTTAACATCACCTTTGAATTTCACATGCGATGTAAGCAGTTTTATGATTCACTTTCATTTTGATCACCTCAGCTTCTGTCTCTTTATGAAATGATAAATTGGACTGATGGCCTTTAATGTATATTGTTCATCCCGCCCTCCTTCCACTCCGTTGGTCAAGTTTCTGCCCCGGCACCTGTCACTCATCATGATGAGCTGTTACCTCGCCTGAGGGGGAGGTACCCGGCATCTGTAAAGCCCCCGGAGGTTCAGAGGAAAACAACCAATCTGCGATTTAAAAGAAATCCTGCAGAGGTTTGTGACTGACACACTTTGAGCTTCACTGTTCTTTAGTTTGTCCTCAGCTTCACTGAAAAGTCAGAGCATTTAGACAATAAAAACATTTACAGAATATGCAATGTCTTTCTTATTGTTATTTTCAGAATACACTGTCTCTTAGAATATTTGTTATAGCATCATCACCACGCTCATCTGATCTGACAGCAACATGTCATGCAGCTGACCAAAGTCACAGAAAATGTCTGACAGAGACAGTGCATGAAATAACCTAAAACTGAAATAAAGACTAAAAACACTAAAGAAGACGAGCAACTCTGGGAGAATAGTCAGTCCCAAGCGGAAAAGTAAAGGTTTCACTTCAACTGACATATGACTTAATGCGACAGTTGCTCGCTTCTTCCTCACTTGATTTCATTAGATTTTTTTTTTGTTTGTTTGTGTCTGTCAGATTTCCGCAAAACTTACATCAAATGAGCTCAAACCCAATGTTAAACAGGAAGAGCTCCATTTTCTTATCTGTTACGAAGAGTGTATGGACCTCCACTGTACTATAATTTGGGAACAATGTTTGTAGTTTTGTCTATCATTTCTATTCGTTATAATAACTTTGTTCTCACCAAGTTAATAGTCGAGATATAGGAACACAGTGACATTGCTACAGTGACGTCCGACGAGGTAAGAAACATCATACGATCAGGCAGGTTAGAAACAAACCAACAGTTTATTCTGATTTCTCTGATTTCCTTTATTTGGAGGTCAAAAAATAAAATAATTTTTTTTTTTTTTGTTCTGGGCCACATTTTGGCGGCAACCTGTGTTGCCTATAGGAAGCGTGCCCCTGTCCGCAATAATGGTAATATAATAGTAACCCTACTGTTTCCTTTACCTGATAATTTATGAGTGCATCTACACAGAGCATTGTGCTTGACTATCTTACTTTTGACTAATGTTTAATTCTGGCGCCTTTTTAGGATAATATTAACAATACTACTATACTATAAATAAAGAATACAGATTATTATTTTTTAACCTGAAAAACACAGTGGGCATACTCTTTTTACAGCCCTGAATAGTGTCTGCAGGTATTGGCTAGTACCTGTTAGCGCAGCTGTGCACCTAGGATGATAGACATCCTATGTGCTCCCTCACCTGTGACTTATTGCCTAAATTTTCTAGTTGGTCTTTATTATGAAATAGGAAAGATCTGAAAAGTTGATTTACTACACTGACACTAATATTTCTGAGGGGCATATGTTAAGACAATAAGCATAGCTTTTTCCCTAGATAAAATAAACTAAATGCATTTTTATATAATTTTGCCTATTTTGTTATCTTATACAGTTCTGTAACCCTTTGGTTTCTCCAAATCTTGATCTTATATCTTACATTGAATAAAGTTATGGTTATGAATACATGATTTGCTGAGAAGCAAATGTTGCATGAACAAGGGGTTAAATTGTGTAGAGTTCAATTGATTTGCAATCTTTCTGTAGATATAAGGATTTAAAATATATTCATATTAGTATTATTATTACATTATCTTCAACGTCAGAAGTAACGAGCTAACCAATCACAGCACAGTAGAGTGGGACTTAAAAAAAATAAAGCGGTAGGGCAGCCTGTATGTAACCTGAGAGGCAAGCAAATCGATGAAGCACTCACGCACTACCCACTGCTGCTCGTTAAACGTATTGCTCTGAGCCCATGGGGATAACTGAAGGTGACTTCAGTGTATCACCATTTCTATCAACCCTTCACTTCTCTCATCTGGGCTGTGGTGGCAGGACAGTAAGAGATCAATGTTCAGAGAGATTTCAGTAAGAAAATCTACTTTAAACAATCAAAGTGAGCAAATGGGTTCAAAGCAGCTGCTTTGAAAAACATTTGGCAATAATATGAATGACTTACAGTAAATGGGCTAAAACAATAGGTTAAATGGGCTGTCATATTTATAGTGGGGCTAGAAGCCTGGATGAAACAAACACATGTTCTTACCAACATTTCAGTCAGCCATTTCTTTTAGTCCATGTCACTACCGTATGGAAATCGACCTGAAACTTGCTCAAGTGAGGTAATCCATCACTGTGACCATCATGTGTAAATTAACGGTTTGATTTTAAAAATATATGCATTGAAGTTATCGTTGGCTGATCAGGCAGTCTGGAACGCACAATTTTTGGAAAAGTCTGCACTGCATTACCTCAATATATGTGTTCCCTAAAGAAAGGTGATTTTCATAATGTATAGAAATGAGTTAAACCAGTGCCTGTCTGAATGGTAGGTGTTATCATGTTGTCTGTGAAGACTCTTACTCATCTAGTTTATGGTATATTTAGAAGTGCTTGGTCCAGGGCACATTTAGATATGATATCGTAAGTGCTTTACTTTGATGCGAGTATGATTTCTTTTTATAGTGTGCTAATATTAGTATTACACAGACATCATGTTTCACTTTCCTAAGGGGGTGGATTCTGCTCTGACCCAGGGTCAGACAGTACAAATTCATGCCGTGCAGCCAAACATTGTTGATGTCCACAGAACTTAATTTTAAATTCTAGTAGGTCCCAAAGTTCCCAAAGATACTAAATATGCAGAATTTTGGGCAATTGTGTATAAAATGATGAATACATGATCTAGAATATTTCCATCTATTGGAGCCATAAAAAACATGGAGTCTTGGGTTTGAATATTTTTAAATATAGTAGAGCTTCACACAAAATGATGTATGATATCGTACATCATTTGTGTGAAGCTACATGATGTTTAAACAGTGTGGACAGCAAGAGAACAATGTGTGACAGTAAGGAACATGATGATTCTACGACCTTAAAGCTACTAAAAGGGAAATTTAAAGGAGATGCATTTAAGGGGATACACACTCACTGTGGTACACCAAAGCAAAAACCACCTCCTTTTGACAGACATTGAAGAAAACAGTGTGAAAAAGACATTATGATACATCTTGTTCTGATTCCTCTGTCTTGTTAACCACCTTATGTGGTTTACTTATATCCAGCCAGCAAATGCCACTGTGGCAGGTAAAAGATCCAAAGGTGTGTCTCTGTGGGATTGTGCTGGGAATGCTGAGAGGGAGATATGACAGAGGCTTATGGCTTCTTTCAAGCCAGAATCCACCATAAAGCACTTGAACAATGGTCAAAACCAAGGTGTCAGGCAAACAACATACTGATGGTTTTGCTGCTTTCAGTCTTTCCAATAGAGGGGCTAAAATGGAAGGTTTCACCTCAGGATAGCACTAGATTAGGTCAGCATAAATATCCACAGCGGATTTCATGACAGTCTAGCCCATGGATATTTTAACTGTGCCATTTAGACGGACTAAATAAGACGCTTTTAGAATACGGCCCCTGATGATCACATTTAGGCCAAAATTTGTGTATGCGTCTGTACCACCTTATAATGTAATGATTTTTTTTAATTTTGTTTAAAAAATCTGATAACAATATCAGTCGAGATATATAAATGAACACATTTCTTTTAATTGTGACCAAGATATGTACTGAATGGGACATTTTACAATGTAAAAATGAACTTGTCAGTGAAATCTGGTTGGCAGTCTATGTAATGGTGTCACTGTTTCTAGCACAAACACCTTCTGAGAATTGGGTACCGGATTTCCTACTGATATATGGGCCTGGCCACTTTTCAGGGTCAGGGTCTAGTAAGAACAGTCATTACTTACGTCAAATGTATTTCCATGTTGAGCTCAATTTGGCCAATGCTGACAATGCAAAATCTTTCAATGTTCTTAGAGCTGAAACGATTAGCTGATTGATTGGATCAGTAAATCGGCCAAAATAACTGGCAACTGTTTTGATACTATCATTCAAGTCCTTTTTGAACAAAAATGCCAACCATTACTTGGTTCTAGCTTCTCATGTGAGGATTTGCTACTTTTTTTCTTTGTAAATTGAACATCTTTGGGTTTTGGACTGTTGATTGGACAAAACAGGACATCTGAGGATGTCTCCTTGGGCTTTGGGAAATTGTTATGGGCATTTTTTACTATTGTCTGACAATTTATAGGCAATCGATTGAGAAAATAATCAAATTCATTGATAATGACAATGACAAGAGGCAGGCCTAGTCTTCATAAACAGACTCTTTTTTTGAATACTATGTTCTTCTTCCATTTTGAGGATATTGATCCTGGTGTAAGGAGTGAAATGCAGGTCTCAGTATCCAACACGATGGAGCAGAGCCAGCAGATCCGCCTGAGGATGTCAGCGTGCTGCAAGATCTGAGAGTGATCTGAGGGATGTGGCAAATGGCTGCGCAGTCCTGCTTGGACTGATCTGCAGTTTAAACTAGACCTACCCCCAAGGACCTGAGAAACACATTTGAACTTCTTCAGAAAGTGTTGATGGACTTGGATGTCAACAGGCCTTCACAAAGGTGCAGGTCCTTAAAAAACAGATGACAGGAGTAATCCCACCTGCAAAAGATGTGACTGTGAACCTTGGCTTGGCTTATATTTTGACTTTTGACTCTAAGTCGGACAAGACAAACAATTTCAATGATTCTGATAATGGTCAGTCATCTCTCAAACAAATATATCACTGTAAACTGAGCAGCTTTGGGTTTTGGACTGCTGGCTAGACAAAACAAAGCAATCTGTAGACAGAATATTGATCGATTTCAATAACTGTTGGTGTCATCCCTCAACCAAAAATGACAAACATTTGCTGTTTGTCAGTTGTGAGCATTTGCTGATGTAGATGCTTTAATTCTTGATAACTTGAAAGGCTTTTGGCACAAATATCACTTGATGTCATGTTTGTGTGTTTGGCACATTCCTCACTGTGTCTGACCTGAAACTGTTTATTAAAGTCAGGTGAAGTTAAATGACTTAAGTTGTGTTTATTTGGCTCGCTCACATTGATTGGATTCACTCATATTAAGTACAATCAACAAAATCCTACAACATAAATTCAACTCATTTGTGTTAAGAAAATTCAACATAACTGTATGATGTAGCATTTAATTGAGACAGTTTGGTTAATTTTGCTTAAAAATTTGCTTAACTGAATGTAGTAATAATCAATTGTCTAGTCTTTCTCCCTTTTATTCAAGACAGTTTTGTTGGACCAGTTGACATAACTAAATAAGGTAAATGAGTGCAGTACCATGACTACCCAAACTAAATGTATTAGAAATGTGTCAGTTAGTATGAAGGATAACTTATCATGGACCAAATGTTGGTTAAGGGTAAACTTTGACCCAGGAGTTGGGCCAAACAAAAGGTCAGGAGGTCACCAAAATCATGAGGAATCATCCTCTGCAGATCACAAATATCCAACTATAATTGCAATCTGGTGAGTAGTTGTTACAATATCATGCTCTGGATCAAAGTGTAGACAAGACTGACTGATAAGGTCAGGGAAAGATGGTGGCCATGGTTAAAAGAAACTGATGTTGAGTGTTGGTAGGAGACAGGAAACCAACAGCAGTCAGCATCAGCGTCAGCGTCACATTTCTTCCACCTTTGCTCCAGACACACAACAGTCTCAGCCCCTACAGGTCCCAATCAGGCCAACACATATCATTTTAGTCATTTGAACAAACACTGATGCTGTCGTTTCTATGAGGACAGTCTCCAGCTCAAGCTGCATCCTACAAGGACAGGAGACTTTTTGTCCCTGCGCTCAGCCTCCCAGGCAAGACAAGGATTTCTGTAAATAGCAGAGAAATACATTTTTAATATATCTATTATTTTCTGACCAAATAAAATGGCCCTTCAAAGTAATATTTACAGACTGATGTAAAGGTCTAACCAAGGTAAATAGACTCACATGGTGCTTGTATCATCACAGACACTGCTCCCAGATAAGCATCCGCAGACAGACCTTCACGCACAGTGCTGATCTCTGGCATGTGTAAGCAGCGGGGGCCACCAGACACATTAATTGGCAGGAGAATTAAACTAACGCTTTGCATGGAAATCAAGACCCCATACAGATCTGCAGCGCTCCCATTTTATTTCAAAGCGTGCCAAAGTGCTTGTTGAGGCAGCTCATTCTGACATTTAATTCAATTGGTCAGACTAGAAAAGTGGAATTAGTGTGGATAAAAGGGACGTGGTCACAGCTGAAACTCGTTGCTGACCACCCACCAAATGCAAATTCAATCAAAGGCTTAGCCAGAGGTGATCAGAGGTGGCTGCTCTAATCAAAGGAATCTTAATAGTCGTGGCAATATGATCAGTCACACTGAAATATGAAATATTCACAGCCATGTCCTGCTTTAGTGTGAGATCTTTTCTCCTATTAAACACTGAGTAATCACACAGGAACACACACACACACAGATTTAGCTCCCAGCCCCAAAAGGTTTTTTTTTTTTTTTTTTATCTGATCATTTTATTTTTTTAATTTATCTGCTGTTAAGATCTTTCTGGATAAATAAATGTATGTAACAATTTTAACACAAGGTCCAACTTACGTGTTGTTTTCTAAGTTTTCACCCACATCTCATGGCCTTCCTCAGCAAATGGAGTTTTCTCAGTTGTCTTAGAAATGCCTTAGTTGTTGTCACATGACATAAGTGTGGAATTTCACCGTGCAAAGGTTTTTTTTTTGTTTGTTTTTTGTCAAACTGCTGTTTTCAAGGTCAAGCCTGAACCTTCAAGCTCAGTTTTAAAGTCATGTTGTTTGTTTTTCATGTCTGTCCTCAGTTCATTGTTTAATCTTGTTGTAGCTTTATAATTTATGTTGTGAGTGGTACAGTCATTCTACTTTCCACGTTGTGGACAGTAAAGCTCCTCACTACAGTAACTAACTAAAATCATAGAATGTGAGTTTTTCAGTCACCTCATCCATCTTTTCCCGGTCTGAGATTTGAATCAAATGGCCATATACTGTATCAGTAATAGTTTCCAATTACATTTTCTCACTAATTGTAATGTTAAGCATGTAATCTGTAATGCACTACATTTTGTAATGCAATTCCATGTAAGCCAAGACATACGCGGCTTCTGCTGTCACCTATTGTAGCTTTCTGAAGGGACATTTTGGGCCTAGAGTTACTGGACCCAGAAACTTAAGATTTGGCCAAAGAATTTTGGAGCCAGTATTTGGTTTTCATTAGTAGTACTAGATGATTAAGAGGATCCTTTAACATTATAGCATCAGCTGTTTATCATCACAGTTATGGGGCTGTAATGCCAACCATTTCATTTTTGTCAGGTTCATCTTTTAGCATAATAAGAGCAGGCAAGGGTCCAATGTGCTGCTAGTTTATCAGAGAAAGAAATAGCTGAATGCATCCACTAAGTTTTCAGCCAGGGATCAAAAAACCCTCAATCTACATGAACCAAAATATGGCACCACAGGGGACGATATGGTCCTTTTCAACTGCACACCAAACTTTGCACAACATTAGGTTGATTAAACCACTCCTAATTAGGCTCATCTCAGAGTTAGAATGGTCTAAAGAGCTGATATTGGAATTATTGACAACATTTTCAGTTGGTATTAACATGCAATCTTAATCTGGATAATAGTGTTCTGCCTGCATTGTGATCTGATCTCAATCTGCAGTAGGGAAGCAGAGCCGGCGGACTGGAGTCAGGTCATTGTTAGCTTAGCTTCATATACAGACTCAAAGTAGGGGAAAACAGCTAATCTGGTTCTGTCCAAAGTTATAAAGTAGAGCTGCCGACTCCTCTAAAGCTCAGTAGTTAACATGTTGTCTCTTGCTTGTTTAATCTGTACACAAAGAGAGACACAAAGACTTCTCATCTCTTGTATTTCTAAGAATGTTAAACTATTTTATAAGAATGTGGTCAAACTGTACACTTGTCATTTACACATGCCCGAGATCTGATCACAGTGCAAGCCAGCCAGACTGCCTCCAGATGTGATGGCAATGTGTGCATCTAAACCTGCATGTGCTTTTCCTTATTTATTTATAAGGAAATATATTTATTTATTTATTTTCATCTGGTTTGGAGGTCATTCAGACAGTCTGGCAATGGTTAGGTTTGGGGAAGTGGGGATGTGGCTGGAGAGAGAGGCACCAGTTTAAGTCCTTATTCAGTAGATCACTACTGCCGCTGTGTGGCCAAAGATGATTACACAACACTAATGCTTTATACTGTACATACTGTACTGTGGAGAGAGCATCCTGCAGTACACTCTACAGTTTGTGCTGACACACACAATAATGAAAGTCAACACTGTAACAGAGAAACTACCTCTCCATCTTTTAAATACTACGCTAAATAATAACTCTGAACATGTCTATACAGAAAAGCAGTGCTGGAAGATGTATATGTAAAGTAAAAGTAGCAAATACTGCAATATAAAAATACTACATTACAAGTAAAAGTACTGCCTTCAAAATGTTATTTAATTAAATAAATATTATCAGCCAAAATGTACTGACCTATCAAATGTAATAGTACTTAGAATGGCACCTGTTGGTGTTATGTTATATATATTATAGTGTATTATTATTGCTATTGTTAATTATTTATTGTTAATCACTATTAACAAGTAAGCAGTATTTAAATGTTGCAGCTCGTCTGCAGACACTGAAAGTCTATAGATGTATACAGTAGGAAAGCCTGGACATGTGGATATACTTGTGCATGTGTAACATGTAAGAAGATTGACCCTGGTAACACATGCATGTCTGCATGATGGTATCATGTGTACCATTTTTCAAAATATCTTACATAGTGTATTCTAATTAATTGTTGTGCATTTACCTGTGAATAGACTTGTTCCAAAAATCAATAAAGACATTTAAAATAGAGAAATATTAAATATTACTGATCGAGGTGCAGCTTAACATACTGTTGGGTCAATGCATCATGTTTGATAAATTGATGATGTGATTTGTAACATCTCAATCTGCAAAGTAGCTTTAGCTGTAGTGAAGTAAAATGTACAATATTTCCCTCGGAAATGTAGTGCAGTAGAAGTACAAGGTAGCATAAAATGGAAATAATCAAGCACCCCATCTGGGAAAGAAAAAACAACCTAACAAACAAAAATTGATTCTTTTCTTCTTTTACTGTTTGTCTAAATCTTTGATTTAAAATAGCAAAAAAGGAAAGTCATCACGTGACTTTCATCACGTCACGAAAGTCATGTATTCACTCCTGCTGAAAACTCCTCTCATGCATGAACCTGAAAGCTGCCCCTGAGACTAACTCACTGCTGCCCGAACTCCTTCAAAGCCCCAGTGTGTCGGGTTTTATGTGATTACAGCATCTTTCAGACGATTCTGATGACACAAGTTTTTGTTTTTGATAGCAGTAATGTTCAAATCCTTTAACGTTTGGGAGGTTGTTTTGGTACTGTAGCTGGTTCACTACTGGCCAGGAAGGACTCCCTCCTGATGCAGGAGACCTTCTCCAGCCTTTGGGAAATGGCAGTGTCTGTTGTATGGACTTGCAGATTCAGATTTATATGCAGTAAAAAATAAGTGAGTTGCATTGTTTAGTCGATGGATGGATTACTGAATGGGTCCATCGGCCACAGGCCCAGGCTCCCAAAGTTTCAGGGGGGCCCGAAAGTCAAAGAGCTTAGTCAGACTATATATATCCTGATCAGTTTTTTGTGTATTTGATTAGAGAATAGCTCTGCTTTAACAACATAGAACCTACACCACAAGTTTCCATGAATGGCTTCCTTTACTCTACTGTGAAGAGCCCTATTTCTTGTCTTGATCTGCTGGTGCAGGGAGTTTTGGAAACGGGTTAGACGCTGAAGTTCAATTCCCTGATAGAGAGGGAGGGGAGGTAGTTGGGGGGGGGGGGGGGGGGACCTTTTATCTGTCTGTGCCCAGAGGCCCGTTCACTCCCAATCTGTCCCACGGTGTGTGACTTCAGTTTCTTTGACAGTTTAGTAAGTGAATTTTGTTAATCGTGCGTTTTTTATAACATTTTCTATACAACATAGTAAGACCTGTACCCAAACATCAAATAATAATAATAATAATAATAATAGTATATATAGTATATATATATATATATATATAATCTGTGCTTCTTGAGATTGTTCACACCTCAGTGCTCCTTGTATGGATATGTCAGTTTATAAAACTGAAAACCTAGATCTAATAATAACTATCTGTGAATATATTGTTTCTCATTCTCACTCAGGTGGAAGAGGGTCCCCTTCAGATGTCCATTTTTTGTAAATAATTCCCCAAACATTCTAGAGTAATACTTGTGTACATCCAGGTAAAATAACATCAGTGTGTCAGAATGTACAGCAGTTTAGATCCAAATGAAACATGAATGAATGATTGAATGAATCCTCTCAAACTCATGTTCTGGAGGTTTTCGGAGTGATCATAGGAAGAGTCAGAGAGGTCTCCGGTTATAATTCTATCAGGAAATGCTTAACACTGGTTGTCTTTTTTTTCTTTATTTCTTATAATGGAAACAACTTACAGGTACACAACATGTGCAAAAGGGAACACGTAATAAATAAATAAAAAGAGAGGAAGGAAAAAAATGTATATTTTTTGTTGCTATAGTTTAATGCTAGGGGGAATAAAGATCTATATAAAAAAATTGGACAAGCTGTTATAGTTTAACTGCCTTTTGTTTTTTAAAGTTCTGAATTGAATAAATGTATTATTGACTTCTTTGCTAAAGGCAATAAAGCACGGTTTCTTACCTGTACATTTACATTAATGGATATGGATTTTGGCCAGTTAACACTGGTTGTCTGTTTTCTTTTTCAACTTTATTCAACAACAAAAATGTAGATATTACATCAGGCACAAACAGGTACACAACACAATATGGGAGAGCTGATAACAACAAAAAATAATATATAAATATTAAAAAATAAGGGATGAAAACAAAATAAATGAATGCAATGACAGACAAATGCATATTCTAAATAAGTTGAAAATAAAATAATCATAATAATAATAATATAAAACTAAATAAAAATCTTAAAATGAATAAAAATAATAAGGACAGACATTAGAAAATAGCAATTAATTTGATTTCATCCAATTTTCTGTAATATTTAAAGAACCTGTTGCTTTTTTTTTATTGTTTGTAAGAGCAAGAGAGTGAAGCACTGAAATCAATCAAAAAAAAGGGAAAGAGGGCTGTGAAGCTAAAAACTTGTTTGTTTTATTTTCCACTGAAAGAATAAACTGATCGATGCGTCCATATATCTGAGATTAAAGAATTATAGAATTTATAGATTTGATGTCAAATTTTGAAATGAGTTTCTTTGACTTTTTTAGGAATATTATCACTGGTTGTCAATAAAGTTTTCATGTGACGTTATTATGTTGTGCGCATGCGTACTAGCTCAGTGCTGCAGAGAGGAATCCCGCAGCTGTCCGGAGGAATGTGAGACTTGAGAAATGACTGTAGCTAGCGCCGGAGAGTAACGTTAGTCTGTACTCGCTGTTTTGGAAGTGAACCAATGTTTCCTGTCCGGTCCATTAACCCCGCAGCTCCTGGAGTAATGGCTCCAGAGCGATGAAGGACGCTGTGTAACTCGTTGAGCACATAAGTTACTGGGTTGGGTCGCTGGTCGCCGGAACACCGGTCGCCGGTTGCCATGGCCTCTTTAACTGTCAGCTCGGCGGCTCGGAGCAGCGAGAAATATCGGAGGTCCTTCTCGCTGCTCTTCTACCGGGCTGTGCGGGACCTGAAGCCGGTCTGGATGCTGGAGGACATGCGGACGATGGAGACTTTTTACCAGGAGGAGGACGCCAGCCAGAGGATTTACACCCCGTCGGAGGCGCTGCTCTACGCTATAGTTCACGACCACCAGACGTACGCCCAGTACCTGCTCAGCCGGTACACCGACGAAGCGCTAGCAAAACCCGGGGAGCGCTTCTGCTGCTGCCCGTCCTCCGCCCCACACCTGGCCATGGCTGTCCGCTACGACAGGCGCTACATTCTCGGCCTCATCTTGCAGGAGACTCACCGGGTACCCAGCACGCCTGCTTACACGGACCGGGCCGGATGTTTTCACATGGAGGACGGCAGAACCCCTTTACATCTGGCCTGCGAGCTCCTCCGACCCGAGGCGGTCATCATGCTGCTGGGGAACGGAGTGTCCCCGCACGTCCTGGACCATAACGGCTTGACCCCGCTGGATGTCGTTCTGGAGAAACTCAGGGACTCCAAGGAGGCGAAAGGCGGCGAGAGGAGGCAGTGTCTGGACAACCTGCTCATGTTCATGCCCAAGGTTCACTTTAAAATGAAAGGAGCTCTGGGCAGGGAGCCGGAGCGCTGGAGCCAGGTGCTGGGCGAGGAGACCTACAAGTACCTGGCAGGAAGAAGCCCGGCGCCGCTGCTCCTCTCCGCCATGCAGACTATTCTGAAGCAGCTGAGTCCTGCGACCTTCCCGGACAGCCTGCATGAGCTGCCCATCCCCTCGTCCCTCAAACCGCCGGGTCTGCCTGTGACCCAGCAGCGGGACCGGCAGAGGGTGGTGTAGCATCAGCGTGATGAGATGCATGCTCCATTGTATGAAAACTGTTGTTTTTTAGCATGATGTGTTTGTGTGTGTGTGTGTGTGTGTGCGCGCGCGCGCGTGCGGTAACACTTCATTATAGGGCTGCACAAATAAACACTAACAGTCAGGGAACCAATGAATGAATCTGAAGATGTGACTGTTCTCACTGTTAGCCCACTGATTGAGCTGACTGGGAGCTGGAGGTCTGAAGGGCAGCCATCAGTGGGAAGACTAGGAAATAAACAGCCATACTCTTTAACTTTTTACACTAATTCAGGCATTAATAATCAGTTTATTTGTCTAACCTCATTCTAAAGTGTTACTTACTAATACTACTGCTATTTAAGCCACTGTATAATATCAGAGGAGCCATGATGACAGTCTAACTGAACCGTGTTATTGTTGATTTTAATTTATTTGGGTTGTATTTAACAGTAGAACGTGATCTTATAGATCATTTGATGACTTGAAAACTATTTGGATGACTGATCTTTTTAAAATAATAGGAATCCAGGTGATGATCTTGTGTCTTTCTTGACTCCATGAATGCTGTTGAACTGCTGGTTTTCATCGCCTAAATACAATTTATCCACAATAAATGACTAACGATGGCAGTAACCAACCCTAGGGACATACTGTTGAGTATGAAAGTCTATTCTTGATTTTGGAGTTTCACAAAAATAAAGTCTTAACTCAAGGTCCAGCTTTTTGTCTGGAACTTCCTACCACACCCGCAGTCTGACAACTGAGCAAATTCCATTCACTGAGGCAGCTCATAATACAGTCTGTAGAAGGTTTTATTTTAAATGTGTGGTCTATCATAGCCTAATAATTTCGTATAACTTCTTCAAAGCTTCCTGGAAAGAACTATGTAATTTGGTACTAACTAGTGACACATTTCTGCAACAGTTATTAGAGTGAGTTTAGTTGTATTAAGTTGAATAGTAGTGTGGCCTTTTTTCCATATATGTTGAATTATGCTTACCTGGATTAACCCACTAGGGCACTAACCCTCCTAGGAATGAATGTTGAGAGGCTGCCTCACTGGAATATCAAGTTTACCTCACATCCTTAACTAACTTCTCTCTCTGAGATGTCTGTCTCTACGACAATACTTTCTATTCTCCTTCATTGTATAGAGGTGGAGGCAGAAATAAAAAAAACAACTGACAAATAAAACAAAAACTGCAGTAAAATATGTTGCAATTTGGGTGAACAGACCTTTCAACATACCATATTTACTCTATTAGCTGGATAACTTTGCTAAGGAACACCTTCTGAAATGTGCATTGGGACTAAAGTAAAAGGAACTGTTGAGGTTTTTACTCCCCAAAGTGATCCAAATGAGTCAATAAACCTGCACCTGGTGAAGCACAGGATATGTAATGTATATTAATTTTAGTTCATACTAGAATGAAATCTTCCACATATCTTTTGGTATGAGAGCCACCAACATGAACATACCAACTCTTGATTTTCTTTGCTTTGCTGTTCTTCTCAGGTCTATATCCCGTGTGGCATTTGACATTTAAGGAAAGGGAAAAGTCCCTCTCTTCAGGTCTAGTTGAGTTGTTTGGGTTTCAGGCTGTTAGGTTAAGTCAGATTCTGGTTGCCTTTTTGCTGTAAAACAAACACTGATGAGTCCACACAGTCTGCAGTTTTTCACATAAACAATGATGAAAAGACGACATTGTCAGAACGTTCTATGGGATCAGGCTCAGTAACGTAGGTAAACAGGTGATTTCCACAGTAAAGTCTGACTAAAACAGTGTAAATAATGTGTTTACAGGAGAAAATATAAATATATTTAGAAAAACAGTGTAACAGGAAGCACGTCAAATGTCAAAATACACATCTATGATGATCAGATAAGATGAAATTTAAAGAAAGATAACATGATAAACAGCTATACTTTTTATTTAATAATCATCAACTATTAAAGAATATTTATCATCTTCCTGGTAGGTGATGGTTCATTTTGGGTTTAATTTCCATGGGACAGCTGGAGTTTCTCTGGAGCTGTTTGCACAGACACATTGAACTGCAGACTTTAATTGTATGCAGGTACAGTAAAGTTAACTGCACTGTCACATGTAAGGTACTTACTATGAAAAGGGAACATACCCAGTAGATGAACAAACCTGAGAACAGACCTTTGAAACTGGTGTTTGTATGTTATGAGGTTATTCAGTTGGATGTAGAGAAAATGTGACTATTATGGGGTTACTGTATAGAAATCTCATTACGGTGTTCTCTGTCATACTGACACAGTTCCTTTGACATTTGACTGCCTTGACTTTCATTTCAATTCATTTTGGTGGTAGTGACGAACTTATTGATATTGAAGTTATTTAATTGAAAGAAACAGCCTGAATCTAAACTTCATGCCACAATCTGTACACAGCTAATATTCTCAGCTCATCTGTTGTTCAAGAAGGCCATAACATAAAGATGTATAATATACAGGCTGAGTGAGGACGCAGTTATCTGTCAGTGTGTGCTTTTGACTGCATCCACCTCATGCTGCTGCTGCACCATGCTGCTCTACTCCACTGATTACTCTAACAGTTAAAGATGAGCAGATAGAAATCAAAGTAAATGTAAACAAGTGACACCATCATGCAGTCATTGTGCTTGACAAGTGATGTGTACAGTATTCTGGCCTCTGTTTGCAGCAACATGTTTTGTCGTAGGTTGCCAGCAGAGGGCAGCATTGTCCAGTGTTTATCACAAATGTCCCTCAGGCTTATCCCGATCCTCCTGAAATAAAAAGATGTTCATTGTAACTTGAGTTTCAGTTCTAGCTACTACACATAAACCCACCAGTGGCACCATTAGTTTGCTTTTTATTCATGAATTAATTTAAATATTGCAATTACTATGTGTAACCTGATAAATTGAGTCAAATAAGTGAGCATTAACACATATTGCTCTCAATCAGTTTAGACGCATCACTTTTAGACTGCTGTTTTCTAACAGCAGTAATCTAGTTTCCTGAAACACCATCATGCAGTAAGGTGTTCTGTCGTGTTGAATGTCACCTGAACTACCTGCAGAAGCCCCTTGCCCCACTCACACTCCATCTCTAAGAGGCTAGCACTGCTGTCAATCAAACGGTCACCGGTCAGATGGTCACCACTCAGGATGATCCAAACTGTGTGCTTAGTGCCAGCTTTAGTTTGATACACCCACTTTATTTATTAATAGACGTGCCTTTGGTTTACATTTATAATATGTATTATATGTACATTCTCATGGCTGATTTTAAAGGTGTCACTGGTTAATGTCTAATCTTTTCTATGCAGCCTGTGTTCTCTGATGTTTTCTTGCCGGTCTGTGGAACGACTGACTGGTGCTCCTTTTTACCTTAATTGCAGTGTTTCTCAATAGCTTAACCAGCTTCTTTGAAACCCTTTCATCAAAACACTAATACAATCATCAAGACAGAAAACACGCTTGGCAAAATGTTAAATATCTTGACCAAAAATATCTTAACATGACCAAAACTAAAAACACCTGCAACAAAATAATATCCAAGTCCATCAAAACTGAAGAACTTGTCATTTGTTGATAAGAATATGTTTTCATAACTGAAACCTATATCACTTTTTTGTATCTCCTAATACAAATATTTCTTGCAAAATGCACACAGACACTCAAAACTACAAATACTCCACTCAAAACCAGATCAGTTCACCAACACCTGAATCGTAGTCAACTAAATAGAAGACCACTTGAACAGCCATTAGCTATTGCCACTCAAAATACTAACAATAACCATCAATATACATATAGTCTGTCATACAGAGCATCAAGAAAGGCAATGAGATGGCCAGTGTTGTATGCTCCAACCACAGGGATGTGGGTGAGGATGCGTTCTGTAGAGATTGCTGCACATGTAGTAATGTTCCCTCCCCTTTGGCCTGGCACAAAGACCGTTGCTCTTTGACCAATAATATTCCTCCGGCGTCTCCTCACTTTGGAGAGGTTGAAGCCTGCTTCATCCACATATACAAGGGCATGAGGAGATGCATTGGCTTCCAGCGCCATTATTCTCTTAAAAAGACACAAACAAAAAAGGACAGGTTTATATTACTGTAAGCAGTCACTAACTGCAATACTACATTTACAAGTTACTGTAAAATGTATACAAAGTAATTACTGTAATATTAGTCCTTACCTGTACATACTGGCACATCAACTCCTTCACACAGTCTGAGTTTCTTTCAAATGGAACCGTGTATATTTGCTTAATGCTATAATGGTGCCTCTTGCAATACTTACTTATGTGTGGTTCAGTAATAGATATCAGCTGTGAAAAACCACACAACTGTTATGATTAGGGTTGTTCCCCTCCACCTTCCCTATGTTCTCCTGGTTCCTGTTTGTCTTGTCTTGTGTTCTATGTGTTGTATGTCTATGCCTGGGCAGGGCCGGCAGACTCCCTTCCCGCCAAACCTCGGAGCAGCTGTGGCTCGTCTGTAATCATCTCAGCAGTGTTCAAATACCTGGTTCTGCTCGCCACTCTCCACCAGATTGTTCCGTTTCCCACTGTGGTAACAACTCATCGGCTGCTTAGTCTTCTGATTAAGTTCTCTAGTGTTTTTTGGTTATACTGACTTCTGTCTCTCTGTGCTTCAGACCATCCATCCGTCCTGGGATCCATCTGCCCGGTTTGCTTTCCTTCTCCACGCTGCCACCCCGCTTAGTCCTGCCTTAGCCTGCCCGGTCCACTCCTCAGCTCAGTCCACCTGGCCTCGTCCCACTCCACCAGGATTTCCCCGGACGTCAGCCTTTACCTGGCCACCGTGATCACTTCCTCCTTGCTTTCGTGTGAAAATAAACTGTGCATTATCTCCACCTGTTGGGTTCTGCTTCTGGGGTCCTCTTGCCTAGTTACAACAACAACAGACATTTCAAACTATACTGGCCAGACCTACAAGTTGTACAAGTTCTACTACTGTACAATCTAATATAATTCCAGGCATGATAATCAACTCATGTGGCCTTTTTCATGTGATTATGGACTGATCAAAAGATGAACCATTTTTCTATTAAGGTGACAATGAATGTGACTGTGATTTACTTTTATGGAGAGTAAGTGTTATTTACTGTGAGCAGAATAGTTTGTTTTGTAGACACGAGTTACACAATTGATTTTTGTGGTTTGTGTTGAGAATTGTGTGTTCTGTTAGATAGCTGTGTCCACTGTTTTGAGAAAGGTTGCATTTTGCGGGAAATCAATGATAAATGATACAGTGTCGTAGAGATGATTGTGTTAGTGTTTTGATGAAAGGGTTTCTGTTTCAAAGAAGCTGGTTAAGCTATTGAGAAAATCTGTAATCTGAAAAGTAACTAGTAACTATATCTGTCAAATAAATGTAGTGCAGTAAAGTAAACTCGGTTTGCATGTTCTGTCTGTGTTTGTATGGGTTTCCTCTCAAAGTCCAAAGACATGCAGTGGACGTCTTCTGGACCAAAATGTTTAACCTGAAAATATTTTTTTAAAAGCAGACCTGATCCCAAAGGGGCCTGATATGGAATAAAACTGATAATAATTAGACCTGATCTGATCCACTTGGGTAGTAGACAAATTACACACAGACCCGAGACCCACAGAAATAGAAAAGGATCCTACATGACCCGATTAGACTGAATATAATTAGGACGTGGCTCGATTGCGTCCATGGTTGGGTGTTGGTTACTAGGAACCAAGTGGACCTGTGACAACATCTAGCATGCAGGTCAGGTGAACTAAGATCCTGAATGACCCTGACCCTGACATGACCCTGAACAGGATAAACGCATATGGAAATTGCATGGGTGGATGGACAGAGAGTTGAGACTAAACATTCAACTAACCTGGATGAGTGATAGAAAAACACTGCAAGTCCCAACACAACCTGGTTTAAAAGTGTGTTTGCAGTGAATAGAAGGACATTAATAGAGGGGAATGACAAAAAAGCTATTGATTAAAAAGGTATATACAGTAGTTCCATCAGTCTGTGGAATGTTGGTTGTGCTGGATCTGGCCTGTCATGTTTGCTGCCCTGCCCAAACCTTTTCCTGCCCTGCCTGATTTTTGCATGGCCAGTTCAGGTATGACAACACATTACACGGCCCTCTGAGCCCAGCCTTTTCACATTCACTGACGGGCTCTGAGCTCCACCCTCTGACTTTCTGGAAAGGGAAGAGAGCCAAGGACACAAACAAAAACACAGTTCAGGCTGGGTTGTCACCGCAAACAAAGAGCATACCAGTTTAAAAAGCATATAAGCATTCTATTTTTTGATTGACTGGTTGATTCATTCATTCATTGAGACACCCACTCTCAAGGGCCTCTAAGGGTCCTTTGACCCCTCATCAGGAACCTATCCAACAATTGTGTTAATTAAAGATATTTCTTTGGTACTTTACTTCCTTGTGAAATGTCTGGAGGATGACATTTAATGCATGAAACATTCTTATCAGTTCCGCTTTAAAACAGGTTTCTTGCAGCACTGTGTCTGGCACCTCCCAAATTCCATGTGAGAGTTTAACAGCGTTCCTGCACATGGCTAAAGTGCTTTGTTACCAAGATTCAAGATGCTGAAGAGTCGTCTGCTGTACAGTCTCCTCGCGGCCCTGATAATGCTGACCAGCATCCCGGCTCATGTGGATGAATGTGACTCTGCTCAGTCCATTTGCGGGGCCCAAGCTCCCGGGGACGTCGTGATAGGTATATTGTTGCCATGTCATCAAAAAGTGAAGGATCTTCATGAACGGATTAAACCTGAAAGCTACCACTGCGCAGAGTGAGTATAAGAACAGATATATTTGCTTCCTGTGTCAGGAAGTGCATATTTCATTTCATTGTTCTTGTAACAAAAAATATTACTTCCCGTGGAGACAGACTCATTTCAACAAATTGCTGACATCACTGTCTGTTTTTTTTCTGATTTTTTTTGATACCTTATTTTTTGAATCCTCCTTTTCCCCCAACAATATTGTTTGCAACATACAGCCATATTCATTAAGATGTGGTGTAGAAATTTCACAGTGTGAACAGTGACTAATACATTTGTCATAATAAAAATATAAATAATCAAATAAACAAAAATACATGTTCATGTTCATATAAATAAAAATAAAGAAAAGAAACAAAGGGGGTAAATATACTTTGTATTATTTATAAGTTTGATCATTTTTGTATTGTGAGAGGGTTTAATAAGCTCTAGTTTCAATCTACATCTTTTCAGTCATTACTGTGATCTCTTTTTGACTTCATTCATTATTTTTTTATTTGAACTTAAAGACTGAAACAAAGATGGGTCAATCAATCATTGAAAATAAGCCATTCCACAAAAAAAATGATAAATGAAAACTGTACATCCTAAATTACAGATAATGTGCCTTCACCAGAGGCCTTTTTCACTAAGTAGGCTTACTGAAATATGGATCACTTCACTTAATAAAACCCACAACAGGTAGTTTTACTTTGGCGCAGGTTCCAGATTTCAGAGGGTTTGACTTAGCAAATGTATCCAGCTAACAGAGTAAATACGTATCTCTTCCCTCCAGTGGGATCTCAGTCAGATAGTTTTGGTTTTACTTGTCCAGGTTTTTAAATATATGCCTCTGACATTTCTACCTCTACCCCAAATCAGTGGAGGTGAATGGAGCTTGTGGTGCTCACAGCTGTCTCATAGGTATTTTTCCTTTGTTTGAAAGTGGTTCCAATGAACACTTTTGACACTGGGCTCAGTGAAGTTCAGAGTACCAGAGGCCCTGTTTCTGAGAGGGGTTGCTGTTGAAATCTTTAAATGTAATTTATCAATACTGTGAGCACCACTACTAAACTAAATTCCATTCACCTCCATTGAATAGGGGTGGAGGAAGAAATTTCAGACACAATCATAGTACCTTTACAGGAAAGTACAGTACAATGGTATTCTTCTTACAATTTAAAAAGAGACGGAAAGCTAAGTTGTAACCTTTCTTTTTATAATGTAGCAGTCTAATTTTTCATCAACCATATATCACATTTTTTCAGTGTTTTGTGTTTTATGGTTACATTTCTCTATAAATTGTACTTCTTAAATAAGTCTGCAGGTGTAGTCTTTTTTTCCATCTCAGTGCTGTGAGCCTGAAGATTTTAAGTAAACATTTCTCATCTTCAGTCAATTCATTAGGAGGTTTCCCCCAGCATTATGTGCTCTGCTTTTAAATATAATCTATCTTCTATGAACTGAAGCACCTCTAACCAAAATGTCTTTAAAGATTTACATGTATAAAAAATGTGTAATTTTACTGAGGGTTTTACTGGGGATTTTGTTTTCTTTGCCACAGTTCCTCAAGCACAGATAATTTCATGCTTTTTTTTTTACACTGTCCATTTTCAGTTTTGATCTGGCATCATTTATGACATCCTTGGCTGCAATCCACGAAATTGAGAAGATAAATACAGCTGGCTTCCTCCCAGGAGTGCGTCTTGGATATTTGATGTGTGATACATGCTCATATGCAAGCAAAGCGTTGCAGAATGTGGGGCACATGCTCGCAGTCAACGGGTCTCTAAATGTGAAGTGCGACTACACTGACTTCAGGCCCAAAGTCAAGATTATTTTAGGAGCATTATACTCTGAGGTGTCCATCGCTGTGGCCAGACTGCTGAATGTGTACATGGTCCCTCTAGTGAGTCACAAATACTCTCTGATCAGCAAATACACTGTAGGCGTAGAGGGGTTTCATGCCCTGGTTGCTGGTTGTGGTCATTTAATGATGTATTAGTTGTGGAGGTTTTAATGTTTAAGCTGCATTTGTTAAAGATATACTACAACATATTGGGAAATATGTTTGGCTTCTTATGGGGAGTTTGATTTTCTATTTCAAGTCTACACATTCAGTACAGGCCCAAGACCTGAATCAGACTTTATCTCAGATTAGCACAAACAATTTATATATGTACTCCTTAATTTTGTTGTGAAATAGGGGTAAATTTGGGGATTTGAGGGGACTTTTGGGTGCTATGACAAATTCTAGGAGTGTACATTCACAGGCTGTAATTCACAAATTTATATTTAAGTTGATTTTTTATGTATTTATGTTATAAATTCTTCTTGTATGATTTTATCTCATTTTCAGCTGAGCAGCACATCATCTTCACCAGAACTGAGTGATAAGCTGCGCTACCCAGTTTTTATGCGTACTATTCCCAGTGATAAGCATCAGACCAAAGCAGTGGCCAAGATTATGCAACACTATAACTGGAACTGGGTCGGGGTTGTGTACGGGGATGACGATTACGGAAGAGCGGCTTTTCAGAGCTTCCTCAGGGATGCTGAGGCAAATAATGTGTGCTTGGCCTACCAGGAGGTGTTGCCTCATTACCTTGATGATTTACATAGCATGCAACGTATCGAGCAGGTCGCCCAGCAGATCCGCTCCTCCAATGCCCAGGTGGTACTGCTAATCCTCAAGGCAGAGCTGGTGAACATGCTATTTAAGGAAATGATCAGGACCAACACATCAAGGACCTGGATTGCCAGTGATGCCTGGTCCATGAGCTGGTCCCTTGCCCAAATGGATGGCATTAACAAGGTTGGGGATATCTTTGGTTTTACCTTTGTTGCAGGCGAGAGTAAATCACTTGATAATTATCTCAAGAATCTTACAGCAACCCCAGGAGGATACAACCGCTTCATTGAAGAATACAAGAACCTGAGATTCAACTGCTCCTCAGAATGTTTCTCAAACAATCCCCCACCCTATTGTCCCACACCTCACCTCCTGAAAATAAAATCTGTCATTGCATGCAATTTCAAGGATCCCCAAGAGCAAAATGATGACTATCTAGTGAAGGCTCTGGATACAAGTAAAGACTTCCCCAGCAAAGTAGCGGTGTGGGCCATAGCAAATGCTCTCAAAAAACTACTTAAGTGCAACAGTTCCGCATGCTTGGGAGAAATTAACTTCCCACCATGGAAGGTGAGAACTGATATCATCTTAAAATGAGAACAGATTCAAATTTGAAAACGTATAGTAGCCTCCTTTTATTTTAGGAATTAGAATGTAATGTGTGCCTCCTCCCCTCAGAATTCTAATAATAGTTTGGGAAATTATCTGTTACGGTGACAATCTCTGCAAAAGGACAATTTTAAGTGACATTCTGTCCTTTGCTTTGCAGCTTCTTAAAGAACTGAAGACGGTTAAGTTCGAGCTTGACAACCAGAATTTCTTCTTTGATGAAAATGGTGATTCTGTAAATGGTTATGATCTGATCATGTGGGAAAAGGATGGACACTACAGAAGATTTCACAGGATTGGGAAATACTATGTCCTTGATGAAAAAATAGAACTCAATGTGCCAGATTTCATCTGGCTTTCAACAGCCAATACCACGGTAAGACAACACTGTACTTACAGGATCCACTCACAGGTTTGATTGCTGCAGTAGTCAGTGTAATCACTGTCCATGTGCCCTGAGGCAAGACAAAAGGTCAGGTGGTCACCAAAGACATTAGGGCCTGAAACAGACAGTCCTACAATCACAGCCACTTTATGCAGTAATTGGGCACATTTGTGTGGAGGTGTGCCATGAATGCCTTCGAGAAGAGACTGTCCAGAAGTTTGCGCTGTTATCCCCATTTGTATGATTAATTATGTTGGGACTAGACCGACGTGCAAAAGACACAGAGTTCTTGAAGAGAGATCAGGGATGTAGCCAGGAGGAGGCTATGATGGTAGGTTTTTTGCCCTGCCTTTGGGTGCGGCCATTCGGAACAGGTATATACAGTTTTGTCTTTAGATGTGATGGGATGACACGTTGTATGACCTTATTTGTTTGAAGCATAGTTAAGAAATTTTTAAATTTTAACCTTAAGAAATCATCTGGGGACCATGAATAATTCTGAAAGGAATATGGGAATCTCTGTTGAGATATCTTACACTGGACCAAACAACAATTATTTGTTGTTCATTTCAGCAACTACAGCTCACATGAGGTTTTGAGAGGATGCCTATGGCTAAGACACAGAGAAGCTGTAGTTGTTGAATGCCAACAACATGGTCTCTATTTTACAGTAGTTGATACTCTTATATCTTTGAATATGACCATAAACTCCAGTATGTTTCAGCTTTTTAGAAAGACCAAGTTTAGTAAAACAAAGGCTAGCTTAAACATCTACAGGCCATATCTCTACAGACTAATCAGCTGTTCTCTTGTTTTGCTCTTTAAGACCCCTCAGTCTAGATGCTCAATGCGCTGCGCCCCTGGCTCGGTAAAGAATATCTTGAACGTGTCCTGCTGTTACAACTGTACCCTATGTGTGGAGGGGACCTATTCAGATACCTGGGGTATGCCTGATTGACATGCTGATTTTATATTCAATTTTAGCTTCAAAATGTAAACAGATTTGGTGGCCTGTTGCAAACCTAAATAAACCAGGATAGCCTTATTTTGCCTAACATGTACATCACCATCTTCTCTAATAGATCTTCATGACTGCAAAAAGTGTCCCAATGGAACTTGGTCTCTCACGGGTGCAATTCAGTGCAAGCCAAGATGGGAGTCCTACCTGCGGTGGAGTGATCCTTATCCCATCACCATGATGGCAGCTGCAGTCTTTGGCATCTTGCTCTTGCTGGTTACCTTCATTATCTTTTTGGTGTACAGAGAATCCCCACCTATGAAAAGAGCTGAGGTGAGATTGTCCTGTGTGATGATGGCTGGTCTGGCAGTGAGCTTCGCAAGTGTGATATGCTTCATGGGCAAGCCCAGTGTACACCTCTGCCGGGCCCGCGAAGTAATGTATGCAATGGGCTTTACCCTGTGTGTGTCCTGTATTCTAGTCAAGGCCTATCGTACCTTCCTGGCTTTTCTTCCCTTTGGTCAGATGACAAACAGGCGACTACACAAACTTTACAAGCCACCTGTAATTGTCATCATCATAACTAGTGTCCAGGGGTTCATCTGTCTTCTCTGGCTGATCTTTGATTCTCCTGATATTGATGACACACCTCCATCTCAACAAAGCATGAAGATTATAATCCAATGTAGAGTAGGTGCCAAATACATAGGTTTTGGCATTATGTTGAGCTACATAGCTCTGCTAGCATTGATTGGCTTCCTCTTGGCCTTCAAAGCCAGGAAGGTTCCTCAGGAGTTCAGTGAAACAGGCTACATCATTTTTAGCATGCTGATGTACTTGTTTGTCTGGGTGTGTTTTATCCCAGTCTATATCATCATCAATGAAGAACACACTCCTGTGCAGGCTTCAGCTATTCTAATATCCAGCTATGGCATCATCTTCTGCCATTTCTTACCCAAGTGTCACGAAGCACTTTGGGGGTCAAAGACTGAAACATTGGAGGGGATTCTGAAGAGATGGGGAGTCATCTCCAGACCAAACCTTGATTCGGAGATAGAGATAGACATAGATATGCCCGGAATAAACACACCCTCACAAATGAGTAGCAGGTGTTCCATGTCAAGTATGACAACTATATTGAGGAGCTCAGAAACACTGAACAAAGTCAGCTCTACTGATTTAGAGCAGGTCATAATGCCTATGTCCAATGAAAAGATTCATGCCTATCCTCTGTATAACAGGGCAGGAAGAAAAGTGATAAGGAGACGTAGGAGTATATCCTTCTAAAACTGGTTCCAGGAACATTTGATGTGTACTGATGTGTACTGTACTGATATTTTATTATATTCTTTTCTCTTTTTAAAGCCAATCTTTTGTATGATCTTTAAGTTAAAATGTGCTGAAAACTGTTGTATTCTTCAATATACAGAAGACCAAATATGACTCATTTGTATTGTATACAACTTGGTGGTATTAAAACAAAAATGCTTTTTACAGACTTGTTGTAAATTGTTCACATTATATGTGCATCATTTTGCATTCATGATAACTGGCAACAGCTTAACAGATCAACAAGGTGTCTAAGCTGGATAGCTTGCTACTTAACTTGGCCTTCTTTGTGTCAAGGTGATGTGAAGTTACACAGAATGTAAAAACTGTGCACTCTGTGTGGATGGGCCACATCACGCAAGTGTTCAGACCAAAAACAGGCATGCGTTAAAACAATTCAAGGGGCTGTATTAGTGGGGGAGTATTGATTCAGGTACTGGTGAGACAATGAAATACAATCCAGGAAGTCCAGTTGGATTGACAGATTTATGCATTTAAAGGTTTAAAGGTGCCCTGTGGAGTTGTCTTGTAACCAACCAGCAATTCTTTTTACGTTCAGTGTTTCTCACCAAAGATATTTATATATGATGAATGCGTATCCAACCTCATATAAGATTTACAAAGCCGATTCCCTTTAAAAGTTTGAATTCTGCATTGTTTACATCCATGTTTACATTAATTACATTACATTAACATGTTTCTTGGTGCATTACCGCCACTTATAAAGCAGTGGAATAGTGTGAAACCATTAGCAGGACTGTGTATTGCCCTCATGGGCATGCATGGGACAAAGAAAACGGGGAAAAAACAGTTCCATAGTGCTACTAGAGGTCAGAAACTCCACAGAGTACCTTTAACAGATGCCACGTTTGTAATACTCACAGACAGGTTTTTACAACTCTAACGGCTCTCACGCCAGCAACTATTTTATCTTTTGTTATGACAATTTTGAGATAAACAGTAGAAATCACCCGTTCATGTTACAAATTAATCCACCAGGAATGTGGGTTTGCATGTATTTGATTGGCCAAAGAACGCAGCATTTTGTCGGATGACGTAGGGTTCCGTTTTTGCCCGACGACCCTGCGTTGGCCCCCCAGCGGCGTCGCCGAACTGGCCTCATTCAAAATACATTGACAGGGCTGACACGGTCTAACCCTAACCCCAGTAAGTAACTTAGTTCATAAATTACCATGTGCCATCAGACCATTTAATTTACTGACAAATTACGGAGGGTTCTTTGTAATCTTACATCTTAACTTAGTGACCTAACAATCTCACAGCACAGTGTACCTTTGCTCACCATGCACGCAAAGATCTCTGTTGGCCCTCAGTTGAGATTTGTTGGCCATAACACAAACATCCAAATATTTCACATACAGTAATTACACTCTGAGTCAAATTTGTCCATTTTGCTACATGGCCACCAGTAGCCTAGTCTTCAGGATCAAAGTCACTCAGTAACACAGTTGCTGCATTACTGTTTCATTTAAGGCACACCATTTACACCTAAAATTAAATTAACTTTCATCAGTCCGTCCTCAAATTGAATTTACAATCTTAACACAAATTCAACCAATCTCCAAACTACTTGCAGGAGCTTGGAATCTTTTAAAATCCCCACTATTTCTCTGCAAAAACAATGGTCATACTGTAAAAATGTTTGCCAATTTTATAAACTACCTCAGCTTACTATATAAAAGTCATCAAGTTCAGAACAACTTTTACACAGCAAAGTCAAATAAAGATCAGTCCTGAATCACAGCAAAACAACTTCACTGTGAGGAGGACTCACTGTCCCTGGATTCCTCTGATTGACTGATTTTTACTAAAACTGAACTAAGGGAGGAAGTGCTAAGGTTAGGGTTTAAAGCCCCCTGAGGCAAATTTGTGATATTAGCCTATATAAATAAAATTGACTTGACTTAACTTGTTACCTTAGAGACTTAGTTCAGAGAAAAAAGAGTTAGAGAAGCAAGCTCAGCTTCCTGGCTGACTATCTGCACATGGAATGCCGACAGATAGGTCACATTAACCTACTAAAATAACAACCAAGCATCATACAAAGTAATTTCACAATGTCCTGCTGTGAGTCACATAATACAAGAGAAAGCCAGTCAGTCATCTCACAAAGTGCCCCAAAACCACACATGTATACGTTCAAGTGACAAAGCCCTCTAGCAGCCATAGGAATTATGACGGTAGCAAGTCAGGTTAGCAGTGATGGAATGTAACTAAGTACATTTACTCAAGTACTGTCCTTACGTACAATTTTGAGGTAACACAAGCTGGAGGGGCACCAAAGAAGAGGAAGTATTTTTATTTTGTAATTAATACACCCTTTCTACTTTTACTAGTCGGACACAATGCATGCTATTGACACTGATTGTCATATCATTAAATGAAACTACTGGGTGACACTTATTTTGCGGCTTATTTCATCATAATATGACCAAAACAGGATATTGTCATAACTGCAGGAAAGTGACTGTGAATGTGTGCATGCTCTCAACTCAGGTCAGGTAGTTGCCCAGTTAATCAGTTAAACAAAAGATGGAATGCTAAATGGTCGTCTACACCCTGAAATGAAAATGAAAGTAAAGATTTCTCAAGCTGATCTACAGGATTAAGAACAATCCAATTCAGGCATTTTTTGATAAATAGGTATCAGCTACAAAGTCGGAGGTTTGTTCCTGGAATGACAGTTGTCAAAAACGTCCCACTGTGCTCCGTTAAAACACTGATAGTACATGTTTTGGTTCAAATCTGTGTTTTATATTGTAGGAGTGTGTGGTTAAAACAGAAAGACACAGTCAAACAGCCAATCAAAAAACAGTAAGTGATATTTATAGATCGTAGTTAAAAAACATCCAGTCTGACAGTCTTGGATGCAGCCTGTTTGAGTGCTGACTCACAGGCTCACATTAACAGATGCACTGTAGAGGAAGGTGACTAAAGTAAATATATTTATTTCCTTATCAAATTATAATAACCAGTATCCTGCCACTGACACTGCAGTTTTTTTCCACCTTTATTAGACAGAATAGCAGACAGGAAACAGGCGAGAGAGACAGGGTACGACATGCAACACAGGCAAATGGAATCGATCCGGTGACATTGCGGTGGACACGCGGCATACGGCATAACCATTCAGCTACCAAGGCGCTCCAACACTGTAGTTTTAAGGTTAAAGTTCCCACCGGACCTGTACTTTAACCCAATCCCTAAGAATGCGCAGCTCCCCTTTCCCTAAACTTTACTGATTCAAACCAAGACATCTTATGGACATAGCCGTGCTCCTAAAACTGTAGATCATTTTCCTTGTTTGGGTTCCAGTGACATCTTGCAGGTGAACCACACCTCTAAAGTGCAGCTGTTGGTTGAAAACTTGTTTGAATACTAAGTAATACTAAGTTTGAAGACAGTCTGTCTAAATCTCATCTTGGAAAAAAAAATCTAATTTTGAAATAAGAATGAAACAGGGTCACTTCAGTACAGAAATGAGAGAGATGTGGAGCAGTCACAGACATTCCTGTACAGACCATCAAAAACATGGATAATATTAGAATAATAGAGAGATATGAATAACCCGGTTTCTTAAGTTTCATATCATATCCTGTACATGATTAAAACCAGGACAGGACACATAACAAAGCATGTGTTCTTGATCAAATGACCACAAGTTGCATGAAGTTGAATTTAACCAAAATATCATTAAATTATATAAAGTCAATCCTCGCACGGGCACCAGTGGATGTCAGACCTAATGCACCAGAATGTCCAGAAGAAACTGTGAATCAAAATGGAGCCTTCTTTTATTCATTATCTATTCCTAAGCCGCCTATTCTCTGTACACAGATGCCTCCACACAGCCATGAATAGCTCCTGATATCCCTGACATGATCTCTGTCCTCTTGTTGTGCAAGCCTAAAAGAAAAAGTTGGAAGGGAAAGAGCTGAGAATAGCATAGCAAAGCCACTTGACATTGTTACACAAGTGTCAGCCGATCACTACTGATCTGCCTCAAAGGTATTAAAGCCGTTCATCCTGCCGACACACAGACACACTGGCCATGCTTTCAACCACAGCGGATGGCTTGTTCTCACATCTCAGAATACATTAGAAAATACATAATTCTCTCTCTTCTTACGGCCCTCTTCCCCTTCCAGCCCATAAGTTCCACCCTCCAAATCTTCAAGAACAGTGATGTATGATTGTCACCCTTACCAGAAATGGTTGAATACTTCCTTGTAGCAGGAATGACACAGATCCAACATTGTCCTTTTCAACTCTCTGTGATTTCTCATTCTGCATCACAGTCAAAGCAACAATGCAGCTATTGTCCCTGATGGTATCTTTCCCTTTCTGTTGTCAGATGACTGAACCAGTACAAAATAGAGATTTAATCAAGTGTTGTTATGCAGAAATGCAGGAGTTATTTTGAACCTAGTTAGCATTTCTGATTCCAATCAAATCACTTTTTGCCTTTATTATTTAGTGACAGATGAAGAGAGACAGGGAAGGTGGGAGAGAGAGGGGATGACATGCAGCAAAAAGGCCCGGGCTAGAGCCATACCCGGGCCCCTAATGGTACGCACTCTACCAGGTGAACTACCGGGGCGCCCCAATCAGATCACTTTTTTACACTAGTGCATTTGTCTAGGAATGTGAGATACAGCACGTCAGTGACAATACCTGGAGTGTGTTTAAATAAATAGATAAACTAATACTAATCTTCTGCCCTCACTATGCGTGCAGGTGCACAGCTATGCAGCAAGCTAAACACACTTCCAATAAAGGTTGAAGACAGTACTGGACAACAAATTCAATTATAAGGATTACAGAAAAAGAAAACAGTGAGATTCTATAAACAATAGAGGTATTGTTAAAATGAGTTAGTACTGTAACAAGGAAACTGGAGTCACAAACGTAGAAAACGTAGAATAGTTGTATTGTGCTTCATGTCAGGAAGAAACTATGTATCACCAGTGAAAGATCAACATGAAGTTTTCAAAGGAAGTAGAACACAGTAATTGATCTGGTAAACATACGCATGAAGTCCATAAGAGTAAAAGTTATCCCAACAGTAGCTTCATTTATGTATTGTGTTGGTAATTATTCCAAATAAAAATATAATTTATAATTTACCATTGTCTTTCTTACAGCACAATTACACAACATAAATGAGCAAGGTAAACTTAGGTAATTAAGTATACCAACATGTAATGACCAATGTAACTATATTATATTAGATTATTTTATACTATATTAAACTGGTGTGTTGGCTTCATCAGTAAAAACTAATTTTATAGGGTGATCATATTTTACAGGTTGATCATATGAAAAATCTTAAGTAAAAGTAACTATGTCAGTTAAACGTACAATATTTCTCCCTGAACTGTAGTGGAGCAGAAATTTAACGTAGCATATACTAAAAATACTCAAGTAAAGAACCTATAGAACTTAAAGTACCTCAAATTGTACATTGTACTTACTACAGTCTATTAAACTAACAGACAACAACATCACATTAAGCAGACGTCAGACCACCAGCAGCTTAAGCTCCTTCTGCTCTGTTGGCCAACAGCTTGCCCAGTTCCTGTTACTGCGATACACCTGAGCGTGGGTGGAAAGGATTACAGAGATGTTTTGAGACAGATAGCTGGGCTCTGGCTTTCTGGGATTCTGTGATGCTGTGATTAGTACCTATCTGAGAGTGCAGTTTTTTATAAACCAGGGGAGTTAATCCAAGGGAGAGTCAATGAGGCTGCTTGTTTTCAGCAAAGGCCTGTCTAACACTCACACAGTTGCATTCAGTGTCTGAAATTAGCTTTTTCACTCATGACCTTAGTATTTCTAATATTCTGGCTATGGCCCTGTGGCATACATGTGTTGTGTATGACATAGCAGACATACAGTGAATGGCTTGAAAAGGCCTTACTGTATATAGACACCTGATGTCTGTTGTCATTATTGTAATTGTTTGGCCTTCACACTTGGCCTACATCAGACCCAGCTGTTTTTAGTCCTCCTTTCCCCTCTTTGATAAAATCCAATACACAGACATGCCTTTAGAAAAGTTTGGTTTGCAAACTGTAAGAAATCATAAGTGTGGTCTTCCTCTTTTCACTTTCTAAATGCTGACTCCATCTATAAGAACCTTGTGAGTTGTTTGAGATCCTGACCCCATACTGCCACACAAGGCTCAACAGGTTTTATTTTTACATCCTGGTTACATGTATTAACAATATCCAAAATTAAAAGGTGGCCTGTGGAGGAGGCTTGTGAAAAACAAAACAAAAGTTATGTTTACATTTAGTGTTACTCACCTAAACTAATGTGTTGAATGCATTTCCTTCCTCATGAAACACTTGCAAAGCAGATTTATTAACTATTTGAAATACAGCACTCGGCTCAAATCTGATTCAACACACTGGTACTTGCCAGTACTATTTGATGAAGTTGATGTACTTGCATGATTCTTGTAATTTTTGTAGTTGTTGTATCCACGTGGTTGAATGCACTTATTGTAAGTCGCTTTGGATAAAAGCATCAGCTAAATAAATGTAATGTAATGTAATAAACAAAACAGGGACCTGCCCATAGGAAATTAGCTCCATAGCTAATTTCTACTAAAGGTCAAAAACTCCACAGGGAACCTTTAAGCCAGGGGTGTCAAACTTACGGCCCGCGGGCCAGAACAAGCCCGCCAAAGGGTCTAATCCAGCCCACTGGATGACTTTGCAAAGTGTGAAAATAGCAAAGTCATTCATTTCATTTGTTCAATAAAATGCACTGTTCTAATAAGAGCAGAAGACACAAAGCCTTTTTGGCAGAAAGCCCTGAAGGCTAACTTCTCTCGTGTGCCAGTAGCAGGCCCTATGCTGGACATGCTATTAGAGATCCCACATTCTTACATACACTCTACATGACACAACACTGTCAAGCGTAGGCTACTGTTCATGCAGTTGTTGAAACTGCACTTGTTTCACATCTCAACACATCACAACATCTCAGGCTGTTCATCATCTGTTTTGTAAATGGATGGTTAATTAATTGTGAACGTTTTCAGAATGTACTAGTACTTATTTACATAAAAGAAAGGGAAACATTTGGAGGTATCATTACTTATAGGTTATTATGCAATGGTTTTACTGGTTCGGCCCACTTGAGATCAAATTGGGCTGTATGTGGCCCAAGAACTACAATGAGTTTGACACCCCTGCTTTAAGCCCCTTGCTGAAATGTAATCTGTCATTTTTTAACCGTCCAGGCCACATGTTTCTGTTCAAAGATTGAATCATATTGTATAAGAAATAGAAAGGCATGGTTACAGGAATAACCACATGGTTAAGGTTCGGCGACAATCATGGTCATGCTTTAAAAGCAACTATGTTGACAGGAAACAAACAACTGTCTCCTCTGTTGAAGTCAGATGTTTTGTTGACCTTAACATTTACAACTGCAGATTTTGATCACTGTAAGAACCCTACTTATCAATGATTCAACAGCCAGAGAACTTTTGCTGTTAGCCAATTAAAAAGTAAGAATCTCTGTTTATTAATGACTGAACAGCCAGACAGTTCAGTCACACAACCTGGCATTGCAAAAGCTGTTCTCTTAATGGCTTATCACAGATCTATAAAGCATTAATAAATTATTTATTAACCATTAATAAATCCAAAGTAGTACCATATGTTTCATTCAAACCACCTATTTTTACATAAAAGCAAAATTCAATTATAAATAGATGTTGTTAAGCCTTTCATGTGCAGGTGCAGTTTATTTTAGGGGCTGGATAAATGGCAGGTGAGAAATATGTTTATGAAGTTGAGGCTAGTCAAGTTTTGAATGGGATTTTTTTTATTGAGTCAAGGTTGATGATTATATTTGGTCCAAGAGATTTCCTGTTAAGAAGTTAAGTCAAGAGTGCCAGACTGTCATGACAAGAAAGTAAACAAAACCTGTGTCTAGCCAATAGACTCTAGCGTGACAGGAATTTACACTGAGGAATGGGCAGAGAAAAGATCACCATCTTACTATAGTTCCTTTATTCATTTGTTGTTTAGCTCTCAAGTGAACCCAACAGTTGCACATGTAAACTTAACCAACAGCACAGTGGATGAGGCTAAAAACACCACCTGACAAACTTGGCTCTGATTAACCTGATGAGCTTAAAGTCTTACATGTAAATGCCTGTGTGTGTATGTGTTGATGCACTTAACGTGACCATCTGTGCGTACTGAAGGAGAGCGAGGGAAGAAACCCCCTCCAATCCATCTTATCCTCTCAGCTCCTTACCATCGCAAGCCCTGGTAGATATTCAGTTCACTCGACAGGTGTCTTTCCTGCACTGTTTGACGATAAAATTCTGAGGAGAAAGCATCAAATGAAAGCCATTGTTGGAGGATTGTAGAAGACCTCATCTAACCGACTACAGAGATCCTTACCTATGGATTTACACTTTGGCTTTAACTTTTTCTCCTGACAAATTTTTTTGAATGCAAAAATGGGCTGCGCTCCATCCAAAGAGAAGTTATTTTCAAAGCCAGGACCTGGACCTCAAAAGGCACTGCTGGCTGAAGCACCACAGGACAGTGTTGATTCTGGACCTGTAGAGGAGGAGAGCAAATGTTTGAAGACTGATGAGAGAGAAGATGAACTTCCGCTCCCCACTGAAGAACATCCTACAAAAGAGACTGCATTGTCTGAGTTGGCCTCCAACACAACAGCTGCCCAAAACGCAGAGGACATTAAAGAAACAGAGGTGAATGTGACGCCCCAAGAAATAGTCAGTGAGGTTGTACAAACAGTTGAGATTAAAAAGACAGAGAAAAGAAAGAAAAATAAAGGCAAGAGAAGGTCTTCTGAAAAGCAGAAGTCCTCTATTGTCCATGCAAAGGTGGACTTCCCGCCACATATGGTGAGAGCTCACCAGGCAGCCTATGCCTTTCTGAACCCAAACATTTCCAAATATGAGACCCTGTTAGGCCTGCTGGACCAGGCCGCCCAGACACAGTTGTCCCTCCAGCCCATGATGTCTGCTTTGGTGTTGCACTTTGAGGAGATCAACCAGGCTCTGGAGGAGATGGCTGAGGAGGGGGAGCTGATGTTGAAGGAGCATGGGGACTACATGGCCTTGCCTTCTGGTATGATGGGCCCAGCTGTTATGCAAGCTAAACCTAGCACTGCCACAGCCAGCCCCCCTGATCCACCTCTAGATCTGTTACAGCAACTGCTCCAGCATTCAACAGAGAAAATGAAGCTTGTGGGGGGCTCGGTCCAGACACTGGGTGACACCACGCTTGAGGAAGCAGTGGAGTATTTTTCTTCCCTTTCTAAACTGCTGGTTGAGAAGCTGCAGGCCAAGCAGGCAGCTGAGCAGAGGCTGACTCAAGTGCTGGCATGGGTAGAGGGGGCTGCCATGAGGAAGTCTAACCCTGAGGATTTAGCACTGCACAGTGAGGACAGCGGTATTGGGGGAGAAAATGAGAGTCTGACAGGTTCTGAGAGGCACCGCCGCCACCGAGGGAGTGCTGGATCTGGAAGTTGTGGGTCTGGAATCAACATTCGTGGTGCAATTGATACTTTGCCCAGTAATTCACCCAATCTGGTAGGCCATAATGAAGATGATGAAGAGGACGAGGAGGAGGACGATGATGATGACGAAGAGTATGAGGATGATGATGGTGATAGGCCTGAAAGGAAGAGGTCAAACTCTTCCCCACCAGATCCCAGTCAGCCTCTTCTCTACATGCATGCAAATTACATGCATTATCGGCAGCCTACAGTCAAACGACCCCTGACTGCTGCCACTGCAACCAAACCTGAACACTCTTCACCCACCAGATGTGTAAACATAATGATGGAGCTACAAAAGAGCCAGAGCGACTTGGATCAGCGAATGAAAAAGATGGCTGAAATCCGAGGATACAAAGAGTTAGCAGGGCCTCATTATAACCTGTATAGAGCTGGACTAAGAAGGCACTCATTAAGTGGTTCAGCAGGTGCACAAAAAGGCCCCTTCGGAACAAATCAATCAGGTTGTTCCTTACCAATTTTAGCACCCCAACCACCCAAGCGCCACTCTGTCAGAAGGCTGATAAATACCTTTAGCCAAGGGGTTGATGGTAGAGCAGGGCAGAGCCTTGCCAATATTCCACCTCATATCAGGAGGCCCAGGAAAAGTGACATCCTTCTGTTATCTGACACATTAAATGGTAATGAGGGGGGTTTAGTCATCAATGGCAACAATAATAATAACAGTTGGCCTGACAGCAGGGATGACCTGGATGTAGACAACCTACCACCTCCGCCCCCAGAGGTTCTGATGGACAATTCCTTCCAGAGAACTGAGGGTATACCAGGAAATGAGGAAAGGTCACAGGAAGATTCAGTTCGGAAGCTCCCAGTGATAAATCAAAACACCGGAGTCTCCCAGCGCCTGAAGGCATCCATGCAGAATGTGGAAGTGCTGCCAAACCGAGCCAGTGTGAGGCCAAAATCGATCAGTATCTTGCCTGCCCGCCCTGTCAGGCAGGATGCTGTTATGGGGGCGCAAGATGCAGAACAGCAACCAGTAACTGATCTGGATCCAGAAATGGAGAAGGCTCACTGTCTCTACCAACAGGCACGTAAGATCATTCACCTGCACAATGCAGCAGAATCTCCTGGCAAAAGGAATATTGCAGAACCAAGTGTCAGAGGACCTTCACCTCTTCAAACCAGAATGGGCCAGAGATGTGGAAGCAGTGAATTTTATGAGGGTGAGATGTCCTCTTGCAGCCTGCCTGTGACAGCACCGCCTGTCTCTAGAGTGCGCCTACCACCATCTTGTCCCTCTGTGCAGCACAGATTTCCAAGCCCTCCTGCTTTCAGACCTCAGACCACATCTAGGCCCTCATCTCGCCCGGGTTCTCCAAGAATGGTGACACGTGCCACAGACTACACTGAAGAGATCATTCCATCTGTGTCCTTTCGCGATGCCCGTTCAGTCTTCTGTCTAAACGAGTCGCAAAACTCTCAGACCTGCACCTCCTCTGGAAGTTCTGTACTTCCCAGACCATGGGGAGACACCTCCCGAGGCAGGCTACCCACGAGAGGGATAGACAACTCTACACGTCGCACACAATCAGAACAGAGGCCTAGTTTGACTTCCCATTCAGAGTTTTCAAAGGTGGCAGGTCAGCCTCTAGCCAGGCCAAGGGGGAGTGAGCCGGTTACCACAAAATATAGGTAAGTATTATCACAAGGTTGAGGGTCCAGGTAAACCTTGCTGGTCTTTGTTCCTGCTACTATACAAAAAACTTTTTCCAATGGTACTTACCAATACCAGTAATACATGGGAAAAGTGCACATCAGTGTGGATTGTTAAAAATCTAATTGTCAAGTCTTTACTTGAGTTTTGAGACAGCTTTTAGATACTAAAAGTAATCTGATGTACATATAATTTGTATATAAAACATGACTATTCCATAGACTTCCATGTAGCTAAAGGTCTGTTACACCATAAAACATTGACAGAATTTGTCAATGTTGTTAAGTGGAAACAGAGGAAAGGTTAGATCCTTGTGATTAGGGTATTATTAGTGTGATTAAAACACCTAGTTTGACCTTTGGTGGTTGTTTACTTTGAATCCACACAGATGGCTTCTGACTCAGTCAGCTGCCTGTCTTAGTGTTTAAGTGAATGGCATCAGCACGTCTGACCATCTGCATTCCCAGCAGACACAAAACAGATCTGATACCACACAACAGTTTATATACCTGTATGCACTACACCAGATGCACTACTTTATTTGTAAAATAGCACTCACGTTTTTTGATGTAACAAGACAATGAGAAAAAGAGAGAATTGCACTGTCAAATTCCAATGTATCACATCTAACAAGTTTTTTAAAATTCTTTATTCAGTGAAAGGTGGCTTTGTACAAACAGGCAAAATGAATAAATACATATTATAGTATATTATTATTAACAAAGAACTACTGAGTGTTTTTATATACTTTAGAGGGATATACAGTATGTCAATGCATCTCTATATATGTACAGTATGTCCTTACACTTTATGTATATGAATGTATGTCCAATATATATGAAAGTGTTATACAGGACAAGGGGCATTGGGACAGAAAAAATAAAACTAAAAAATTAATAAGCAAATAAATGTATTTACTTATATACTGTAAGGAAACCAAGAAAAAAACAAAGACGGATACATGAGTAAGTAAATAAGTAAAGGTGGAAGGTGGGGTCATTTTGGCTGGGTAGTGGATCAAATAAACTTCCAGAAACTGCTGGCCAGCAGCACACCCAACCCAAACATCTGGCTAAAGAAAAGGCAGTAAAGGCAAGGCTGGATTACCCACTGTTCAGAGCAGGTAACTGCCCCAAAGTCCCATATTTACTTCATGTCAATTAGCTGCACATAATGTTATTAATTGCAATTTCTTCTAAGAATTTGTAACACTAACAAACAATATTAATGATGGCATTAGAACTCCATCTATGTAGTATTGCACTTCCGTAAATTTGAAGCAGGAACTTGCGAGAGACAAATTACATTAATCCAGCCCTGCATAGCAGAGATATGTCAGAAGTCTGCTTTATCTTAGCCTTTATTCTCATGTCTTTTGTTCACAACAGTTTTAAAGAGATTAACAGTAATCTATTTAGTCACTCTGCTTTTATCACAAAGTGTTTGGACACCCACAGTAAAAGCTTTTTCAAACAGTTTAACTCTAATTCAAACCTACAGCCACAGTGCCCAGGTGTATGTTACCAGCTGAACTCCTGCCTCTAGAGAAACCACCTGGCCTAATCCAGATTAGATTAGCCCTCCTACCCCACCTCTCCACCCCTGTGGTTAGATTAGCTCCTCGGCCTGCTAGCCCAAATAATCCACTCAGGCACTAAACCTCCTTTGCCCCTCCTTTCTTGCTCTCCTATAGGCCGGGCAGCCCTCTGATGACAGGAGACGACACCCAGTTGCCACTGTGACAACAGCCTTGAGCCCAGCTGTGATTGGCCAGGGTTTCTAAAGTGAAATACAAGGTGGGAAGGGAATGGAGAAAGGGATTATGGATTAGCAGGATTCTGAGGTTTAGCCGCTTTCTCCTTTCTTTCCTTTCCTGATTAAAGAGGATTGTTCCAAGAGTGGGTTTTAGATACATTTATAATATTAATTCAAGCATTTTTTTAACGGCCTGAACATTTTTCTCTGATTAACTTCTAAAAACATTGTCACATTTTTCTGTATCAGTTTTTAGAAGGGCACAGTTAATCTGTACTGAATGTTGAATCTATAATCTACCTTGAATTTGTTTTAAGTTAAAGGTACATGTACAAATTTGGTTATAGCAGTCATTGGCACCCCCAAATCCCAAATGCCCTCTGAGCTCACTGTTGAACTTCAGAGCTGGGAGAAAAATGTGGGATTTGGGGGTGCTAGTGGCTGCTATACCAAAATCAAAGAGAACGCCTTTAACTTACATAATTATCAGATGTACTCAAGTGTTCTTGTATGTATTCTATTTTGTGTTTGGACGGTTTGTACTAGCTTTCTATCTGTGTTAACCACGTTTTCTACTGTGACTGTGTCCCAATAAAAGAGAAAAATCTGCCCAAAGCCAGTCTTATCATGTGTTTTCTCAAAATGTTTTACATTTACGAAAATGTTCAGGGGCTATAATCCCTGACCAGTGTGTCATATGGTATGAAACATGGTATGTCAATATTGTCAAAATTATTGAAGGGTACCTTTAAAGGGGTTCAGTACTGCAGCATTTTAGTATACTTTCAAAAGAGATGGGGGACTTGAATGTTCAGAATGTTCACAATTGAAGCAGCAGAGGCCAGGTTGTCTTGACTTTTAGATCCTGGGTCAAGAACCAAAAACACTGGATCCTACTTTTCCCATAATGCAACTGCATTATGTTATTTGTTTGACTTTGCTTTCCTGGTAAAGGCCAACGTCTTTCACATTCCACACCCCCAGTTTGTAAGTTAGGCTTCCTTTTATGCATTCTCAAGCCCGAGCTGAGATGACCCTGATCACATCATCAGTGTTAGCTTCTCAGCCTTGACAAAGCTCCTCCGGAGCCATAAAGACATGAGTAGGAGTGCTTCTTTAAAAAGGTACCCTGGGGAGCTTACCTGTAAACAAACAAGTATGTCATGGTGTTCATGTGCTAGCAGAGACAAAACAGGGACACGCTCATGGAAACATTGTTCCATAGCACCACTAGTGGTCATAAAACTCCACAAGGTACCTTTAAATAACAACCTTCACACTAGCACACAGGCTTGCTCCATATATAACTGCTACACATCCCAGACATGTGGCAGTCACCAAATCACTTTGCAACAGCCTCCAGGTACCACGCATCATGATGAATACATAACTAATAACTCAGTCGCTTCAAATCCTAGAAAGGAGGCTAATATCTATATGGTTCCGTTTACAAAAGATCCAGTGGGACGTTCTAGCTCAATTAGGTGGAAAATTAATGATAATCACATACCAAGCAGCATATAGTATATAAACATCAGTAAATAGAAGCCGGGATTCAACAGCTTGAGTTGAGTTGAGCATTGTTATGGATCTCTGTGTAGAAATGCTGCCATCTATTGTCTAGAGGACAGAGGTGAGTTGTGGTGTTCACTGTGATTTAAATTCCTTGCTTCTTCAGTGTTCCAGAGCTTTCAGTTAACTCGATTGAATTTCATCTCTGTTTTTCATATATTGTTTTATTTTTAGGAACTGATTTACTTGCTTGCCTTCATATATGATTAATTTCCCTATTTCATAATGCTTTGAACTACTGATAACCTCTCACTTCTTCACAAAGCTTGTATTTCCGATGTTTATAAGAGTTTTCACTTTTGTAATGCTGTTCAACCTGCCACGCAAGGCAGGACCAAATTTGGGGTTCAGTGTCTTGCTCAAGGACACTGCATTTGGACAGGAGAAGGCAGGGATCAAACCCTAAAATGGTTGTAAACCCCCTCTACCACCTGTGCCACAGCCGCCCCTGTCTTCATTCTATTTTAATATTTAGATAGCACCATTTAAGATGACCCCTAACAAGTGTCCTGAATTTGCTCCAGGGGGTCCTTAACAAAATGAGGAATCATCATAATTTCACTGATTCCAACAACAAGAAATTATCATTGGCACAATAATGAAATATCCTTTCCCTTCTTAATAGCCAGTATTCAATATTATCTTCCCACCATTAACGCTGTAGACCTTATCCAACCTGATCTTCCCAAAAAGGTCTCCAGTTTGACGGTGATGGTGGGGGAGAAATTGCCACCATTTCCTGCCTTCTGTCCATTTATCCATTGTTAACCTGTAGATGGCACACTTCAGACATGCTTCAGCTCATTCATGTCCATCAGTTTGAGCTGAGCACACAGAGGATGTATGGTTACTCTGTCTTGAAAGGAAATCATTGCAAAGTATTACAGCTTATGCTTATTTTCTCCCTTAAATCTACATATTTTTTTATGAACTACATTAAGCTGCATTTATTTGAGTTGGCCTCCCCTACAGTATATCACTAGAAAAAGCTGGAAGAAAAACTGAATTACATTTATTTTATAGTATTTAAACAGCTTTCTGTATACAGACGACAGAGTCAACAGGAGGAGAGTTCATCTTGATTCCTCCATAGTATTTTTGTCATTGTGCAGCATTAATAAAAAATAATGGAACATAGTTACTGAATGCCATTATAACTCCAAATCATACCTTTTGTATTGGAGCAGTTGTACATCTACATTTCCTCGTTAGACCTGTCATGAGCAGCACACATGTCGACTGTGCACAGCAAGAGTGCACACGGCTGTGGGCACAATTACAGCAACACAAAGGATACGACACCAGATACCCTAACTACTGCTCTTGTTTACGACATAAGAACTGTATTGATTACATTTTGCCATAGCTTTGTCCCACTAGATGGGGATGGTGGTGATCTTTATGTGTGTGCAACATGTTATTCACTTATTCCCTGAGGATCTTTTAAATTGCTTTCTCTGGTCAGAATTCACCATTGATCAACACTGTAACTGTTTGGACACCTTGTCATGGAGCAAGAGGTACCAAGAGGAAGTCTGAATACTAATTGGAGACAAACCATGTTGATGATATTTATGTCACAAAAACACAAAAGAAGCAGCGCAGCCAGAGATGGAGGCAGCTGCCTCCTCCCCTCCTCTCTTTGACTTCCCTGGGAAGAGGTGAGCAGTATAATAGAATAGAATCTAAAAATAGTTGTATTGGCTTGCCAGCACTGATCATCTCAGTGGCAGACCTAGGCCTGCTTTTTTCCCCACTTTTCAAAATATTGATTAGTGCACAAAAAGAAACAATATTGATCTATGAATCAAATGACTGTGTATTGTGAAAGGTTTCACTGGAACCCACAGAGAGTTAACACCAACTCTGCAGTTCCCCACAGCTCTACAGAGCTTTAGTCTTGGTTAGCTTATTGTTTGGATTTTACAGCCTGCAAGTGTCACTATCATCGAGCTCGCTTCCAACAGCAACAGGCAGCTGTTTTCTGCAAAAAAGCTCTAATAAGTCAACTCACTGATGAACATAGTGGGGCGTTTAATAGCCATCAGGAGTTGATGGAGGGCAAAAACAGAGCTAAAAGGAGAGTCAATATTGGACTTGCATTCATCAGGAGGCCACAAACACAACTCCAAATGAGTGCTAATGTTTCGTTGTTGCAAGTCCCATACAACTTTTTAAGGCACTATAATATCTGAGGTGTGTGTTTTTTACCTTTTTTAACAATATGCAAATCTCTGTCAAACATCAGTGGCAGATTGTCAGTTTGCTAACTGCATCACTGGATGCTTTCAAGTACCTTTATGTACCTTTTATTGCATGTTCTAGAGTTTGGTATTTTAGGATGCAGCACGGCCATAAGCTTCATTTCTACACTCATGAGGGAGCAGTTTACGAATTATTACATCACATCATTTTTACACATTTCATACCTTTCTGAGGTTTTGTGACAAGTAGTGATTGTTAGACGTCCGGAATTTCTTCTATTCTTCTATTCTTGGAAATCATTCACTGAATGTTCCTACAAGCAAAATTGGTCAGCTGTTGAAATTGCCTTTGATATCCTTTGAATCCTCTCCCAGGACAGGTGCAATCCAAGGCTTTAGGTCTGGCTCACTTTCCCACTCCCACTGATAGCTTTCCTTATATCTTCCCCACTTTGGCATTGGAGGCTACAGGCTTTTGCTAGCAGTGGCACCATAGTGTGCAGGTGAATGTCTGCAGACAGCAAGCCCGACAGCGCCACTATAGCAGTTACTATGATACAGTCTTCGTCCCTTAACTGTATAGGCTAGCCAAAACCTAGTTACCAATCAAGTTTAGGGGAATCAAGGTACTGCACAGTCAGGGACGCTGGAAGTCATTCAGAGTTGGGGGTGCTGAGAGAAAGTCTATATTATGACGTCATATTAAATGCTGCACAACATCATGGTTTTTGTATTAATTTAACTGGCCAACAGCATTTTACACCAGCTTTAGAACATTTTACGCTACAACAGCAAACCAGCATACTGTATGTCAAAGCAGCATATCATATTCAGCTATGGACAGTTCACACACGGATTGCAGGTTTATTCCTAATCAGAAGACGATTTATTATTGATTGAGCTACAGCCACACCATATGGGTAGCAATAGAACAAGGCACCTGAACTGTATAATACTCTCTCACACACACATACACACACACATAGACACAACAAAAGAAAACAATAATAACATAATTAATTGAAGACCGCACTCCAACACTCCACACTACAGAGACGTCCTCTTGCTCTCATTCGAAGCATGTCGCACTACCAGATCTGTGACAGAAACAAGAAATAACGGAGAACACAGATTCTTCTTTGAGACATGGTGAAGCGCAGTAATGATACCTAACCCACCATTACCAGTCACTAATATCCATGATCCTCGCCAAACTATGTGCTCTGAGTCTGTGCATCAGATACACAGAAAATACATTGAATGTTTGGAAATTAAATCAAATATCATAAAAATAATAAAAAAGGGTGGATTTCAACCAATTACTGAACAACAATGTTTTATAGACAGCCTACGCTAAAATGCTACTCTCAAAAATATACGTTTTTTATTGATTTGTTTAGTAAACTTTTTTGTCTTGCAGTCACAGCCCCCCGCCAGTAGGGGGTGCTGCAGCCCCCTTACAACAATCCAACAAATGTAGGATTGTTGTGTTAACTTATATCTGTAATATATAATAATATCTGTAAAAACTGACCACAATAAAAAACTATTTTTCAATGCCGGCCCAAATCCTTTTTTTCCGTAGAAAACCGGCCAATCTGGCAACCCTGAGAGCCACTTGTGTGGTTAAAAGTACACTGCAACATAGCTTTATATCCATTACATTTGGTTTTAATGACCTTGAAAGATTGACTTTGGCTGACATGACATTTGTATGTTTTTTCTGACACCTCCATATTATAAAGCAGCAGCAAAGTCAGAAATATTGGTGCTTTCAGAAAAATCTAGAAAACAAAAATTCTCAACTCACAATTTTGATGTTGCCATTAAAGCCAACTTATGTAGCTTTTGCTGAACAGCGGCCACTGTGTAATGGTAAACACTAAAACAGAGTGACAATAGCAAAATCAGAGAATAGTCATAAAGTCAGTAAACTGACTCACCATAAGCTACTGGTCATAACAGACCAAGTAAGACTATAGCAGCAAAACACATTCATAAAGTACTTATGAATTCCACTTTTCTTTTATAAGACGGAGAATGTGTTATTTCTTCCTTCAAACATTAGTCTCACTTTAATGATAATTACAAGTCAGGAACTGGTAATTATAATAACTCCCATATGACATGAATACATTCAATGTTTTTAAGCCCTGGGTTAATAAATGCATGTGTGAAATGAGCTTAAAGCAGCTCTCGCTTGGTCTCCATCAACTCCTATCTGAGCCCAACTCTGAGGTAGTGTACAGTGGGTATACAAGAGCTTTTTCACTTAACCAGCTGCCTGCTGCTGGACATGATGTCGATGACAACGGTGAGACTGAAACAAAACACTGCTGCTGCGGGCCGTAAAACCAAAACAATGAGCTAAAAGAGGCTAAAGGTCTGTAGAGCTGAAGGGAACTATAGAGTTGGTGATAATTCTCTGTGGGTTTATTGCTACGACTTACACCTTTTACATTACACACACACACACACACACACAAACATGTATACATATAATATAAAAACATATATATATATTATTGCAGCTTTAAACGTCTGTAGCATGGGGTTTACATTACTTTATAGGACTAATGAATGCAAGAGCCTTTTTACATGTACTATCATCCCTCTGATGTTCTGTGCTCGGTTCATTGAGCCTGTGGTAAAGGTCACTGAATAAATGAAGTGGTGCAGGGTTTGCGCTCTTGACATCTCCGACTTGAAAAGATAGACTTGAAAAGGAAAGACTTGAAAATTTTTCCCCATCCACCTTCGAAATGATTAATGAGCTCCTTTGTTGTTCGTAGTGCTGTCACTCTCAATACCTGATGAGGCTGTGAGATGAAAAAGAAAGAGAGGCACAGGGACATGCAGCTGTTAGTGCTGCTGTAAATTGAATCCGGTGCTAAAAGCAGACTGTGGGAAATTTTATTCACCAAATGTGGTAAAATATTGATGAATCAGTATTGAATCATTGCAGGGTAAGGTCAGAGAGGTCAAATAAGTCATAATCAATATTACAGTATTATGTATAAGTCAATCAAAGTCAATCATATTGATAATGGTCAGGTAAAGTCAGGTAAAGTCAGGTTCAGTCATAATCATGATGTAGTCATGTGTTGTTGGATGTGGGCACAATCACAGAAGTCTTGCATTCTTAATTAAGTGCAGCAGCTGACAGTGGGAGGTTAGAGTGTATCAGACAAAGGAGTATTATTCTGAGGACAGTGGGAAAGAGTCCTTGAGTGAAAACAAGCAGTTCCTCAGTTGATACTAAAAAATAGTGTGGCCTAACAATGTAGCATGATCTATAAGAATATAACTGTATGATGAATCACTGGAAGTCTGAGAGTGCATAGCCAGGTGAAAACATCAGAGCCAGGCGAGCTGTGTGCACACAGACGATGCTAAGGAGCACATTGACCTGCTAAAAGAACACAATGACCTTTAAGGAGTGTACACAAAATCAGATAAAAAGATGTTATGAAAACACCAAGGAAACATGAAACAGAACTAATAAAGCATGAATAGCAGAGAAAAGAAGTTATGAAAAAAAAACACCAAGAGCTCCAGCACACTGTTGGGAGCACAGAAAGGAGGGGTGATAAGAGGTGTATAAAAGGAAGGATTTGTGCATTGCATGTTCAGTTGTTCCATGGAAGAACTCGTGTTTGCTGTATTGTTTGATTCAACAGTAAACTCTGCTCACATCTGAACTCATGTCGACTCAGTTGTTTTCTTTGCAAGTGTTGCTTGATTTTTAACGTGTGGTGAAGATCTGAAGGACATCTGGCCCATCTTCGGAATTTTTCTACCACAAGACCCAGAGCACACCCTTGGTCACGTGAAACCCTGTCTCACACATTGCCCACTACATGAATAGAAGGTGATGTAAACTCTGGATATTTGGAAACGATGTAAGAAGTATTAAGGGATTAATATGTCCAATATGGAATAACAATCTATTATTGAGTGCTCTAAACCTTCTGTGTTTCCTCAGTGTTCTAACAAGATTTTTGTTCTTTGTTTAATGATTTAATGATGACAGTTTACGACCTTTTCACAACAGTCAATCTTATGTTTCACAAGGTTCATCACATTTCCTTTATCTCAGGCTCCACTCCTCCCTGAAGGCAATGGTTCCAATTGCCTATTCGTCCTTGTTTTACTCTATTGTTTCTCTCTGATACCTCAAATGTCTTTGTCTCTGTAATGTACTCTTGATTTCTACACTGATTTCCTCAAAATGGCAGCTCTTCCAATTACTATGAAGTGGTAACAGAATCTGATGAAATCCAACACAGTTTTAAATTGGGAGATCATGTGTAAAAAATACTTTATTTTCTATAAACCCTTCTCATCGGTGGGGTTTTTGACAGCTATTAGCAGTATGGAGAAATGTTTTTATGAGACGGTCCTCTTTTTGTTTGTAACATTCTTGCAGATGGTTTCATGCTATTCCACTGACTGACAGGTGGTGCTAACGTGCAAAGAAGTATAGTAATGTGCCAACAAAGTCAGTGAAGAAGAAAACCGTAAAAGAAAACTCTACAGGGCACCTTTAACGTCTAGGCTAGTCAGCATTTATTTTGATGCTTTGGTCTATTACTCATTCCATCAACATGAATCCAGACTCTGTATGTCTCTGTATGCATGTTTTCTATACATCTACACACTGACGATGTTGCATGTACTACAGTATGCACCCATGTGTGCACACGTGATCCTCAAAGTCCCTTTTCACTTAAATACTGAGAATCTTGTATATTCCCTTTGTTCTGTTATAATTCCTAAAAAAATGAATATGTAAAATATTATTCACAAAAGAATAGATGATTATGATTATTATAATTATGAAAATGTAATCCACTTAACAAATTCTGATGATCACAGTATTGTACTTTTCTTTCTCTGTCAGTCACAGCATCAAAATAAGCAGAGCTGAAATGTGCCGAAAACTTGAAATATTCAAGTTGTCTGTATTTTATTTTATTTCTCCAACATAACAGGGAGTTTTTTATGTCTGTTTTGCATGGTGCTTTATATCTGACAGCGGAGGAGCAGCACGGCAGTTAAGATTTATTTGGCTGACAGGAAGGTAGCCGCTCAAGGACAAACGTGTGTGAAACATGGAGGAAGGAGAGTTAATCGCCCCAGCCCCTCTACTGACAAGCTGTAATGAGAAAAGTCAGCCTGATAAACAAATACAGAGGATTTACACTCAGCTGAGCATCATAAACTAGCATATTCATCATATCAATGGTGATTAGAAAGCCTCTTAACTGCAGTTCGGAGTTGTTGGCTTGACCTTTAAAAGCTGTCAATGAGGACATTTTTTTCTGTGGGTCTGTGGGATATTCATGTGGAACAGAGGGTTCCTGGTTGTGCTGCTGCCTGAGAATACAATATACCAAATTTGTCTGCAACAGGATGTATTTATTATTTCAACAGTGAGTTCATATCAATCAGGTCAAGTCTGTTATCAGTTTGATCTCAGTTTGTGCTGGCAGTAGGTTTTTTTTAACGATCTACATCAGCATGCTCACTGCTTTCTGCTGGCAGTGTCCTCTTGTCGCTCAAACATACTAACATTCATGTATTTATGACAGAAATAACTGTATTTTTGATAGTTTTCTTCTCAACAGAGGAGACTGGACTGCTCCACAGATTTAGCATTGCATTCCTACAACGTTGTCAAACTCATGATGGACAGTAAAAAAAATCTAAATCAGTGCAGCAGAACCAGAGCTATCGTCTTTTTTATTTCACACATTCTTCTTCCTTGTCAAACCCTGGCATCTACATTACCCACAATGCAACTCCACCACCAACAGTTCTGTCAGAGATGTTATGCTAGTAGCGGCTAATGTAGCCTACAATAGAGATGAGCAGTGGGCTACAGAGGTCTGGTAAGCTCACTTCTTTCTAACTCCACACCAACAGATTGTTTTCACTTTCAAACTTGTAGTCTTCAACCCAACCGACGCTGACTCTAGTGACATCACTTGAGGACATTTATCAGACTTCACACAGCTCCCTCTGGAGACACTAAAGGCTTTATACAACTTTTTTCCAGGGGTGGAAGTAACAAATTGCATTTACTCTCGTTACTGTACTTTTCTGAGTATTTCATTTTACTTCAATATTTTTTTATCTCAAGTATTGTACTTGGCTACATTTCAAGTCCAAATTGTTACAGAGTAAAAACAAAAGTCAGATGAAAAAATCCTGATAAACTGTGAGAACGGAGCAGAAGAGGAGTTCAATCAGCAGCTGCAGCAGAGAAGAAGCTGCAGGAGGGCAGAGCTCCAGAGAGGAGACACTCTGCACTCAGCTGACACTCAGCTGTTACGGTAGGCTGTGATCTTTACTCGCACACTGTCCTCGTAAATTATTTTTCCAGTTCGCACATATCTATTTTTAGGGGTAAATGCGAGTGAAATACTCGCACTGTAGAGCCCTGGATGCATGGATATACTTCAGATTTTGACTGTTGAACACAACGCTGTGTTATCTTTAACATATGTTAAAATGTTAACAATATCATTTAATGTCCTTGTGAGCACGAATTATTACTTCAGCATCAATCATTTCTAATATGTGTGCACGAGTTAAAAAATAATTCCGCCCTGTCACTTGCCGGGCTCGTGGTTGGTTTAGCAGGGAAAAATCCTCCATGTGCTGCTGTTGCTCTTCCAGCTGGGCCAACAAAGAGGCAGCAGTCTGCCCATTCTGTGGACTGTGGTCAGCGTCAACTTCACTCTGATGGTTGTTGTCATTCATGCTAAAGAATCCTCAGAGACATGTAGAGCAGATGTTCTGAAGATGAGACACACACCGCAGGTTGTAGAAGAGTGGGGCTGTTTTCCCTGGTAGATGTAACTGCAAACTTCAACTTCAAACTGATGAAGACAAGACCAGAGGCCTGTACTACGAAGCGGGGGTTTGGGGATAGCGAGGTAACTTCAGGTTCAACTCTGGGTTTTCAGTACTACAACGGTGGTTCACTTCCTACCAGGGTAAATCGCCATGGTAACTTATGCTGCACGCCTAAACTGCTCCGGAGCAGGTTATGTTCGAGATAACAGATCAACACGTACAAAAGCCCCGCCTACTGACCAATCAATTCTCTTGGAAAATGGCATCACCAATAGAAAAGAAGTGGAGCTCAGTGCGTGGATCATGAGAGGAACTCTTTATATGAGAGATAGTTTCTCGACAAATATCTGTGTCATCCTACAACAGAGACTGACTGAAGCACTAAAGCTTTGTACTTATAAGAGATGAATGTAGGCTAAGCCTATTTACCACTAAATTATGTTTTTATATTTATTTTTTATTTGCTCCCAAGTCCGTTTGACACCGCTGGGGTTGCAGCTGAAAGAATAGGGATACAATTGTCAAACACTCCATAAGAACACATCTAAGCAACACATTAACTTAATGGAATACTACTGACGGGGCAGTGATATTATCAGCCTGTTAATTTGCGCATTCACACAGTCAGCGATATTTTTGCCACCTGTCTTTCCTGCGTTTGGCAGTTATGTTGCTTTTAGCCTGGAAGATGTTTAAATTCATTTTGGATAAAAGCATCAGCTAAATAAATGTAATGTAGTGTAATGTAATGTTAGGCGGGCAGAATAAAAGGCTGGAAAGCTAAGGTGTAAGCACACTATCTGCAAGGAATGGGCTGGTATATATTCTGCAAGGCGGGGGAGGTCAGGTGATGGGAATGGCGGGAAAGGGTTAATGCAGGGCAGGAGGGGGTGGCTGGGGAGGCTGTCAGGGTTCAGACTGCATTTTTTGAAGGGGGCGTGTTCAAGCTAAAACAGGGTGTTAAGTTGCTTTTTAATATAAATTGCGCAATGTTACATGCATGTTTGGTAGCTTGCAGTCTTCTTCTTCCTTTTCACTTCTTTACTGCCACTAAGTATCGGATCAGTGGAATAATGTGAAAATGGTGATAGGAACATGTATTGCGTCACTCGCGTGCTGGAAACAGGGAACCACTTGTAAAAGCATTGCAGCATAGCGCTACCAGTGGTTTAAAGCTCCACAGGGTACCTTCCTTCAATGAGTAGGTTGCATTTTTTGACACAGTGTTAATGTCAGTCTCAACACGACCTCAAGGTGTAAAACAGGTGAAACCTGCTCCTTAGTTTCTTGTAACAGAAAAAGGGCTACATGATCAGTGACATTTAGATGTTAAGAGTCAAGTGAGAATGGGTATTTATAGGTGATAGGGGATGCAACAGTTGTCTTCAAAGCGCACAGACTTGATTCCATAGCTACTTATTAGTGTCAAAATGTCCTTAACGCAGTAGGTAGTTCTGTTTCCAGTTGGTCTAACTGGTCAAAGTCGAGCTACAACAGTGCTGGTGATTCGCATAAGCATTTATATCCATGGTTGCTATACCAGCTCTTGTGGATTTGTATGTTATCTCAAAAACCAGTCAACATTATAGACAACAATACATAGTATGAGTAAAGTGTTAGATGTTATGAAATGTTCTCCATTCACTTGCTGTCCCCTTGTCCAATCAAGGCCAAAAGACAAATGCTAAACACACTTTGGCTCCTCCAGGCTGAAGCTGTTCAAACTAGAATATTGTTCAGTGTTGTTGAGGTTTGCCTTCTTCTTCGTACGTTACCATAAAAATTAGAAAACACACGTGTTCATGTACGAGTTATTTACTGTGATTGCATAAGCAGTTAATGTGTGTATCACTAGCTTCACTTATACTCACTAATACTGCTTTAAATTCATGTCTGGAATTACATTGCGAGTCCCCACTCAGGTGTAATAATGTGAAAGACACTATCTGCTCCAGAAGCACTGACTGCTCTTGGCTACCACTCTGCTCTAATGAAATGCAAGCCACCGTTTGTGTCTCAGGGGAATATTTGAAGACAAACTTATAATTACAGTGTTTTGTGGAGACTGAGCGCTCAACTTGAATTCCTAAACTTGGAGAAAACAGAGATTGCAAACCTGCCAAGCTGTACCCGATCTTATCAGATTACAAAAAGCAAAATGTCTAGTCAAGAATCTAATTTGTGATGAACAGTAATTGTCTCTGCATTGATAAAGCTTTTTGAAAGTCCTTTTGCAGACTAAAAGGACACATCACTGAAAAATGTTGTTAATTTACAGGAATATGTTTTTATTTTGCATGTTGATGGGCCATGGGAGCACTTTTTCTCATTTCTTTCAGAGAATGTTTATTTAAATCTGGACCTCCTCCTACTCAAGCCCCCAGGAAGAGCGCCAGGCTTTGAAGCCAATTTGACATAGTGGCCAAACCGTGTAATTACAACTTCCGGGTCCGTCACGTGATGCACACTGGCCCCAAGAGACTTTTTCCCATAGACATTGTGAAAGAGACGTCTGTAAATCAGCGGATAATTAGCCAGTATGAACACTTAAATAGCCCTTATTTAAATCATTATGTCCTAAAAGTTGTAAAATGCATAAATAGCTGAATCCAGAGTTATAGAGTGACTGCTATTCATGTGAGTGAGCCTGAGACGGAGCAGTTGGGAGGCGGGGTTAAAGGAAAAGCTAGTGCGCTTGCTCTATGGTATAATTTTATACCCGGGAAGTCGAACTTTTTTGGCTTCATGCGCCACTGAGCAGCTTTCGTAGGAATGAACGGGGCCCCGCCTCCGACGCTGTATCCAGTTCTCTTTATACATCCATGCTCCTACTGCAGGCTCTGTCTCCTTTTTAAATTTTTTTTTATTATGGCCCATTTTTGGTCAATGGCTTTCTATTTTTTTTTGACACTTCAGACCATACTCCTCATACATATGAGGCTGAATACAAATAAGTAGAAAACAGTTAAACTGAGAAAATGAAGCAGATTAGACCATTTCTAACAACTGTATAAGCCACGCCCACTTCCGGGATAATCCAAATACAGATATTTTTGTGACATAAACAGATGCAAATACAGATAGTTGCTATGCGTTACACCCCTAATATATATAACCTTGTCGGTTCATTGTCTCTCTCTGTTGTGTCGTGCTTTGTTCCCGTGTTCTTGTTTGCCATTGTATGTTCCCAGCTCATCGAACCTGGACTTACCTGTTTGTCTGTCTTCCTGCCTGGCCACCTACCCGCATCTTCATGTAATATATATATATATATATATATATAGATATATATATATATATATCTATATATATATATATATATGTTGATGTGTTGGAAGCAGGAAAAATGGGCAAGCGTAAGGATGTAAGCGACTACAATGGGCACGTGAGCATCAGAACTGGACCACGGAGCAATGGAGGAAGGTGGCCTGGTCTGATGCAATGGGCAATGTTCTGCTGGGAAACCTTGGGTCCTGCCATTCATGTGGATGTTACTTTGACACGTAGCACCTACCTAAACATTGTTGCAGACCAAGTACACCCCTTCATGGAAACAGTATTCCCTAATGGCAGTGGCCTCTTTCAGCAGGATAATGCGCCCTGCCACACTGCAAAAAAGGTTCAGGAATGGTTTGAGAAACACGACAACGAGTTCAAGGTGTTGACTTGGCCTCCAAATTCCCCAGATCTCAATCCAATCGAGCATCTGTGGGATGTGCTGGACAAACAAGTCCGATCCATGGAGGCCCCACCTCAACTTACAGGACTTAAAGGATCTGCTGCTGACGTCTTGGTGCCAGATACCACAGCACACCTACAGAGGTCTACTGGAGTCCATGCTTCGACGGGTCAGGACTGTTTTGGCGGCAAAAGGGGGACCTAGACAATATTAGGCAGGTGGTCATAATGTTATGACTGATCGGTGTATACTCTGAATACTGTATATATACTGTATATAGAAATACTGGAATTTATGTTAATCTTCTGCTTCAGTCTTTATGTGAGATCCATTTATTCAAATGGGGTTTATTTCATTGTGATTGAAACAACTTATTTATTCTGTGACAATGTATATTCATCAAATCTGCATGCGTGCTCAGTTTCCAAATAGCAAACTGATTGGCACTCAGCACTTACAGGAAAACTCCTGCTCTTCCTCTCAGCATTGCTCTCCAGAAATATTTCCATTCAGGAGATTATGGCTTGATTAGACACAGGATACAGTAATCAGGTAGGTATTGCTTGTCTCTGAGCTGAAGCGCTTCTAACCTGCACTATTGTAGCATTCAAATAGCATAAAAAGACAGTCTTAAGAGGACAGAGATGTGCTTTATGAAATTTAACACAGAACATAAGCCAATAAATGTAATCCTGAAATGTCTGGTAATAACTTAGTATATACTGTATACAAAAGTGACACACTAATGATTTTGCTAATCTTGGTGCCTTTATTGGACCTAAAAATGTAAAGTTTGTTCTAAGGAGGTCTTAGAATCACCTCTTTTGAAAGGGTTACACAAGCCTCTTTAATAGGGGTCTGAAATTAGAAATTAGTTGTAAGGGTGATGCCAAAGGAAAGGTTAAAGAGTCACCGTGATCTGTAATAATGTTCATTCTGTAGGGTCGAGTTGGCATATTTGGCCTGAGGGTGGCAGTAGGGGAAAGCTCATATAGTGGGGGAAATAGCAGGGGACCATCCTCTGAGGAGCATGAATGTGATCAGAATTTCATGGCAATCTTCCGCTTTTGATTTTGGTATTTCTTATGTACACACGATGGTTCCTCTACCTGGCTTCAACTGCTTCCTGTCTGAGCAGAGCTGCTCAGTCTGTACTGGAAGCCATGCAGCTCTCCTGTGGCAAACCCTCTCTGAACAGAGGCATTGTTTGCCTCATAAGGACGCCTTTTCCTTCAATAGTTTGGACTGTGCAAATTATTTGAAAGTTTGCTTTGTTTGATTATTGAAGTTTTATGGTTTGTCATTTGCTGGATAAATTAAGTTTCAGTAGTTTTTTAAGTTAGTGTTTCAGTGACATGTTTGGTATGACAGTAACTGTGTTGGAAGTTAAATCTATCTTTGTTGAATTGTTACTTCTGTTGTCAGACAAACCATTTCAAACTGTTCCTTACTAAAAGAATAGACTGGAACCCCTCAGTCTCTGACAAGCTACTGAGTAGATTGGTATTCCTGGATCCAGGCTATCCTTATTGAACAGTATTTATGCCTAAATATTTGTGGTGATAGACTAAAGGAGGACGATGACAGTCTGGCCAGTAGTAGATATCTATTAGGGTTATCGCAGAAGAACCAAACGGCATCCTACATTATATAGGATTTATCGACCTGCTTTTATGTGATGTCATCTTTATATCGTCTCTATTGCTTTTACTGTTTTTACTGTTTTTAATTCTTTTTATTTGTATGTATTGATCATTAATTTTTATCTTGCTTTTGTTTTGCTTTATTTATATTTTTTATTTCTTTCTGTTGTTTATTGCTTTATGAGTATCCTGCTTTTGCTTTGTCTGTCAAAGCACTTTGTAAACTCTGTTTTAAAGGTGCTATATAAATAAAGTTATTATTATTATTACTATTATTATTATTTATTATTATTACTATTATCATTATTATTATTTATTATTACATCTATTCATCATCTGTGGTGGCAGGGCATACTGAGATTTCTTGTGAAAATATCTACTTTTCTAGTACAACACAGATAGATCCAAAGTGATAATGTAGGCTGATACATATGAAATAGCAATGTATTTCATCCAGTAACCGCATATCTCAGGTCTTCATCAGAAAATTACAATTATTTTGTCAAACTAGTAGTTAGGATCAGGAGTGAACCTGTCTGATCATCAGACAGCTTGTGTTTCTTGACCCGTTGGACTTCTTTTTAGCGATGTTGCTGCTTTACCAGAACTCAGAAATGACATTGGTGAGTACACTGTTATTAAATGATACAGTAGAACACGGTCAAATAATAAAAAACAAGTTGTAATCAACTGTAGTTTTCATTTAAGGTTGCCTTGGGGCACATTAGCAGACACGGTGAGCTGCCTTCTAGTTTGATTTGTGTTTTCACCCAGACACCGGTGTTTGACAGGAAGCTGTCAGAGTGTGGGACTTACAAACACACCCTACACTTTGCACATGACAGTAAACAGGATAATTAATAGTCAACAGTTAAGATATAGTCCACTCTCATTTTAGCAGCTGCACAACTATGACTTCATATTACTGTTCTTAAATCGCATGGTGTCATCAAACCAGATTTTAACTTCAAAGTAAAAGCACAGGTGGTCAGTTAATAAGGTCTCCAGTGTTTATGCATCCAGAGAAAAGGGAAGGCCTGACTGAGAACAACTGGCAGTTTGGAGCATCACTGCACTGGACATTTGCCTAACTCCTTTAATAAGCTGTGGGTCTTGCTGTGGCTGCACTGAACTGCTGTCTGAAGCAGTTATGTTGCACACATTCTGACATGAGTTCACAGGTCTGTCTGCAGTGTGAGGCCAGCCTAAAGCAGGCGTTCACCAGTATTTACAACAGTACTAGAACAGCAACGGGCTGCCTGTTGGTAAAGCCCGAAGGTAAAATGATGAAAGATAGCACTGTGAAAAGGTAATTTGGTCCAAGGTGTCTGCTTTGATAGGTGCTGAGTGAGCCTTCATTTGCATAATGCTAAAAATAGACATCTCATACAGGGAATGAAGAGGTTGCTGAGCTCTCAGAGGGCTGGTTACTCAGGAGAAAAGGAGAATGATGTCTTTCTTTTTTGTCTATGCAGCCCACAGAATTGGTCAATTTATACTAAACTGGCACACTGATAGGGGTTAAGGGTTAGTCTAAGAAACACCAGAACAAATTTGGGGACAAAATCATTTCTGCAGGGCCCCTATCAGTCTAAAGATCAACTCATGTTTTGTCATTCCATTCTCAAACAGTTGAAAACCAAAGAGATACCGAACATAGAGAACCAATGTCAAACTGCAACTTCCAGGTTCTGTTACAGCAGTATATACACCTCATTCAAAATCACATTGCCATATGTGATACTGCAAAGAACTAAGAAAAAGAAACAACATAACCCTGCTCAACAGTATATTGGTTCACTCCATTTGTCTAGACAGGGGTGATAAATCTTTTTTTTCTTTAAAAAGTATGTAATGTCATTGTTTTTTTAATATGTTGGCTATCTATAGTTGTGGTGTAACTGAAATATGCTACTAATGGTGCGTGCTTTTGTTTTGAAAGTTCAAAACCAACGATATGGTGGACAAGATTTATTAGCAATGTCTTTTGCTGTTTGAAAGGTGTCCAGTACAAGTTAGTCTGATGTTGGCTGTACAATATAAGTGGATTTGCTTGAGCTTTGTGCTTACTCATTTTCTGGGCGACATCTCAATCTCATGTCTGTGTGTTAAGTACAGAGCTGGAGTCAGGACGTGGTTAGCCTAGCTTAGCATAAAGACTGGAAGGAGGGGGAAACAGCTAGCCTGGCTCTGTCCAAAGTTCAAAAGTAAACCTACTGTAAAAGCTTTCCTCGTAGTGGGAAACATCAGGAAGCATCATGGGAAACATAATATGTGACAGAAGGCTGAGTGAACATATCTCAGCTAACTTTATAGTTGGCATCTCATGTATGGTTTTACTTTAATTCATCTAAATTATATTCTCATGTTACGCTTGCATTCTGAGCGGCACACTGACAGAATGCAGGGGCCACTAAAGATAGATGTACTTTATTGATCCCGTGAGGGAAATTGTTTTGTTACAGCAGCAGCACAATCAACAATACAGTAAGAATAACCATAAATTAAAAGCACAATTGCAGATCTGCAGAATATCAATAAAAAAGGAATAAAAAACATAAATATAAAATAAAGAGCAGAATTGCAGATCTGTAGAACATGTGTTTCTGATTTTCTGAACAATGTCTTTCTTTAGATTGCAATGCAAGAAATCAACAAACTCACTTTCAGCGTTTCGCTGCAACAAAACGCTGAGAGTGAGTGAGTGTGTGTGTGTGTGTGTGTGTGTGTGTGTGTGTGTGTGTATGTGCTGTAATCTACTTAAAGAATGTTTTGTTTGGGTGTTGGAGTTCCTGCTGACAGCTTTAATTCAGTTCATCTTTTTCCACTTAAAGGTTGGGTAAGCAGTATTTATTTGGCGTCACTGAGAAAAATTCCATAATAACCGTGCAGCATATTTTAATTCAAGTGGTCTGAGAGAAAACCTCTACTTCTGCCCCTCCTCTTGCCTCTTTTTTCAGGCTTCAGAAAATCTAGTCCGTGACGGGAGACTTTAGCCAATCACAGGTCATTTCAGAGAGACGGTGTGTTTGTATTGGCTAAGCTACAAATGCAGATGCGCGTACACGTCCCTTCAGACGGTGAAAGCCTGATTTAATGGCGGAAAATCCTGCCGAACATCCTGTAACTTGTGATAAATGTCCAATACCCCCTTTACCTATAGCAACATATAGTACAAAACAACAGGTCCCGGCTCCACACGGAGCTTCAGGCTCATTATGTTCGATGCCATGGCGCTCATATCGACGAGTGACAAAGAGGCATGATGACAAACAGTGGGGAATAACTTTTGAGGGGGGACAGTGGTGTGTGTGTGGTGTACTAGCTGCCTCTGAAGCCTGGGACTGTGAAGCGCTGGAGGGGCATCTTTGAGAAGACAAGTCATGGCACGACGGGCCGGGGTCTCAGTAAGGCTCGCACCGTGTACAGCCGGTGCTACGAGGCATGAGGTTTCGCAGGGTAACCCACTCCTTCTGCAGAGAGAGAGGTGGAAGGTTCTGTAAAGGTTTGCACAGCTTTAAATAGATTGTGGATTGTAGAATGTAGTGGAAAATGTCATAATCCTCTTAAAATTTCCAAAGCTTAGTTGTGATTTTAAATGACTTTCTTATTTTATAATGCTCTACATGCAGCAGTGTTGGAGCCAGGCGCAGCTCATTTAAAATGACTGTGGGCATGTTGCCACCTGTTCCATGACCCAGCAGAGCTCATTAGCCCTGGACACACATGAGAAGCAGGAGGCAGGAGTTCAGCTTGTGCAGTGAGGTAATGCAACAATAAGTGCCCTTTTATCTAACAAGCTTATAAAGGTGAGGAGCTGCTCTGTCGTGTTATCACAGTAAATAAACAGTGTGATGACGTCTTCCTACCTATTAAAATTAGAAAGTGGGTTTATGGTTGAGCTAATGAGACACTGGTGAAGCGGCTGTCTGATTCAGCTGTAAATTGGCTGAAGAACAATGGTGGAAGAGTCTGGATCTTTTGGCCATGCAGAGGAATCATCCTGCTGTATGGCAGAAAATTATGCTGCTACTGTACAGAAAGAGGCATCAGATCATTACACTGTACATTGTCTCCACACTCCACAGTTATGTGAGTGCAGCTTCCCAAAGGACCCACCACAAGCCTCTTGACATTTGAAACATTGTGGAATACAGTTGTGCCGACAGTCTACATACTAATAGATCAAACTCCAAATTTCACATTTCATATGTGAAGGAATAGTTTAAGCACGTGGTTATATCCAACCACACAACACCTCTAATGTTCAGTCATGAACACATTGTATCTTGTCTGTTTAACAGAAATGTAGAAAGGGACTGTTTGTGGTTTTAGGAGGAATTACGTGGTGGAACTATTTCTTGGTGAATAACGGCTAGGCGCAGTGATTGTGTGCAGCTTCCTGAGGTTACCAGGTTTGGTACCTTCATGCCTGTACAGGGACCAAAACCAAACCTTTTCTCTCCAACCGTATCTGGAAGCCCACACTGTAGCCAGAGACGCTGCACAGAAGTGCTGGGCGGATGGATAAACTGTTGTTCGTCACCAAATAGTTCCAACACAGCTCCCCTTAAAACCATTTTTACATTTTTGTTTGTGGACAGATTAAACAAATAAGATGCAACATGTTAATTAGTTAGCTTTAGAGGTGTTGGTAGAGTCAGGCTAGCTCTTCCCCCCTGTTCCCAGTCTTTATGCTAAGCTAGGCTAACCACATTCTGACTCCAGCTCCGTACTTTACACACAGACATGAGATTGATATTGATCTTCTCGTGGCACTCACGGAGAGAAAGCAAATGAATGTATTGCCCAAAATGTTGAACTATTCCTTTAAATCCAATATATGTTTACATAAGGTGTAGAGGTGTCCACCATAAAAAGATGTCCAGAATAAAAGTAATACATGAAAGAACAAGTGAGCAGAGCATGCAGGATAGGTCCTTCCATCACATATATTTTATACTGGTGAAAATGCTAAAACCGTATTTCTCTTTAAGCGACAAAAGGCCGCTTGACAAAGGGCAAGGTCTGAAAAAGAACAGCAGTTTCCTTGTTTGGGAGAATAATTGCAGTTTGCTGGAGATGGTGTAATTACAAGTGCTGGAGATTTTTTGGGTAATTGCTTCATCTAACAACCAAGCTGTTCACCCACACAGTGAGGCTCAGCAGTGACCCTCTCAACTGATTAAATTGAATATTATGTGAGCAAGGTTTGACAAGGAACACAAAATTGGTAGCAGTGCAATTTAAAAGTGGCTTATACTTTAAATGTGTTTACGTTGTTATGTTAGCCTGAGTCTTATTTCGTCCATTTTATTTTCCACTGACTGGACGTTACCCAGGAGTAGGCTGGGTAGTGGAGTAGCCTTAGGTCCAAGCTGGGTTAGCTTAGCTCCTAGCCCAGCTCTCTTCCGTCTGTCTTTCTGGGGCGATCGCACCGCTTGTGGTGGCATTTGGAATAAAAACAAAAATGTAGTGAAGTTTGAGGGAATTACCGGCCACTGCATCTACACGTGCTGCCATCTTCAAGTGAAGGAGTTCAGGTGTCTCAGGGGTCTTGTTGAGGGTAAAATGGAGCGTGAAATTATATAATAACTGTCCAGATTCTCATCCATTCAATCCCTGTTCACCTCTTCCCATTCATTAACTAACTCTTTATTCTCTGTGTTGCTCATCTTGCAGGCACCCAACCACCCCAGCTCCACCTTCTACCAGGTGAGTCAAGACTCCCCGCCGGGACAGGTTCAGGCACCTTCCTGCAGAGCACTGCTTCTGACTGTATGAGTCTGCACCGAAACTAACAATGAAATTATTGTGCATCTCAATCATGGTGGCCACCATAACTAAGTGAAACCTATGCTAATCCTATCATTCAACAACAAAGACACAAAAAAAGTATGGTATTCAAGAGTGTTTCTCATGTAAGTAAACTAGGACAATTGCCCACTCACAGTATTCCAGTTTATTACAACTTGAGTCTTACTTGTCTTACTCATTGTCATTATTGCCATTATTTGTTGTTGTCTTCTTTCTGTCTTCGAAAACCAATTTAAAAAAGAATTACAAGAAACTGATTACAGTAGTTGACTGTCACTGTATCATGTTCATCAATCATAATAATTAAGATAAAGTCAAGTACATGTTTGTTTGGTAATTAGACATTAACTAAACATTAACTACACATTAGGTTCATATTAATCAATCCAGTAACTCAAAATGTGGCTAAGCTCACTGTATTGCTCATGTGACTGAGAGTTTTCACTGGTATGTTTCAGGTAGTATTCACTAGTACAGTAGTTCCACTAATTAGCTTCTTTTTTTTTTTTAGAAAGCTAGTAAGTGGACCTTGAGTTGAGACTGAAGATTGTACTTTGATGTACAAGAGGTCCTACAAAGATCAGTAAACCATCTGAAAGCTCTGGGTGGTGAACTGCTTCTTTGTGAGCTGTTTCTAACTGTATGTCGTTGCATTCATCTGAACTGGCATGAAGACTTAACTCTTGGATTGGTGTAATGACCAAGTTGTCATTCACAGAATAAAGTGAATTCAACTGTGATGTCCAAACTGCATCAGTATAAGCAGCTTTGGCGTCTGTGATGCAGCTACTTTAATTATGTCTCCCACCTTGATCTGTTTACCTGTCTGGGAGAGCGGAGGATTGGAGGTAATGCCTGAGAGTCAGTGTTGATTGGGGAGCAGCTGTGAAGCCCGCGGGAAGCTGGGAAGCCTAATGAAATCTTTATCAAGGACATTCGCTGTGAGAGGCCACCAGGGGCTAATTAGCCACAACTCTCAACTAGAGGAAGAGAGCACAGAGGAAAAGAGCCCGTCGATTAATAAATCATACAAGCCAAATGTTCACAGAAGTTTAAGAGTTCAAAAGGAGCTCATTTAAAAATAATGAATGATATGTGCTGGGGTCTTTACGGAACAGTACCTGGTGGGCAGGACTGCCCTTCACAGGTTGTTGACGAACATGATACAAATACTGGGTGTGTGATGCTGGTTTCAGGGCTCTCTGTGCTTCATAATGAACAGGAAATCAGGGAATATGTAATCGATAGGCAGGTGGCAAATGGGCAGTGCTGACCAAAATATCCATACTAGTGTTACTAGAATCTCAAATCTGCGATTCTGCACCTTTACGTCCAGGCCTAACGCCCTGTGCCAATGCAGGGGCACTGTGCCCTATCTGTAGAGATGTGGAAAGTAAGGGTGTGGAGGTCAGAGTTGTGGATCGGATCTGCAGCGCTTTCGACGTTCACGCAGGAGGCCGGTGTTCACATCCCCCCCGTTATGGTCTTGGTCTTGTGTGTTGTCTTTCCCTGTGTGTGTTTTCCCTTCCCCCCTCGTTGTGTCCTGTTGGGGTCGGCGTGACATGGCTGAGCTCCTCTGACACACCTGGCTGCCTGACCTGATTACACACACCTGCCTTCTATCAACTTCATCTGCCTGCAGTATATCTACCCTGGTTCTTCAGTCACTCGTCGCCAGATCGTTGAGTCAACTACTGTGGTAGATTGAGTTCTAGGCCTTGAATTTACTCTTGCTAGTTATTTTGCCTTTTGTGCTTTTCGTCCACTAACCATGCTCCCCTGTCTCCAGTGCTTCCTGGATCATCTCTGCCTGCCTGCCTGCTTCCGTATGCTTGCCTCACTCTCACTCCTCCCGGATCAGAAGCCAGCTTCGTCACCCGACCTTCCCGTGTCTCCCCTCCTCGGCTGGTCTCCGTCCCTCTCAGCTCCGACGTCTCCCCTAATAAACCGTTTAACTTACTCACCTGTGTCTCTGTCTGCGCTTGGGTCCACACTCTCCAGCGATCATAACACCCCCACAGACCTGCAATTACTTGTTCTGACCATTGATATAAATGCGGGCCAGTAATACACTTTAGAAAATGATCTGGGTGGGAAGGAGATTACTTTAGAGGAGAAAATGGGAGAGAGAGGGCATATTTGAGAGAGAAATTGCTCTTTATGTATAATATATATAAAAAAAAGTGAGTGTTAAATTTCAGTGCCAGTTAACAGGCTTTCAGCAGCTTTAAGTTATCATTAATTACACACAATTAACCAGTCAGCTGTTAAAGTGAGGCTGTCACAGCAATCTGTATTCATACTGTTCATGCAGGAGCATTATTAGAGTCGTGGCATTTTGCACATGGAAAGGGTAATAATGTGATGCCACTGCTGCTGACAGTAGACTGTGAAACGGGGTACAGATACAGATATACAGATTTAGATATCCGCTGTTAGATAGTTGTGTTTAAAGGAATAGTTTAAAGAAAATACAATTAATTGTAATTTTTAATTGTAATCGATAAAGAAATAGACCAGATATGAAAGTGATATACCTAGATGATCTATCTATTAGGAAAAATATCATATCCTGGAGTGTGTCATTCAATATTTTGAAATATAGACAATGTGGTGTTTTATATAACCCAACTTTTATTTGTTTGATTTTCTTTAGGAGTATTTTAAATTAGTGCAGCCAGAGGTTTTTTAAGGGATAGTGAGAAATATGCTTATTTGGTTTTGTTCTGAGAGGTAGATATCAATTTAGAGATTTGATCATTGAATATCGATCTCATGTCTGTACATTAAGTCCAGAGGCCTGTGCTACAAAGCAAATTCAACATACTCCGGATATCTTTTCGTTATCTGGCTTCACTAAGCCTAACAACTACGATCACGCTAAGCGGTCACATGACGGTGGTTATCAACTCGGTAAATCAACCCAGGGTTTCCCAATCTAGCCATGAGCATAAAAGGGGCGGGGTTTGCAGCATATGACCAATCACAAACATGACAAGTGTTCTGGCAGCAGAGCGGCATACTTTACAAACAAAGAGCAAACTATAATATTAGAGAAATACGAAGAAGTTACATCATCCAGGCTAAAAGCAACACAGCTGCAGCTGGCAAAATATCGCTGACTGTGTGAAAGCGTAAATTAACAGGTTTATTATATCACTCTCCCATCATTAGTATTCCATTAAATGAATGTGCTGCTTAGATGTATTCTTATGGCGTGGATGCCAATTCTATCCTTATTCTTTCAGCTGCAACCCTACCGGTGTCTAACGGACTTGGGAGCAAATAAAAAATAAATATAATAACATAATGCAAAGTGGTAAATAGGCTTACATTCATCTCTTATAAATACAACAAGTAAAAGGCTTTAGTGCTTTGTCTCTGTTGTAGGATGATATCGGGATACAAAAGCACAATGAAATGGATCCGACATTGCTTGCAAGAAGCTGACACAGATAAGAATCTATATCTCTCATATAAAAAGAGCCCCTCTCACGATCACAGAGCTCCACTTCTTTTCTATTGGTGATGCCATTTTCCAATGGAATTGACTGGTCAGTAGGCGGTGCTTTTGCCTCGCTAACACCAAATCCTGCTTCATAGTACAGGCCTCTGGAGAACCATTGTGTTGACTGGATATGCAGCGTTTTTCTGTTGCATTTGTTTTCGGGGTTTGTGTGTTTTTGACTTTGCAGCGTGTCTGCTGTTCATGTGTTTGTTTTGGCTTTCTGCAGCATTTTTTCATTTGCAGCACGTTTCTATTGTTGTATTTGTTTTGGATTTTCATGTGTGTTTTTGCATTGGCGTCATTTTTGAATAGCGTACATGCTCAAAAAAACATATTCCTGAATTTAAAAAAAAGTTAAAAAGCCCAAACATTTCACTAACAAATCTATATAAATTTGTAATTGATTGCACATTTAAATGGGAGAGTCGCTGCCAAGCTTTTCCCTGCTCATAATGACATGGGTAATATATATGCTGCCCTGACATTTCACCTACCAAATATTGTTCCACTTGAAAATACAATTGTGGTGCATTGGATGCAGTCCAAGATATGCTTCAGCACCAGTAATTGGACAGGCAATTGCAGTTTTCTGGAAAGCCATCTGGATCATTTTATCTGCTTAAAAGTTACAACCAAAATGTTCCCCAGTGACACGATGTTGGGCTGAAAATATCATTAACATTTAAAGCAGCCGTGCTAATTTCCAGTAGCGACATACAAATGGAAATGATGATGGATTACAAAGACAATGTGCAGCTTTTCTATGCTGCATTTCATTTCTGGATCAGCAACAAGGTGTATGGGGACGTACAGACTGGTGGCAGTGATAAACTGAGTTCTTTCAGCTACTGTAATAAAAAACCATAATACTGGGGGGGGGGGGGGGTTCTACAGAGAGAGCTTGCCCCAGATGTTTCTATACATAATAACTTGGTGAACTTAAGCTTTCTTCACCTGGGGTCCAAGCTAGGCTTAGAAAAAATAAAAATTATAAAATGAACTGAATGAAACTTTTTTTTCCTTAGGAGCATCAAAAATTGAGGAATGCTGCATTGTATACTGAACTTGATTGTGATGCACAATGGTATGAGGACCCCATCCTACTACCCTATACCTATATGATTAAAACAAAATTTAATTAATAAATGCAATTTGCCGCAAAATGCTTCCATGTCATGTCAATTTTTCAAAATGAATAAATACATAGACAGTGCATCCTGATATCAGAGGGGATTGATAATTAATAATAATGGGTTGATACAATGGATCATAAAGTTACCATAAGCTCAGGTGATAGTTTGCCTCAAAGTAACAAAGAAATATGAAACCGAACACCATTACAGCAAATGTCTCATTCTTTCACTCTACACAAAATCCCATTTTATAATCAAGTGATTCTGTTTTTTACTCAGCAGTATCATTAATGCTTGTTATTAACTCGACTGCTTCCCTTTCCTGTAGTTGTGTTGTGCTTTCTCTCTCTCTCTCTCTCTCTCTCTCTCTCTCTCTCTCTCTCTCTCTCTCTCTCTCTCTCTCTCCTTCTGTTGCTTTCTGCAGGTATTTCTGCCTCCGGAGCTGTAGAGTCTGGAACAACCTATTATTGTTATTGCTCTTATTATTAGTATTACTATTATTATATTGGTATTAGTATATATATATTTTTAATATTAACATCAATACCATTACCACAACTATTTCTTTACATCTCCATGTAGAACTGTACTGTGCTGCTGTATGTTCTTTTTACTCCTGCTCTCTCTCTCTCTCTCTCTCTCTCACTTCAATTCAGTATGCTTTATTGGCATGAATGTAACAACGACAATATTGCCAAAGCGTCAGGTAATAATGATATAATAATAATAATAATAATAATAAAGATACAATCCATAAAATCAAGAAAATAGCAGAAAACGTATATACACATATGTTTAGTGTGTGTGTGTGTGTGTGTGTGTTGATGTTGATGTTAATGTAATTATAAAAAGTACGGTCTAGACCTGATTATGATTTGACGCTATATAAATAAAACTTTATTATCAATCTGCTCATTTGTCTGCTTAATCCCCTTCTGCAATAATAAGCAAAATAACAATAAGAGATCATGTAAACTGCCAATACCACCTAATGGAGATTGTGATTGTGATTTTTTTGTCCACGTGTGGTTATTTATTTATTTTCATTATGATAATAATCCAGAATTACTGAACCATTCATTGACCATCATTTGGACAAATGTGTGTAGGTCGTGTAGGTAGAACAAAATGATCTAGCAGTGGTGCACGACTGACATCACTCTGGGTTTCACAAATGGAGCGACACCTGCGAGCTAGCTCAGGCAGTCAACTCGAGCTGCATTGCTACACATGTGACATGCCTCACTCTCCTCAACCATCTAACGAACACACCCTCACAATTTGGCAGTCTATTTAAACTGCAAAAATGTTGATGAGATGAGATATTTGCTCATCACTCCCCAATATCTCTATGTAAACACATTGGCTAGGAGTGATGAGGTCAGAGCCTAGACGCCAAACTCTAACTATGTTCTGCTGCATAATAAACATTTCAACGTGAGTTGTCTGACTGAACTATCCATGTGTGGACGGGATTATCTACAGTCTGCTGTGTGTCATATGTTGAACTGCCTTTTTGATCGCTGTCGCTTTTTGTTCAAACTTTTATCAGCAGAAACTCAGTTAGTTATCAATAACTGTGTCATCAGTCTAAGTCCTTCTTCTTTCATTCAGTGTAGCCCAGTCTCATAGATCTGATGAAAACACACCCACATACCATCAATTCTCAAATAGTGGCCTTGTTTACCTCAACTGCAGAGTGCAAAACAAAGTATAGTTGGTCATATTTTCATAAGCGGCCTCCATCTGCAACTGTTTTCATGAATTAATGAATCACTGTTTGCTAATGTGGCAAACATCACTTCCTCCAGTCTTATGAACAATAGCGACAGTGATCAAAGGACATGTTTTTAACCCAGGCTTTATCAGCAAGTGGCCTGTTTGCACTCTTATATGACACTTGGCCATTATTTGGATATCAGCTTTTATTAATGTGAAATAATAATTTCATTTATGAGTAACATTTTTCTGGATTTCAGTATGAAAGCAATTACATTTCCTTCAAAATGTATTTGTCAAAGAAAATGAATATAGATAGGCTGTGATCTGAATCACTCCCTGTTTACTATATAGTGCACTACATTTGCTGTTCACCTCTTTATTGTTGAGCGCCAGAACTCTTTATATAGTGCTCTCAAAACTGTCCACAATGGAATGGAAAAAGTAGTGTCCATGGCTTCTAGACTACTCTCCGCTAACAATCCCACAATGCAATGCATCACATTTTATAGATGTCATGTGACACTACACCTGTGAATGATGATGCAAAATAATGATGATTCATAAGTGTCCAAAGTTTCTATTTGAGTCTCTATTGGATAAGTGAATGAGTGAACTGAGGGGATGATCTGGGACTCAGTAGGAGGAGTGTAGGATTCAGGGTTGAAAAAGTAACACTTTATTATCTTAGACGGTACTAAAACCCTTCACGCCACCTCTTGCTGGGCTTCCCAGTCCCACGAATCTCTGCATGGGTCTCCTTAATCCATATTTGACATGTTCTGTGTTTGATGACCTCCCATCATGTTCAGGCTGTTGAAACCTTCCTGGACCTCCATTAAAAACACAGAGACCTTTGGAGGATTGGTTTCAGGGTTTTAATCCAACAGTCCTGATGTTGTTTATCTACAGCAGCGCTATCCTTTAGAGCATGGACAGATGGAAAGACGGCAAGAAGCTGACATCTTGATGTCTCTGCTCTCCATGTGGTAAACTGGTTTCTCACCCCAGCATCATTCCAGATAGCTTCATTAACATGGAGGCAAGCTGCCCTGCAGCCAGGAATGACACTGCAGAGGCTCTGCTGCTGTCAGGGCCTTTCTGGATTGTGTGATATTAGCAGTGTGTGTGATCCCAGAGTATATAGTGTAATTTCTAAATATCATGCATCTTTGACAAAAATTCCTACCTCAAGCTCCACACTAGATATCTTTTTTTTGTTCTGTTACTTTTTACTGAAAAAAAATCTGTTAAGGAGAACTTGAGTTAATATACTGATGGAGTTAGTGGTGTGGAAATACATTATGCTCAGTTTACCATGGGGGGACTGCTGTTGTTGGCTACAGGTAACTCAATGGGTTTTTTACCCAGCTTTTATTAGTAACCAGCCTTTATTTGTTCATGCTGGCCACAGCTATCATTTCAGACTCAGCTACCGTAAATATAAAAACCTGTATTCAAATAATAGCTGAGTAAGTGGCAGCTAGTGATGATGGAAAAGGAACTGAATATCCTTGTAATGTGTCTCTTTTTGATTAAGTTTTTGTTACTGCGTTGTTACTGATGTTTATGGTTACATGTAGGAATGAGTGAAATCCTTGTATAAACGTCAGCAGCTGGAGTCCCTCAGCCACTCAGCTCAATCAGTGCACCTGCTTCCAATTATTGGACTCACTCACCCTGCAGCTAACCATGTCTCCACAGAGCCTGAGCAAATGAATTTGTTTCTGGTTTATCTGGTTCTGTTTATCTTCCGTAGCCAGTTATGCTTTTCGGTAACATGTTATGTCTGTCTAAAGAAGCAATAAGGAAGGCTTTACTGCAGCAGCACAAAATGACCATAATAATAGATCTATGGGTGGCTGATATACAAAAGGATCACCCTCTGACCAGTCAGTTGAAAAATTACATTATCACTCCCGGGGATTCTGGGTACAGAGGGTAGGTGGTATTTTTTGGCGGCATTGGGCAAAAATGTCATAAGCATACAGTATTATAAATTAAGACCTCTACTTCTGCCCCTCCTCTTGGCTCTGTTTTCAGGCTTCAGAAAATCTAGTCTGTGACAGGAGACTTTGGCCAATCACAGGTCATTTCAGAGAGATGGTACGTTCCTATTGGCTGAGCTACAAATGCAGATGTGCATGCACGTCCCTTCAGACGGTGAAAGCCTGATTTAATGGTGGAAAGTCCTGCAGAAAATCCTGTAACTTGTGATAAATTTCCAACACTTCCTTTGCCTACAGCAGTGTATAGTACAAAACAGCACGTCCCGCCTCCACACGGAGCTTCAGGCTCATTACGTTCAATGCCATGATGACAAACAGTGGAGAATAACTTTTAACGGGGGACAGTGGCATGTGTGTGGTGTACTGGCCTGTCTTCCCACTGCTGGACGGTGTTGCAGCTGCCTCTGAAGCCTGGGGCACTGTGCTCTGCGGCCGCGAAGCGCTGGAGGGGCGTCTTTGAGAAGACAAGACGCGGCGAGAGGGACCAAGGTCTCGGTAAGGCTCACACCGTGGAGAGCGAGCCCTACGAGGGATACAGTTTTGCAGGGGAATTGATTCCTTCTGCTGCCGGTCAAAGTTGTGGGTTTGAGAGGCAGAAGGTTTTGCTCAGGTTTTGCACATCATGGTGTCATGACATCATGGTGTTATACAGGTGTAAATGCACACAAACAATGACATCTGCAAGGTCACATTCTTAAACCTGCAATAACTGATTTTGCCAATTGGGGGCAGCGGAAACAAGTTGTGAACACAACACTGAAATATCGTCACCTTTTGAGTTGATATGATGAACTTGTTAGCAAACAGCTGCGCATTTCCACATCCAGCAGTTACAGAGCAACATGATCATTCATGTGGAGTGGTGTTTGTGTCACCTGATCCAATATTCCCTCTCTGTTAGCTCTGTTTTTGGTCTCCACCAACTCTTTAGCTGCTAAATGCTCCACTATGTTCTCCAGCTAGTCTCTAACTGTGTCTGTCTGCTGGTTGATGCTGAGCAGGTAGTGGACAGTAATTTTTACAGCTTCTCCTCTTAACACGACGCTCTGAGAGCACTGAGAGGGAACCAGAACAGATCAACATGGATCTGAAACTAACTATAAAGCTCCATAAAGCCGAGGGGAGCTGCACATTCAGCAGATAATTCTGTTGGTTCGTCACTACTAGCGACCCCTTTTACATGGTCTCATTGTTTTCACATTGTCATTTGATACTCATTAAAAAGTATGGATTAAAAAACTCTACCCAACAGGTTGAATGTCACTTAACTCCACCTCTTCCTGCTATCTAAAGCTGCCCGTCAAAATCTCTAATAAGTAGAGAACATACAGCACCACCACTCTCCATGGACTGCCATGATGTGCAAGACCAGGATCACATGACTGACGGGAGCAACTGAGCTAGCACTAGTTCTATCAATCTTCTCCACAGGCTCTGTTCCTTCTTACAGTATAAATAATGAGCTCTGCACCCTCACTGCTACACTGCTGCCTGCTTTCAGAAATGTAACGTGTGTGTGCTTCACAGTTTGAAACATTGCAGTCTCCTTGTTGATGATTGGCTCGTTGTCTGTGGTACCCCGGACCCAATCACTTCCTTTTCCACCTCCTTCCAAAACACAGCAAAACAGGGTTGTGAGCTCTTGAACAGTCTGTGTCGAGCTGCTCAGAATTGTTCCAGAGCATCACATGAGCAGAGTCACACCGGCAAACTAAAATGCAGATTGCTGCAATAAATGGTTAAAACCTTGACGTGAGGGTCCTGACTGAAAGAGGTGAGAACCCCCTACTGGCTTCCCACCAACAAACAAAACCAATTCGGCTCATTGGAACATAATGACTAAGCCAGAGGTACCACTACTGGGAATGGCAAAATGGGCTATTTGGTTGATTTGATCATAGGTTGCTGACACAACCCTATCACCAGACAGACCATCAATACTGAACGATTCTTTAAATACTGATCTCTCGCTACAGTATCTGCACATGGTTAGGTTAGGGAAAGATCATGGTTACAGTAAATAAACCTTAATCGCAGGTCTGTGACAGGATGCAAACTCCAGTCTCCTGCATAAAAGTCAGGGCATCTGAGACAAAACCACCATCCCCACCCCGACCTCCACACCGCGCTACATAAAGGGACTGAACATTGGCATTGGCCATAAATCGTGAGCTGCACAATGATCCGATATGGACATAATTCCTAAGGATATTGAGCTGGGTGACAGTGGCTCACAGTTAGAGATTGCTTTGTTTTACTGTGCTAACACACATTTGCTATTTAACTTTAGCCAGTTTTTGCAAACTGCAGATACAAACCCTAGCAATTTGCTTCATTAAAGCACATTACACAAAATTTTGATTTATAATTAAATTCACATATCCTGGCTTGTGGCAAAACCATCACCATATAAAACAAAGCTTCTAAAAAATACATTAGATATTAAGAGATGTTACTGATTAATTAAATTAGCTGTTTTGCATATTTAATGCACTGACAACGGTCTCATTGTTATTGAGGTAACTGAGACGATGACACAATGTTGAGCTCAGATTTCCGTGTGCAGCTCGACGCTGACTTTGTGAATTCAAATCTTTGGAAATTTGTTACAGACTGATGAGACAAGATGGAAAGTAGACTCAGTGTGACAGAGCAGTGTTAACTAAATGTTCCTCAAGCAATCCTCTGTGGCCTTGGCAGTAGAAAGTGTTAGTTTTCTCTGTGATATTTTTTAGATTTCTCAGCATAATGGTTTGCTCTTTATGAGAGAAGATTAAGAACATCTTTTATCCCACGCTTCCCACTTACACATAATACTGCCGGCAGCCACATGCCACAGATCGCTTCAGTCCGACTGGTCTGTAAAGGTCATCACTGCATACTGCAAAGCTGGACTAGGCTGTACTTGACCTGCAGTGCAGTCAGTGACTGGCTTGGCTGAGAAAAGAGCCCTTTCTCTATACCTCACCTCAGCAGCCTGATTTCTGACCAAGTTCAAGGTCAGTGTCGTCACCCATGCTCATGTTGGTACACTGCTACTGCTGCTGCTACTTGAAGCAGAACCATTAAGATTTTACAATCTGAGGATTTTACAATCTACGGCGGCTGTGGCTCAGGAGGTAGAGCGGAGCGTCCACTTATCAGCTGGTGGTTCAATCCCCAGCTCCTCCTGCCCACGTGTTGAAGTGTTCTTGGACTCCAAATTGCTCCCGATGGTCAGCCCATTCACACATACCAGCAATGTGTGAATTTTGGGTGAATGAGAGGCAAATTGTAAAGCGCTTTGGATAAAAATGCAGGCATTCACACATATTTCTCCCCCACACAGTATGCTTCGAGATATATTCATTTAAATGTATGTTTAACTGTGTTTTCTTTACGTCAGTACATAGCGAGTTCACGCTGAGCGTTCCATGTGGCCCCTTGTTGGGCAGCTCTTCTGCCAGATGGCCAGTCCATCTCCCAGTGCAGTCTAACAAGATGGCTATTGCGTATTTTTGTATTTGTGTTGCACTGCTTAGTTTTCATCTCTGTAAATGAGCAGCACATGCTCGCGCACTTTGTGTATCCTGTTCTGTATGTGTATTGTACTGGCTGCTGCAAGACAGTCAGAAAATGCCTAACAGGTCTGTCCTTTCATTCCCCAAAATAAACAGGACTGAAAGTCTAAAGCCCCTCTGGTTTCTATGCGTTACACCACACAGTATGAAAATGTTAGACTGAACAAATCTGTGAAAAAACAATGATATTTTCTGGTACTCCACGTCACCCACAGTCCATATAACACAGAAGTAAGCTGTCAGCAGTGTGGAGGGTATGGAGCTGTAATTTGCAAAGGCTTTGAGAGACTGAAAACTCCTGTCAGCTTCCTCCATGACACCTCTAATGAAGAATAATTTAGTCTCTCCATCAATTACACATGCTACTTTTCTATAATGACAGGCCAAAGGCATACTTTGCTTTGCATATAGTATAAAGATGATACCTTTCATAGGTATCCACTGAATTTGGACTCCCAGCATCCCACGTATCTCACTACTTTCATTGTGCTATTTCCCTCTTTTCAAACTACCCCTGTGTGCCCCTTAAAAAGCCCTGGGAAGATCTCCTTGAGCTAAATCCTGATCGGTCACTGACCTCCAAGATCTGCGATCAGCTCTAATAGTTTGATGATTATTCTGTGAGTAAAATGCCCCACTTGGATTCACCTCTCTAAAGCCCTGCTGTCTGAAATATATCGTGATCAGGTCAGGTGTGACAGATGCTTCTTCATGCAATTGAAGTCACACGTTTTATCTGCTCATTGTTTGGCATGACTATTTTGTGATCAGGTCCAAAATGAAGAACTGTCCTCTTACTGTGGTAATTGGAGTCCCCAGAGACTGGAACCCATTCACTTCCAAACAGTTAGACATTTACGTTTTCGCATCTTTTATCTTCTACTTCAGTGGAAATCCAGCTGGGCTCCATCCATCTCTCTTTTTAACAGGTAGGTGAAGGAATATGGCTACGTGGTTGGATCTCACTGGTGTCTGTTCAAAGAAATGAAAACAGAGAAAGTGGAGACTGCAGATGCAACGTATATATTCCTGCTAGACTGTCCTCCTAAGAACAGCATCAGCTGTTTCATCAAGAGCCCCTAAACCACATACAGTATGTTGATGGCTGTAGGAATAATGATGGCAGCAAAAGAGGAAGTCAGGTGACCTTGTTGTAGCGTTATTACCGCTTAATAAAGGCAGCACCAAGAATATGTAGCATAGGCCTAAATACACATTAGTACAAAATGAAGTAGAGGGATGACACTCAACTTCGGCTATCAGGAATAATCAATATCTACTAAATAACAGAAGTGAACTCACATTCAGTTCACCTCGGGGCACCATGCTTAGAAAAGGGAAAATGATAACCAATTCATTAATTCACTCTCAGTTCTGGAGGTTGCTACTAAGTTCTAGACCCGTGTACAACATTTCATACACACAACCCAATCGAGTTCCTTATAAATGAAAGTTTTATTGAACTACTAACACACAACTAATAACTACTAAACATACAAATGAGTGAATAAATGCAACCATGAATAAATGCAATGAATACAGTGATGAACAATGAATAAATGAATGAGGACCACCGTACACCAGATAGGCAGTGAATGATATCTTGGCAAAAGGGTCGGTGTTAGGTCCTTAACCACATGCTTTTTATTGTAACAATGACAACGGAGATCCCTGGCACGCTTGCCTGTTGGTAACAATAACAAAAATATAGAATAAAACCAGCCTTATGCTTTAACACTGGAGACTGCTGTGCACATCTTGTCCACCAACACTTTTAACCATGGTCAGTCCCTGACGTTAACCAAGTACCAGCTGCCTAAATGTAACCTACTCCTAAAGGTGGCAGATCAGAAGACAGCCATACAGTATAAACAGTTTTTGTAGCGGTCATATGGGTCGTTCTGGAAGGCAAGTCACCTATCTTGTTGTTGTAATGTGGATGTGAAGGAGGTTTCTTCAACTAACTGGTCTGGAAGATGTTTATGACTTAAAGGATTCATTACAACAACAGAACAGCAGCAAACACAGATACCACAAACTGAGGAACCTGAGGTTTAATGATAATGTTAGGATCATTACAGTCTACAGTACTTTTTCTCCCCTTGCTCTTTGAGCAGGGTTGGTAATTATTTTCAACTTATTTGTTGTTTCTGCTCATGCCAGGAGAGAGGAGAGATGACTCATGCATGGCCACTATGAGAAAGAAGCGGAGGGAACTGTGACATTAAACGAGATCAAATGATTATTATATATTCAATACTAACACAATAATAATACAAAGGGATTAGAGAAAAAAACAACTGAGTGAAGCAGGGAGTTGAGTAAGCACATTAATCCAGCCGCCCACCTGTGGATTCAAATCACTGACAAAAGTCTGCTGCTCTAAGTGTGAGGCTGCAGTTACTATAACATACTCTCAAATGAAAACACCCAGACACTGAGCCACTTAACATCCACACCAATGACAGTACTGAGCCAAAACACAGAAAACAACTGAGGCTTTTTTCTCATTAGTAATCGTTCATTTTTGCCTTTTTTGTCCTGGACGCCGTATTCGTCATTGAGAGCAATGCTACTAAAAATCTGCATTTAATGAGTTAATCACCTCTTTAGCGTCCAGAGCACAGACAACATTAAAACAACCTTTTACAGGTTTGTGTGTGACTGATGGGAAACCTTCAGGAAGAAGAAGAAGACGGAGATGACACAACTGCACAGTTATAAGAACAGCGGTTGGCAAGTTAGGACACGTTGTTTATACAGTACATATTATGCCTAGATATTTATTATTGTCACTGCGTCCTCAATTTTAAACACATTTCACAACATTTTACACCTTTTCATCTCCAGAATCTGAGCAATCTGTGTATCATATGGTAGCATTTGAACACACCCTGAACTTTCAAAAAGGAGTTTGTGAAGTTTGTTGATTTTGCAAATTTTGACAAACTGGACTTCATAATTGACCACAGGCTACGGTATAACAAAGCTTCTTCACACATTGTGAGATATGCTGCAAATCTCTCTTTCTGCTGATTTTATGACAACATTTTGAAGTTTTGAGTGCAGTATTACCAAACTTTTTGTTCTTTGATTAGAAACTCAGCACCTGAAGTTTGGACGTGTTTGATGAAAGCGTGCTACCTTAGATGTGACTCTTGATCACGTCCACTTCATTTCAGAAATAAATCTTAAATCTAAAACATTTAATCAAATGACCACACAACAAATCTTAGTGGGAGGTGGTATTAACTGGAGGTTAACCCCCCTGTGAACCTTGACACCTTGGTCCAAGTGACAGATGGTGGTAGGCAGGAGGGGCCATGTGTGTGCCTGCTCTGAGATATCCCAGCTCTCACACTTGCTGCCACTGCTGGATGACACTTTCAGATTTTGCTGCTAAAAGGTGAGGAGGACAGGGTCTAAAAAAGAAGACAGCTGCCTCTATAGCATGCTTTGAACTTGCCCTGAGCTTCATAACTAATAGAACCAAGTGCCAGAGCTGCAAAAATAAAACCCAAGTTGCAGTAAACCATAGCTTTTCTTTAAGTGTAAAAACTAAGAGGGTTTTGTGCAACCAGACAGTGCTGTGGGGCTCCGACCTGCTTCACATTCACAGACTCACCAACAGGAGGTGTGACATGCCTCCAAATTATTCCAAAATAATCTTCTTCCACTTTGCACGGCTAAAACCACCTGCCATATCCAGCTCCTCTTGGTTTAATGCAGAGCCTGCACCCTGCTGCTCCATACTGATATGACATCATACATGATTGATCACACAATAATGTGGGCGCAGAGGGTTGAAGAAGGAGCCTGAAGGTTGGAGGTGTTGGCCTTTGATCAAAAGGTTGCAGTCTGAATGCCAGCAGGACACCCTGGAAAGTGGAAATGCTTAACTTTCCTCAATAGCTATCAGTGATGTGGCCCCTGACGCACCTCTGACATCTCTGCAAGAGAATACCGGTTTCTTTCTGCAGCCCAATAACACACAGTTCCCTCAGAAACATCAATCTGTCAATGACTCTTATGACCCAGTGAGAACATCATCATTTTAGCCATGTCAGCCCTCAAACATTATTCAATTAAGAGAGATTAATGTAATCATTACAGGGAAATAGGAGAGCGATGTTCAAGATTAATTTATTAATTTAAAACTAATCTACCACCATCAATCAAATCATGCTTAAAAGTCAAATTCAGGTCGGACACTGAATTTCAACAATTCTGGAAATGTATTTTAGCTCTGTGATGTCTGGGTATTTTTTCCATCACAAAGACCACGATGATTAAAAACACTGCAGGAAAGACAGTTAACAGTTAAAAAACCAAAATGTCAACATGTACTGATGCTTCTTCTGCGGTGAGGTTCAGCTACATTAAGGTTGCAGGTAAAAGTAGCCCAAAATCCCTTAAAAAAGACACTAATTTGTATTTATTTTCTACTATTCCGATTAGAAACTGTTCACAGTGATGTTGCACTGCACAGGACTGTGACACCGGAGACTATGGGTCGCATTCCTGAATGTGGTTAGGGTCAGAAAACTGTGAAAGCTGTGCCTTTTCTAACGATGTAGTGGGAAAAAGTCTTTTGGAGCCAGTTGGCATCATGTGACCTGCAATACCGACTGTGGCCACCACACCAAAATCACCTCACAGCCCAGCACTGTTCGTGGGGGTTTGGTACTGACCCTTAAGAGAACTTAGACCAAGAGAGAGCAGGACTATAAACTGCTGGGCTGCAGTCATGACAGCATGTTAACTTATTGTCCACTTAGCAACCCAGGCTGGTGGGCTATTGTGGGTTGCTAGCGCTAGCATGTTACAAGTTAGCTAGTAGTAGTAGTTACTACGTCACCAAGCTTCCAGCACTATAGTTCGCAAGGACACAAATGAATTTGGACTGGAGCTTAAGACAAGAGGGTATCCCTAACATTCACCATGGAGGTCTGGACTCTGCTCTCTCTCCCATATTGACAGGTCTTTATAGGCTAACACTAGACAACATCAGGTCTATTTATGATGACTGTTATCGGTTACTAATCTCTGGAAAAGCACTTCTATGACACATCTATGACTCTAGGATATGTGTGATCTATATTTTTAACATAGAACACAACATTTCACACTTTATTTAGCTACCATTTCCTATCAGTAATGAAACCTTTACTGGTTCTGGGCTCACTGGTTTCTTCATTTTTTCCATGGTGCTTTATGAAGCTTGACACGTTTGTCTTGTGTTCCTTTGGACATGTCCAGCTTTGTTTCTGTTAGCTGACAGCACTTGGCTGTCTGCTTTGTGAGAATATGAAGATTGTTGGCCAAGATGTTCACAGATAGCAAAAGTGTTTCCAACTATCCCCATTGAAAGTTGGATGGAGTTACTATTAAGGACACGTTTTTTTTATTTGTGAGGTTTTAATGAATAATATGAATATTTGCTGCTTTTTTATATTAAATTAAATATCTGTCATTGACAGCCAATGACTCACCTGCAACAATTCAGCCCTGAAAAAACCTGGCAACAGCAACATTTCCCCAGCTGGATGCAGAACATACAGTGTTCCTGTACAGCAGTACAGTTCAGAGAAACCTGATTTTCTCTGTGTGATTTTTCTATGTACAATATGATTTCTGGCTACACTACTGATGACTGGCACAGTTTCCTCTGCAGTACAATGGAGAAGAAAAATCCTCAAATTGTGGGCATGGCGATGATGTGCTTAGTTATTAACAAACATTACCTGATGGCAAGTCGTATATTTAAATGAAAATGTCAGATGTTGGCTATTTACTACATTGTCGAGTCATTTATGTGCGAACGTGTCATAATTACAACCTTTGCGACAGCCCTTGAATGCAGCAGCAGGAGGAGAGTCGATCAACAGCTACAGACTGGAGACCGGTTCATGAAGTCCTCCCGCTTTCTCCACAGGCAGATGAATGACAGGTGACTCGTGGCGTGGATTAACGCACGCGGGCATCCTAACTTTATGTTTTATGTTTGTAGCCTGCATCATGTGAAGAGAGCTGAGAAAACGCCGCAGCTTTGTGCAACAGGAGCGCAAGACAGACATCATCGTCTAGTTTTGATTCTTACTTCAAACACGCGGGATCGGAGAGGAAGATGAGAGAGGGCTTGGTGACCAAAGATCAACGGTAAGTGAAGTAAACTTGGAGCTGGGGCTTATGTGAATGGGTAGATGAGTGTAGAAGGAGGATGCGTCTGGGTTGCCACAGGTGCCCTCCCTGTTTGTCAGCAGCTTACACTGTAATTCATAAAACCAGCCTGATACTGTCGGTCCCTGCAGCAGCTGCCTGCCCTTCACCCACTCACTGTTTCGTTCTGTGGATGAAACACAGACAGGTGATTTTCTCTAGGTTTTAGGGAAATCATGCAGCTACTAATATACCTTATTGTAATGAAATGGGAGATCAAAAAACACCATAAGATCATAATTTCACAAATACAAATTATTCAATAAATTTGCCAATTGATGATTTAATTGATCATAATGACTAACTGTGCTGCTTGGCTTTCTTTGTAAGAACTTGCTGCAGTCAGATTCAACAATTCATTGAACATTTTAAATGATAGATTCATCAATAATGTAAATTATAGTTAGTTGAAGACAAATAGTGAATCCTACAGAGTCCTTAATGTCCTGAAATATTACATTTTTTATCTCTTGTATGCAAACAATATTAATGTTAATATTGTGTGTGTGCACAGGATAAAAAATATATAATCATGACTGTTGAATTATTTATTTATTTTGTTAGCTGAAAATCCAATCCAATTTAAATATATTGAGGGAGTCCCCCCAGGTTGCTAAAACTCCCAAATTCCCAGAAAGAACGTTTGTCAGCTTTCTGGGAGCAATGACTGTTTCTTTCAAGAATGAAAGAACAATGTCTATTGTTTAATATTTCTACTGCTGACGTATCTGATGCGTGCTCCATCAAATCTGTTGGGTTAAAAAGTATGTAGGGCCATTTTGTCGTGGAGCCAGGCCGTGTTTAACCATGACCAGTTACAGCGGTAATCTGAAGTGTCTGCAGCTGTGTTTAGCTGAGTCAGTCCTACCTGTCTGTGTGTTTGGTGGATCATGTCAGACTGAGGTCAGGAAGGTAAGAAGGAAAGCTGAAGGGTCATCTTCAGTAGTGTTGCGTGACTGGCTCAAGTGGAGAGTGGGAGCACTGAGTCACAATGTTTGTGTGTTTGCAGGAGATGGAAAAAGAGAGACTGAGTGGGTAGATAAGGCTAGTTGGTGTATGTTTCTTTTATTCTTTACTTACTCATAATGGACCCTTATTTAACCTGTCGACTCAATGAAACTATCAGTTCAGCTGTGTTCAGGTATCAGTGCGCATGGACAGACTGTCCTCCCAAGAAAAACGTTCAAGTGGCAAAGCCCTCTAGTGTTTGTAGTCATTTTGACAGGAGCAAAGGGGGAAGTCAGGTTGTAATAGAGTGACAAAGTCTGCAGAGGGAGGAGGTTGGGCCGGATGGACGGGTCAACAAAACACTGAACTTCAACACAGGACGCTGGTTTCTTTTACCCATAACCACAATCGTTCCATAACCACAGCCAAGTAGTTATTAGTGTAACCATGACAACAAAGGAGCCTTAACCTTAACAAAGTTGTTTTGTGCTTGAACCAAACCAAACCTTAACCATAGCGTTGTCACATCTTAAAGTATTTTTTCATTTAAACTGGAGGACTTGTCGTGGGTCTCATTTTAACTTAATTGTCTTGCACACTGCAGTTTTATTCCTACAGAGGTTTCAGTGGACGAGGTAAAGCTGAATGGGCAGAGCCAAATACCCACAGTTTATCAGCAGACCAGCAGTCAACTTAAAGTACTGGAATCAGCCAATTAAGGTGTCATTTTTGATTGTAATTATTAATTTAATTGAATTTAAAAAAATAATTAAAGATGGAGGTCATGACCTCAGCGTGCTCAATGGTAGCTATGGCCCTGGTTGCTGCACTACTGAACATATTGGAACGCTTGTGAGTCCTGTCGTCAAATATGCAGTCAGCTTTGCCCAATGTTGATCTACAATTCTGAAATGATTTCTCTATGCGGAAAACAAAAAATGAATGAAGAATGAAGTGGCTTTCCTATATAAGAGAAAATCACACTCACATTTCAGAAAATGTTTTAAAAGATTGCAAGAAACTTTGGTACTGTCAGTCTTTGAAAAACTGAAACAGCTGCTCACTGTAGTTTCTATCAAACAAACAAGAGGAAATAGTGCATTTGTTGGGGACCAATATCAGCAGCGGATGAATCCACATTTGGTCCTCTAGAGAGTCCAACTAAACTACAGTGTGTGTGTTCATGGTGATGAAGGAACAGCAGTGTGGCTTAATAGTTTTTATATATCAGGCTGTGATACACACAGTACTTGTTAGTAGATACATTCACTGCTGATTTGGCTCTGCACATGGGATTTGTATTTGTAAAAAATAGAATATCATCAGACTTAGAATTAACCATTAAAAGCTAAGTGCATTATCTTTTTTGACATTAGAAAATGTGTTCTTTATTTCAGCCAAGGTGGCCAGCCTGAGCTATCAAACCTTGCCTTGGACTTGGCCAGGTGCTTACAAGGAGTAAATCCATCTGAAGACATTTCACTTAATTTGACCCTAATTTATCTCTTGAAATTGGCCAGATTGACAAATTGGCTTGTTCCACTACTCAAAATAAAGTACCACTGACAAAAACACCAGACATGGCCGATAATGATCAGATTGTCCCAGGTGAGGTTAGGAGCACAAGATGGAACAGCTCCATAATGACTCTGTAGGATTAGGCCACATGTCTCCAGTTGAGTGATTGTCTCTCTGCTGTATTAAACAGCCCTGGCAGAGTTATTACAAATAGATAGAACACATAGGAGTGTGGTGGAGGTCTGGAGACAATGGCAGTATTGCTCTTTCGAATCACAGCAGGAGGTTAAGCTCACCACTCATCAGGCAATAAGAAGCCTGCATCTGTTTGCTAAATAAATGAATGAATTTCAGGTGTTCTCAAAAACAAGGATGCAAGCAGGTAACTTGATGTAGAAAAAAAGGTTATTGAAAGCGATGAACAGCAGTAGAAGAAAACAATGAAAGAGATTAAAAAAGTGAAAATTGAAAAAAAAGGAAGCGCAGATAGAATAAAGTATTAAAAGAATAATCAAACAACGCTATGACAAGGAAAGCAAGTTCAAACTGAATATAAAAGAAGATAATGAGGTAGCTGGCCCTCATTTTGTCATCTATTTCAATCTTAAAGCTGCACTAATAAATGTTTTTATATGAACAATGGATCAAATCACCATGTGTTAACTGACTTGTTGTGACGAGCCCACAGTTATCACCAGCTCTAAAGTTCTCCTCAGCTCTACAGTGCTTTTAGCGTCTTTCAGCTCATTGTTTTGGTTTTTATGGCTCACAACTTTACTGTTTTGGTTCAGTCTCAGAGCAGCCTCAGCCTCATTTCCAGCAGCAGACAGACACAGTTAGCAACTAGTTGGTGAACATAGCGGAGCATTTAGCAGCTAGAGAGCCAGATGTTTATATCCCAAAGGATACTAAAAGACAATCCCACCCCCACAGCCACAGCCTGTTCACCCTGCTGCCATCTGGCAAGCGATACAGAAGTATCCACTGCTATTGAGAGAGAACTGAACATCCATTAGAAATAAGGCAGTACCAGACAGTGCTGTTTTCAGTAAAAATGCAAATACAATCGAATTGGGCACTTTGCAATCATAACATATGGTATGCATCTTAATCACTAGCCACTTTATTTGGGTGAAAAAACTGTCTTTTTCAACATTGACTGGATGTTATACTCCATATAGTCCATGTAAGTGTAAAGAAAACAGCCACGTGAATATCTCCAAATGAACCCTGTGCAGTCCAGAGAAGCATGTTTCATCCTTACACCCTACCAGTGATGCAAAAGGAGCAGCTGGGGACAGTATGTATAGAGGAGACCCATGGCTGTTAGTGATGAAAAGCAACAAGGATTGTAGTACATTGGGAACTGGTCACCCATACTGAATGTCTTGTCTTGGTCCTAATATTTTCTTAGAAAGCTTCACGTAAAGAGACTGTCCTCCCAAGAGAAACTACAGAATGAGCAAGTGCCCCAAAACAAAATTTTTTATGTTCAAGTGACAAAGCACTCTCTGCCGTAGTAATTATGATGAGAGCAAAGGAGGAAGTCAGGTGACGTTATTATAGAGTGAGCAAGACGTTTTTGTGCCTAAACCTAACCAAACCTCAACCATAGCGTTGTCACATCATAAAACAGATTTCTTTTTCAACATTGATTTATTGCCTTTGATGGCGGATGGTTGAGAGATTACAGGAAACAAGAGGATAGAGGTGGAATGACAACTAAGATCCTCTATGCATCTCAATCAATAGCCACCAGAATGTTGTACTTTGGTGAGAATATTGTACCCACTTAAGTTAATGCAGAGAGGATTTTGCCCTTGGATCTGGGAGGCATAGCTTGAACCTCAATGTGTATTAGGCTAGAATTGTTCTTCTGCAAAGATACATGTACACATCTCTGTGCACCTATGCAGAAAAGATTGTTATGGGTAACCGTAGGTCGCATAAGCTAACAGAGGAGTCACGATACACACCTCCCAAATCTCAACAACAAGACTTGGTTGATTCAAGTCTTGTTGGGAGGTGGGTTTCAAACAGAAAAGAAAAATCACGTGAACCTGTACTCAAATCCGTGTAAGTATAAAACCAACAGCCACATGAACGTCTCCGAACAAACTCCATGCCCATCGCCTACATGCAGCTTGGACAACATGTTTCAACCTTTACACCCTACCAGTGAAACAAAAGAAGTGACCATGGAAACCATGTAGAGGAGGCGCATGGCTCTCTGTCTACACCTTTCACAGGCTGACAGTGGGAGTTAGCAATGAGAAGCAACACAGGCTGTAGCACATTTAGAGAGGGGCTGAGATGATAGAGAGTGTTGTATTGGTACACTTCCAATTAATTAATGCCAATTAACAAATAATGTTCCTCATTGTCTGGTGTGATGAGAGAATGGTTTTGTCCTTTTCCTTCAATCTCCTAAAAATGCAGCTGCCTTGTTAAGTTTTATTTCAGTAGGTAGATTGCTGGATATCACAGAAACTTGAGTGTTTTCTAGATTATTCAAGATGTTTTCCCATAATATGGCATCATGACAGTGTTACTGTTGTATTGGCTTTGAATCATTTTTTACTTTGCAGAAAATGTAAGACAGGGTGAGACAGACAGAGAGGAGGACATAGAAGACGCAGGAGAAAATTACACCTGCTGAGTTAAAGCGGAACTATGATTTCTATCATCTGACGTGCAGTCACGCACATCCAGCCTCTATCATATTTGTGAGTAAACATATTTTACAGCCCTGTAGCTGCCTGCTGTCTGATCATACAAATGTATTAGCTAACTTTGCTGTTTCAGAGGTGGAGTTGATGTTTAGCAGCTTGCTGAATTCTTCACGTCAGACCCGTACAAAGATGACTCCACCGATGACCGTGAATGTTTTCACATCACAGGGGAGGCAAGGGTATGCCAGTCTTGCTGTCCCTGCACGTGTTCTATCAGGGCTCAGCAGCACAGCACATTATATGCAAAAGTGTTGTGGAATATAAATCAGAGCATGTGGTAATCAGTCATTATCCCCTCAGCCTGTCACATTATTCATTTTAAAGCCTTCATTCAGCTCTTCAACACACACAGTGGTGCTTCATGAAAATGGCTCAGCAAATAGAGTGCAGAGTGCAGACTGGATTTTTCAAGTGGGAAAGTAATGTTGTTGTCTGGGAGGGTCAGGGTGCCGAGGTGTGAATATACAACAGACCTATTAGGCAGACACAGGCAGAGATGGTGTGGCTATTAAAGTCAAATTTATATTTGTAGAGAGATTAAAAGTCACCATTTTTTCTGTGGGTAATAATATGCAGTGTTTTGGGGGCCATTGTGTCTTTATTGTACAGTGACAGTAGAGAGCTGAGCGGATTTTAAAGGAATAAGAGAGATGGAGAATGACGTGTCAAAGATACCCAGAACCAAGCCGAGTCAGGGTCTGAAACCCTGAGGCCAGCACCAGAACAGAACGCCCCAATGTGCAGTTTAATGTTACAACACAGTGATCCGCTCAAGAACCATATGTGCAGTTACTCAATATGAAGTAAGACCACCAACTTCATTCACCAAGCACATGTATATGTAATACATACACATAAGTATTACATGTATATGTACATGTATTTATTTTGGTGCAGATGCCAGTACAACAAAATGCAAAGTGAAAACAAATAAATTAGGAAACTTAAAAATGAAAGTGAAAAAACAGTGATTAATGATCTACAGTAATTATAGTAATTGCAGATGTATCACAGAAAAACAAATGACGGTTTCCAAGACTTTTGAAGATGTGCAATCAGTGTATGTATGTATACTCAGTTTTGTGAAGATAAGAATGAGTGATGAAGCAGCTGTAGCTACATTATTACCATCACATCTGTTGCCCCTGCCTAAGGTGGGAGGGGATAGGCTTGTATTGTCTCTGTGTCTTGTATTGTCAGGGTAATAAAAATATATTTAGATTCATTCTGAAAAGAAATACGAGGCAGTGTAATGAAGCTAAAACCAGAGTAATGTGAATGAGACATTTGGTGTTTTTTAGAAGTCTGACAGTAGAGTTTTGAACAGCTGGAGCTGATTAAATAATGACTGAGATAAGCCAGAGATAATGTGTCACAGTAGTCTAACCTGGAAGTTACAAAGACATGGATGATGTTTCAGTGTCATGAGGAGAAAGGATGGATCGAATTCGCTCACTATATTTCTGCAGACCTGCCAACCTTGAAGAAAGTCTTGGAGTACCACCTTGTGCTGAAAAAGAATTCAGCTCATGTACATCTGTACAGCCATACTGCTTGGCAGTTTGGCTACCAGTGAACATCTTTTTAAATAATGGTCCAGCATTCAGCTACAGATAATGGCAAATTGTGCTCAATGATGAAGTTTGTGAACAGTGTCTCTGCCCGCATTGGCCGCAAATTCTGTTCTCTGAAAAATGTCGTGTTGATCTTAGGGACTGACGCTGTTATATTTCTAATTTTGTTATATTTGGTCCCTTCCATATGGCGTCTGCAGTCTGAAAAAGTGTGTTTGTGTGGGGGTTTATTTATTATATTATTAATATCCATTACTGTCATATTCCTATTGTCAGAAAATATAACAACACATCTCTCCCTCATAACATTTTACGCCAACATGACCACTTGAAGTTATTTTCATTCTGGGGATATACCTGAATATATAGCTAGTATTGTCATTTTTGTTGTAATTTTATCCCTTTTAATTCACAACACTTGCCAATATATAAATGAATATTATTCGATGTCTAATTATTAAATGCTGATCCTTGATGACTGATGATATCAGTATTGCAGACTGTGCAGAATGCATGGTGGGGAAGTCAGGAGATTTCTCCTGGTAACTTTCTAGGAATTTCTGTGGCGCATGCACTCGCTTTTTTTTTTCAGGTTTTCAGCGGGTTTTGCTGCAATAATTAATATTATGAATACTATGGAAAGTCACGTTTAACCATCTGCGACGATATAACTTTGCCAACTTAATGAATGGTGACCAAGCAAGCTAGCTTTCAAATACGTAGGTAAAGTTAGGCTAACGTTAACTTAATTCACAACGTTCCACCCACCTGCCCCCCAGTCCATTTACCTTAGCAAAGGAGTTCAAAGAATGGTCCTCAGGGGGAACGAGAGGGATAAAATCAAGGCCAAGAGTGTTGCTGTCGATTTGCAGATCCTAGTTACTGTCTCTTGAAATGACATTGCGCATTTGTTAATCAAATCAAGGTAACGGCAACGAATCCGGCGCTATTATTGGTCAAACTCTTGTTCGTCTTCTTTTACTTTTCGGCAGGCTAGATGCTCATTGGCGTATTGCTGCTGCCTCTTGCTGTTAGACTTGAGTACTGCACAAATGGCCAAACACACAAGGTGTCACCAGCTTTTTGCGTACTTTAGAGAGATAAAGCGTACCAGTGTACTTTGATGTCAAAATGCGTACTTGCTACGCAAAATGCGTACAGGTTGGCAGGTCTGTTTCTGAGCTGGAGGAAGCATGACTCAACCAGTTTTGTGGTGTGACTGAGTCAAAACAGAATCCTACATTCTTGCAGACATGCACTGCATGGTTAGATAACGAACTCAGAGACAGTTGAACTGTATTAACAACAGGAGTAGGAGAAGTCATATTTTAGTTTTGTCAACATTCAACTGCAGGAAGTTTTGGTCCACCTCTGTCATGATGTCATGAAGACGGTCATGAAGAGTCAAACTGCTAACATCATTAGGATTAAAAGAAAGGTACAACTGTGCGTTGTCTGCATAGAAATGATAGGAAATATTGTGCTGGCTGATGATGTGACCCAAGGCTAACATATTAGTAGAAAACAGTACAGGACCAGTGATGGAGTCTTGGGGTACCCCACAAGACTAAGAGGAATAGCTGCCAATCGAGAGAGGTATGAGACAAACCATTTCACTGATTTAGGATAACAAGTTATTAGGACTTGGTCAGCAACAAAGAAACAAAGAAACAACTGACGTTTTGCCAACAAACTAAGCTAGTCTCTGGCTTCAGTAAAAGTTAGTGAGTCCTGATAACTTTAGCTGTCCATTATAAAATGAGAAAGTTCTGTATTCTAGGCTGTGGAATGCAGAAACACCAATTTTTGGCCTATGTTTACTTCATAAATTTGAAATATAGAGCTGAAACAATGTATTTCATAGTTTTAGTAATTTTTGAAGCAAAAATGCCAAACATTACCTGGTTCCAACCTCTCAAATAAGAGGATTTGCAACTTTCGGTAACGCTTTAGATTACAGCCCGCAACGTACAGCGTAATTACTCCGGAGTTACAGTGTAATCTTTTGTACATACGGTGTACCAGTACAGTACGTACCAAGTAGGTACAGGGGAACAGTTATGGAATAAGGGGGTAACAATTTGGGATTTTACAAAGAATTTATACTGTAGTTATTTTATACTACCAGTTATCTATTCTGTTATTACAGAGTATTTATGACCTACTTGGTATTTAGGTATCATATATCATCGTAAATTGAATATCTTTGGGTTTTCACCGCAGGCTCTGGGAAATTTTAAAAAAGCATTTTTTCACAATTTTCTAACATTTTATAAACTTAATGATTAATCAAAAAATAAAAAATCTGATTAATCCAAAATGAAAATAATTGTAAGTTGCAGCCCTACATAAATATCACATTATCAATCATCTCAATTATTTTAAATACACTTTTATGATTAACTCATTGTAATTAGGTACACTTTTATTTCGTTTTTTTCTTATTCAAAGACAGTTTCATGATGGACTGTTTCAGATAAGGCCTTCACCCTGATCAAAATTAAAATGATGCAAACCATGATGAAAATAGATATCCACTTCAACACTACCCACACTCCTCCTTTATGAATGACTTAAGCCATAGTAGCCGTGTTTATCCGAACTGATCCTGGTCTCAATGTGGCTGCTAGCATCACAGCAAAAGCTGGGAAAATGTACTGGACTTTTTTACTAGGGACAAAATAAATATATTTGGAAATCAAATCAAGCCCAATTAGTAAACTTAAAGCTGCAAGCAGCGATGAACGGGCCCTCGCACACCTGCGCACGTCAGGGAGTGCTGCGTCCGCCGCCTCACGACACGTCAGACTATAAAACGTGTCATTTCCTGCTGTGCTGTCACTAGGTGGCGCTATGAGTGTGGCCGAAAATTTACATATAGACGCCTTCAGGGCGGGGGGGTAATGAAACATGGGAAGTTTGGGACCTGTAGGACAATGTACAGTCCAGTTATAAACCACTTCCTGTTTGGCGGCGAAGAAAATTCCGGACAGTGTGTGTGTGTGTGTGTGTGTGTGTGTCCAAGATGTCAGCTACAACACACAGACACACATAGAGCAGAGCAGAGAAAAAATATATTACAGAAATAATATGGACTAACTGTCTGAGCTGTGTCTGCCTCGTTTTGTTTTTTTTTTCTGCCTCAGTTTCGTTCTGGACGAATCAAAAGAGATTAGAGACATTAATTGCAACAACGAGTAGCCTACCTGTCAACAGAGAATGTGTGTGTGTGTGTGTGTTGGGGGGGGGGTCTTGAATAAAAAGCAGATGCAGACCTTTGAGTAATAAGTTTGAGAACCCCTGTACAGTACCAGTCAAATTTGACTGGTACTGTATGTTTATATGAATAAACAGGAGCGCAGTGTTCCTGAGCAGCTGTTAAAGTGAGTGATGTTATGTTAGCCTCAGGCAGGGGTTGGCCACTGAACCAGGACTTTATCTTCCTGGCTTTGCAATCAAGGACAACAAATCAATAGAGTACTTTTCTTTGCAAGGCGCCATTGATCACTGCATCGGAGACAGACAGGCGATGGCCTTGCATGCTGCCCGTTATCCTCCACAACAGCAACGTAACTCTCCTGCCCACTTCCTGTGAATCACTCTGCTTACTAAATGTACTGTTTCCTTTGCTCCTTTAATTTTGTAGAAAGTCAAAAAACAGCAGATATCGAACCATCAGACAGAGAGGCTCGCTGGTTAAAAAATCAACAATGTGAGTTAAACAGCCGGAGCACTGTTTTGTGTCATGGCTCCTGCACAGTAAATCTCATTACAATATTGAAAAGGCTCATTACGGTCTGTAATTCCAGGAATTAAAGGCACAATTCAATGGTGAAATGTTGCTCCATTGTTGAATTTATTTGTGTCCTGATTTACTGGATCAGAGCCAGGTTTTGAGTTACCAAAACTGGGACTGACTATCTTAAGGTTGTGAATGGCTTGTTAACATGTGTATGGAATATAAAATACCTGCATTTAGCCTTTTCATGGTTAGTAAAGCTGATTTTCTACTGTTTGTAGATGTCACTTGAACTTCAGTTCCAGATTGTTACTATGAATTGAATTGTTTCAGACACCGTGGATCTTTCTGACATGTATGTAACTAAGGACAGATATATATATATATATATATATATATGTATATATATATATATATATATATGTATATCAAGAAGTGTGTAGGTGGAGATGATCCTGACTCTCCAGTGTAGGGATGGCCTTGTCACTTCAATCAGCAGTGCAGAGACATGAGTGTAAACTGAAAACTAACAGCTTGCACCTTCAGGAATACTGTATACCACATTTCTACACAAATATGTTATTGCTTTTTGTCACTGGTCCTTTGAGGGGTTTGTCATCAAGGAGTTGGAAGCAGCTCAGGACATTTTCAATCAGGACTCCATTCTCTCATCGTTTTCAATGTGTCCAATGGTATCTTTTATTTCTTCATGCAACAACATTATGACATTAATCAGTATTGTTTCCTGGGAAACTGTTGACAGATAACAGCAAAATCACTCAAGCACAACCAACATACCAAACAGAATATTGCGTTTAATGGCCACATTCAATGCCAGTGTTTTTATTATTTCTACTATATCTACATATTGCAACTATAATATGGTTAAGGTTATGATTGGGCAACAAAAACCTTTGGTTAAAGTTGGGGACAGAATGATTAAAATAATCTAATGTTAATTATACAGTATGTCTGACGCAGGACGCAAACTTCAGACCCACTACACCCCCATCCACCACCCAAAGCTTCACATCTTTAAGGCTGGGGTATGCTTGAAACAAACTAGTTCGTACGAATAGTGGTTCGACCACATCATCGAAAAGTTACCGAAACCAACAGTAGAGAGTTAAAACCCACTCTCTAAGCGACCCCATTTCAGTCACGTTGATATGTTCAGTTCATTCATTCCTTCATACAGGCTGCCCCCTACCACTGTAATCTAACGCCATAGGCATAAGAAGAGAACTAGTCAAGAGTTTGCTGTGTGGGTGTTCAGTTTTAAGCAACACTTTGGCTTCAGTCAACGCAATGCATGACAAAACAAAACTAAATGTAATACTGTCGGAAAATAGTTAAGTGGCACAGCTCCGTACAGTGCGAGAGAAGGTGAGAGAGAGGGTGTTGCTGCACTCTGAGGCAGGTGTGCTAGCTGTCAGCGAAGCGGAGTCAGGTTAGCAGTGAGCTGTGAATGTAAGAGTCAGTGTTCCGTGTGAGCAACAGTTTGTCATGAAATGAATGCTACAGCTCCTCACGAGCCAAGCAGAGTTCCTGAGTTTTGATTACCAGCAGCTGAGTTTAGTTGACGGAGGTTAGCCCCGAAGTTAGCTACAACTTCAGCACTGGAGCATTAAAGCGGTCTCCCCAGGAAATGTTAAACAGAGCCTCCTTCATTTTCCTGTTTAAGTAAACAAACACATAAAAGTGTTCTGAACTACTGAATATGTTCAGTTTTACTCAGTCATAATCCATGATTTTCTGTTTATTGTTCAGTACAGAGAATTCATAAGAGCACCACTGTGAGCTGCTATCTCCTTGTTGATAAAACCTGGTCTATATCATGATGTGGGCATGTAATGCAGTTTACTCCCTACATCACTCATGGTTGCAAAAGAACCAAAAGATAGCTACCTTCTTGGCTGGAGTAATGGTTCTATATTCAATTCAATTCAGTTTTATTTATATAGCACCAAATCATAGCAGAAGTTATATCAGGGTACTTTTCATATAGAGTTCCCATCTAAATATACATGCACACCGCAAACACAGAGGAAGGTGTTATGAGTAACCATAGGTTGCACAGGTTCCCAAATCTTAACAACGCGTCGTACAGACCTGAGTGTTGAGCAAGCTGATTGGTCGATCCAACGTGTCCAGGTGCAAAAAGGAAAAGACAAATCATGTAAATCTTATACTGTTATAGATACAAATATAAAATACACAGCCACCTCTGGCGTGTGTGTGTGTGTGTGTGTGTCTGTGTGTGTGTATACAGGGCGGGGGTCAGAGCCAACTCCATTACCGCCCTGGAGCCAGGTCTGACGCCATTCCACACTGTCCAAAATCTCATCAGCTGCTTGATAATAGAGCTGCTAACAACTCGCTGCTGCTCTCTAATACAGTCCCATGAGGTCAAAGGAAAAAATGCACCCAAAGCCAAACATGAATAATCATGTCTATATAGTTTTTGCTCTTTTTTTACTACCCAACATTTCAAATAGGAAAAATATATACTGTATATTAAAAGGGGAAAAGAAAGGGATCACGATAAATGTCAAATCATTATTTCTTTCAAGTTCAAAGGCTGATTTTTGCTCCTGAGTGAAAGCTGAAGAAACCAGGTGATTAATAGTGGTTTTAAACTATTCGTTATTGTCAGATCATGACAAACACTACCAAACACCAAACTACGGAACATTTCACAAATCTGAGGTGGAACATTCAAAACAATTTCAATATCAAGATTTGCACAAAATCCTTTTTCAGTCCTTTTTCCTCGAAATAAATAGAAAAATAATGTGCTGCAGTGTACAGCAAACATGTAACTTTGGCTCAAAATGCAAAGTGTTTTAGAGGATTATGTCAATAAATAAAACAATATAAATAGACAAAGAAATCTTAATTCTGGTCAGCAGCATGACAAATCCTTAGTACAGATGGTTTTAAACCCAAGTGTTTTAGCTGACTATGTAAACAAAATAAATGGATAAGAAAAATCTCAACTGTGGTTTTCTGTACAAGTATTAAACAAGCAAATTCATTACCCTACAAGTTACAGGCAAGCAAGACAAGTCTGTCTACAGTCTCAGGTTTTAAAGCTGCCCTGTGACAGGTCACAGTGTTCCCTCTGGTGCTAAATATCCTCTCCGAGGGGGAGCTGGTGGCAGGGATACACAAGTAGCGCTGTGCTAGTTGGCTCACTCTTGGAAGGTTTCTCTCATGCATCTTCCACCAATCCAGGGGTTCTGTTTTACTGTCTGCATCTGGAGCCATGAGATACTTCTCCAGATCCCCCTCCACCGACTGCATATCAGTTGTATCACTTGCGGTGATATTACATACAAAGTCAATACAAAGACGCGAGTAGGCGAATTCGAGTCGGGCGGCGTGAATGACGTGACGACGAAATTTGCGTCTTCCGCCTATTCGTGCGAGTTGAAAAATTTCAACTCGGGCGACATATTCGCATGACGCTGTGTCACAAAAGCCAGTCAGAAATAGAAAATACATAGAAAAACACTGTAGGTGTCTACATAAAATATGTCATCAATAATAAACATAAATGAATGTGAGTTTACACAGTTACACAGTATGTAGATATATACTGTATGTGTATATACAATAACATCGCTGCCGTATTTATGCCTGATTTCTGTTATTTTCAGTGTGTGATAGAGCAGCTACAATGTTACCATAGCATAGCTTTGATTGACTCCATTGAGAAAACAAGCATTTTTAAAAGTTGTTTGCTTGTTGTCTTGTGGACAGACCTGAGAAAGCATCAGTTCAGATTTTTTACAATTTGGCATCATGATGTCACAGATTTCTTAGTAAGAAATATCTTACTAAATCCACAATATGTTTAAAAAACATTCTGAACAGACAGACAGACATATGAACATATAAATATTTAAATCAGTACTGGATGTTTTTCAGTTGAAGTATAGCTTCATCATGCTTGTAATCACTATTTAACGTTTAAGCACAAAGGACTAGAACAATGAAGAAAGTCATTGATTTGATTCTTTTTTTAAATTCTTGTCTACAACTTACCAGTAGCTGTGTGTAGTCAATGTCCAAAACACCGGAGCCATGTCCATTTGTTGAGTGAAGTGGCCTTTACTATGTTTGACCCACTATCAGTTACGTACTTGTCTGTCTTCACTCAGCCCCCAGGAGGCAAGTGCCTCAATCATTCCTGGGATAATAATTTCACCTTTATGGTCTTCAGGAAAGTGAGCCGTTTGGAGGCATTTGCTGTGAAGATTCCAGTCTTTGTCTATAAAGTGAACAGTGAGGCTCTGAAGGAAGACAGTTTGCAGCTGCTGCTCCACGATCTCCCTACACTCTGCATACAGCTGGGGAAGTGCACTCAGTGAAAACTGTTTCCGGCCAGTTAGCTCGGATCTGGGGTCAAGGACTCTGATAAGCTTCTTGAATCCCTCATTTTCGACAGTGCTAATGGGAAGCATGTCTTTTGCAATGCAATATGCAACTGCATTTGTGATGTCATTGTGTCTTTTCGTTTTTTTGTTGTAAGGCCTGGTGCTTGTCGAGGCTCCACTAACAACACCCATTTGAGACTGTAATTTCTTACTTTCTGCGAGTAAGTTGAGTGACCTTTAATGTTAACAATTACTTTGTCCTGCTTCGAGCTGGTCATTGGAGCTGTGTTTTCTTCGGTGTCACTCATTTTTCTTACTTGGCAGGAGGTAGAGTGGGGTGTCCATTAATCCCAGGGTTGGCGGTTCGATCCCTGGCTCTTCCTGTCCACATGTTGAAGTGTCCTTGAGCAAGACATTAAACCCTAAGTTGCTCCCAATAGGGGCCACGAGGTGCATTGGCGCCCCCCTCTCCTGGTGAATGGGCTGTTTAATCATATCGACCATTTGTTATATTTCTATCAAGGAAAATTATATAGAGAGATTTATCATTTTTATTTTATACGTTTTTTATACATTGCCAACTGTCTTCATAGTCTTAAATTCACTTTCAATATTAGGTTTTTTAAAGATTTAAAGAAAACTTTCAAATAACTTTAAATGCTGAATAATTTGGAGTAACCTGTGGATGTATGTATATATAGAATTTAGCTTTTATCACAATTCTTTGTTCTACATGAAAATACATCTAATTTATAAATCAAACCAGTTAAGTCCTTATAAAACATTTCCTTTTATATACATAAAGTATACTTATTATTCCAGACAGGAGGGTTGTGTGGAATGAAATTGTGCTTATACAGACCTTTGAATACAATAACACTTTTTTGTCAGAAGCAGACAAGGCAATGGGAAGTTTTAAAGAATCAAAATCACAAACCAAAAAGAAAATCTTGGCGACTAATTAAAGCTGCAGGCAGTGATGAATGGGTCCTCATGGCCGCCGTGGTATTGTTACTGGAGGTAGGCTGACACAGCTCTGAATTTTCAGCACTATTGGACACTGTGTGAATGAGGAAAATATTATTTCCTGTGTGGGGTACGTGGCGCTGGAGATGACATATTCAATCAATCAATCAGTCAATCAATCAAAATGTATTTATATAGCACCTTTCAAATGAACAAAATTTGAAACAATCCTGTTTCATGGCGAACGTGCACATTGTCCGCCTCGCCATGGCAACGTTGTTCCATGAAAGCTCAAAACTTTTAGTGGATCTGGTTAAGCTGCTAGGAGGAGTTTGTTAAAGCAAGGCGCCAGTGAATTGCACACAATTCACTGACACTGCACACTAAATTCATCTGTCTGGATGTGTTACATGTTCCTACCAAGTTTTGTACATCTAGGTGAAACGTACTGCGCACTTAACTTTGTTGAATTTTGAAAACTGTTTAGGGGGCGCTATCAACCCCCATTGCCACACCCAAGCCCAAAACCCATATCAGATATAAATCTTCGCCCTTCGCATCACTTGGTCCTCGAGCCCTAACAAGCTGAAATATGTAAGAAGGAAAACAACCGCAAAGACTTGTTGATCTTTTATAAAAGCTTGTAACAATTAGTATTTTATAGACCCCCTCATGGCCTCAAAATCAATGACATTAATGCCATAGTCTTCTGCATGGTATCTTACTGTCTTAGCCATTGCTTTAGCACCTCCGTGGGCTGGCGCTGGCTGCCTGTCTGTATGTGTCATGGTTGCGTAAAATAACGAGTAGAGATGTCAAGTCATGGATACAGTGAAAAGTACTACATGTTACAGAGAGAGAATCAGTAAGCTGAAGAATAAACGCTTTTGATGCTTACTTCTTTGAGGAGATTTTCTTGAGAACCATCGGCCTGTGATAGAGAGTGATGGCCTAATGTGGTTCAAGCCAAAATTAGTAAGAGATACTGAATAAGATAAGACACTTTATTGTCCGTTCACATGGAAATTTGCATCACATGCTCCAACAATCATCAGAATTACATAATGCAACATAAAAGGACATCTAAAACATAAATAACTTCACAACATAAATATGCTTTAAGCTTTGACCCCCTTCAGACATCATGCATCATGTCTAATTTTCTACTGTTGCATTCACTGTCAGCTAGTGGTGATAATGTAATATTCCCAGTGGACCCTCACATCATGAGGGTGAATATGACTTTGACATGGTCCTATGGTTTTAAGTGCATTACGTCTGTGGGCCCAGAATACCTTGCAGCGACCCAGAGGAGAGTCAGCAGTTATTCCTCCAACACTACCTCTACTGTAGGAGAAATGTGATGTTAAAACACTGCTCCATTATTACAGGAATAGCACAAAATTTGGCGTGTACACTTGTTAGCTTTTTTTCCAAGCACTGGATGAGAAAATCAGTCTCAAGGGTGTGCATTACTGTAAGTACAGAGCAGGGCGTGGTTAGCCTAGCTTAGCTTAAAGACTGGAAGCAAAGCAAAGTTCAAAAATACACCTACAAATCCCTCTAATACTCACTGATTAACATGTTGGAACTACTTCTTGAAGTGTATCCAACCACCCAGCACTTCCTTGCAGTATCTCCAGCTATAGCTCAAGTTGCCAAAAACGGTTGATGAGCACAGGTTTTGGTTTTGGTCTCTGTACAGACCCAATGGTACCAAACCTGGCAACCACAATGTGATGACAAGAGTTTAAGAAGCTACACACAGTCACTGCACCTGGCTGTTGTTCGCTAAGAAATAGTTTCAGACATATTATGGCCATAAGGCAACTATATATATATTGCATGTATCTGTTGTATGTATTGCATGATAATGTACAGGCTATGAAAACAAATGTCCCTCTTGGGACAAAAAAGACTATTCCGATAACTTCCCCTAAAGCCCTATAAGCACCATGGCCACATCGAACAACAGAGGAAACACTGCAATAGCAAATCAGTGAAGCAGTGCTGTTGATTTCCCATATGATACATTTCTTTGTCCTAAAGGCAACAAATTCTGTAGAGCGACAGTTAAGGATAACAGGAAAGAGATTTATGCTTCTGAGTAGTAAAACCTTTCACTGCCATGTCATACATGCTGTCTCTGGCTCAGTGTTATATCTTCATCTGCACTGCTGTTATTGATGGTAGCGATGCGTCACGTCTATGTGTGGTACATTGTTCAAAACAGAAATGCAGCTGAACACAAATCATTTCCCTGTTACACAACAAAACCCAAATGAAAACCTGTCACAATTCCACTCTCACTGTTTGAGTGACCAGCAGTAAGAAATAACAGATTGATGATTGCTTAACATGCTAAAATTAATATAAAAAGAAAGGATCTCTTGCAGTTCCTTCCTTTATTAAAAATAAAAGGTGGAATTCTTCTGGTCTTGGCAGTTGTCTGTACTGAGAGGGATCCATGCATTGACCCTTACTTCACAGTTCAAATTACATCCCTAAAGCAACTGTCAGTCAGTGTCTGAGTGAAAAATTGAATGAGTGTGTGACATTATCCTCTGCCCGGAGCTCTCACTGGGTCCTCAGCCCCAGATAACAATATGATGAACCAGGGAGCCAAATTTAGTCCACCATATGAAAAATATACTTTTTACGACAGGTTCTTCTGTATTTAAACAAAACAGATCACAACCCAGGCTCAGTGGGCTAGACAAAGAGGAAGACCATGCACAATTTAAAGTAATTCAAACAATATTTTATTGGAAACTAAAACCAAAACCAAAGAAATAAATGATTCTGTAGTCTGTAAGTCAGTAGTGGATGCAATATTGAATGTGTGTGGTGTTGTGAAGGCAAAACCAAGAGGAAAAACAAACCAAAAGGGTAGTTGGTGATAGTGAGAGAGAGCGAGACAGAATGAGGAGCCAGCTTAAATAACCTAGGCTCTGCATGCCCAGGTGCAAGACATGTACAAGGTACAAGTGACAGAGTCAAAGGTCGTCACCCCCAACCTGTGCCATGCTGTAACAGAATGCACACTGTCTACCTGAACATTCCTGATGTTAGTATCAGCATCCCCCTCAGCAACCTCGATCAGGTCCTAGGAGCACTTAAGAGTAGGAAAACAGAATACAAAAATAGGATGAACAGGGCATCTTAAAGTGACATTACTTGTGGCAGAAAAGCACAAGACAAAGCATCTGCTCACACCACTTATCTTTTAATGTGGCAAATGTTAAATTGATAAAGCTATCCAATTTTGCCTCTTATACATGAGCAATGGGACAACACTTGCACCAACATACATGTCAAAATGTTGCAAAGCCCAAATGGGAACCAGGGCTTCTTTCTCTATGCAAAAGTGCAGACAACACATTTAATCCCATTCCCCTGACCAGAACAGTCTCCCCAGTATCCGAATCAGGTGAGAATGGCAAAATAGACTGTCTTATGAAACTGTCTAATGCACCTGTATCTCTCAGAATTCTCATGGGGATTTTCTTATCGCTACCCACCAATGAGACCAGACCCTGTGAAATGAATGCTGCATAAGCATCACTGTCCTCAGAACTGGTGTTTTCTAAGGACACCTGTGGCAAAGATGCACTGACAACTGAACGAACAGGAGCAGCTAATGCAACAGACTTTATTTGCGAACTACTGGCATTAGTGTTTTCTTTTAGACTGTCAAGGTTGTCACAAATTTGACAGCCAATTTGTAAAATTATAATATATTCAGTCTGGATAGGTAACATTTCATAGATCATCAATGGGTTATAGTAAGGAATAATTTTAATACATTATCATGGCTTCATGTATTAAGTGCCTCTGTAATGTTACAGTAGTGGAAATGCTAATTACAGATTCTACACTTGAAGCTGCAGTAATCGATTTTTTTGACCTCTTGGTAGCAGTGGCACGAGCTGTAAGCACAGCACTGACATGTATTGTCACCTTATTGTAACAATAATGTCACAGAACGTTCTTATAAGTTGTTTTTGAACATGTTAGCAAACTGTTGCCTATATCTACACATATAGCAAAGTGTTGGCTCTGTTGCCTATTGCCAGTTCTGCATTCTGCTCGTTTTTCCAGTCCATGCGATATGCGTCAAAAATGTAGCAATACAGACTATGTAATCAGTCCAATCATCCACTGAGAGATGTCAGCAAGACACGCAAAGATTTATGCTGCCACCTGGGTTTCAGACCAGGGAAAAGACAGAATTAGTTCAGTGTCATCTGCATAGCTGTGGTAGGAAAGGCCATAAGAGTGAATAACAGGGCCAAGTGACTTGGTGTAAAGAGAAAAGAGGAGGGGACCGAGAACAGATACCTGAGAGTCAGTGAATCTTTTGCCTATTGCCAGTTCTGTGCTCTGCTCGTTTTTCCAGTCCATGCGATGTGTGTCAAAAATGTAGCGATACAGACTATATAATCAGTATACCTAACAGGAAACGAAAAACGTGCGAAAAACACCCTGCAGGAGTGGGTCATCGCAGCAATGTTGGCAGCGAAGGACAGCTGGTCATCCAGTGTCACACCCACGTTCCTTAGGCAAAGCCATGTGAGTGAATAGCAGGGCCAAGTGACTTGGTGTAAAGAGAAAAGGGGAGGGGACCGAGAACAGAACCGGGAGGGACCCCAGTAGTGAGGTTACGAGGTTCAGACACACAGAATGTTTCCCTGTAAGTGCGGTATTAAAATCAAACTCTACTCTGTCAGATTATCAGACAGCTGCTTGTTTTTCCAGTCCATACCATGTGCGTCAAAAATGTAGCAATACAGACTATGTAATCAGTAACGCTAACAGGAAGCGAAAAACACGTCTGTCACATCAATATGCTGAAACTGGACCCAACCCATGATGATCCCACTACCTTTGCAGTGAAAAACGAACACAGTAAGGCATGCCTCTGTGTAGTACAAGCTTTTCAACAGTTTCCGTAGTGTAGTGGTTATCACGTTCATCTCACACGTGAAGGCCAGTTGCCTATAGGTGTAGAGGACAATCTCTTGGCCAGAAGCCCATTTAGGACCTTATGATTTAGACATTAATGCTACTTTTACATGCTGCTACTGCTAAAAGATGAATCGAATTTAATAACAATAACATTTTTGTTATTTTTATAGCATAATTCATGCATAAAATGCAACACAAAGTGCTTCATGTGAAAGCAAACAATTATGTAAACAAGATACTAATTTCCACATATTATGATAGTTTTACTTACGATAGGCCTATATTAAGGCACTACAATAGATGTGTATTGTACAGACGTGTAAGTGTTAAACTGAGCATATGAATATAAATGTTTGATTATTTCATTTTCTATCACTATTACTAGCCCTATCAAGTAAAGACGCAGTAATGCTTTCAAGATATTTTATTGAAAAACACTGAATCTGAATAATGAATAAAATGAATGAATAAACACACAAAATCAAAACTGACATGCCCGAAAAGATAATATATAGAACAAATAAACAGTAAAAGAAATATACAGTACATGTACAGTACTAGTCTATCTATAAACATATATACAATATTGGTGCTGAAACAATTGTCAATCAATTGGATAGTAACTAACAAAATAATAATCAAACATTTTGATAATCAATTAAGTCATTTTCAAAATAACAAAATGCCAAAAAACATTCTCTGGTTTCAGCTTCTCAAATGTAGGACTGCTGCTTCTCTGTTTCATGTCATTGTAAACCGAATATATTTTGGTTTTGGACTGTTGGTTGGACAAAACAAGACACCTGAAAACTAAAAAAATAACTGGCAAATAAATGAAAACAATTGATTATCTACACACAGAAATTAAAATGCAAGTAAGTTTGTCCTGAGCTGATATACAGACTCGAGATCTGGGCCAGTCAAGGAATTTTTGACTAATATAGTCTAGGTAAAGGGCTATAAACACAGGTGTAAAAAAACAAATCATTTGGAAACAGGAAACTGAGCCACAACATATTTATACAACAGCCAGCAGTATCAATTAATGATATGAAAACGATCATATCCTGAATATGATTATACCCAGAATAAGACTTACAGTATAACAGGAACGCTAGTGTGCATGTAAAGGTACTAACTGAGAGACTATGATGATAAAATGACAGACCAGAAATTGAGTGAAGGTGAATAAAGTTGAATTAAGCTAAAATATAAATTATTTGGCTATAAAAAGATCAGGCCCTTCAGATGGGCCAGTGAATGTCTGGCCTAAGGCACCAAAATGACCAGAAACATCCCTGACAATGTACAGTGTTGTATGTGTGTGAGGGTGGTTTTTGGGGTGGTGGGTTAGCCGTCACTTCCTCTTCTCTGCAACCCATCTGTCCCTTTCAGCCTCATAAAAGTCAGACTGCTGGAACTCCACCCAGGTCATCTCCTTGACCATGCCCTGAGCCTTGTACAGGGAAAACACTCTGGAGGGGCAGTAGATATACTTCCCTGGCACCCCAGGGAAGCAGGGTTGTGACAGGCACACTGACTGTTTGGCTGCCTGTGGTCAAACTCTGCCACAGCTGCTGTGTCTCCAAAACCTTCTCTGAGCTGGTACTGAGGGAGGAGCTGGTGTTTTTTAGCTTGGCCAGATGCTTTACATATCTTGAAATATGTTGGCATGTGGTAGGATGAAGGAGGCTGTTGGGGTTAGTGCACGCCCTCTATACCATGGCAGCATAGTCTACATCCACCCGCTTCAAAAGACCTTTAGCTCCATGGTGCATAATCAGAAGTCCGTCGATGGCAGCTCTCATGGGTTCTGTCCACCGGCTGTGGTCCAGGACTTGAATAACTGTCTTAATGGGACCAGTGCGGGAGGCTCGGGGAGAGGAGGATATAGGCAGTGGTGCTACCCCTGGCAGGTCTACGAAATAACACGTTTCTTATATTGTTCAAATTCATAGGAATCATTTTGTGATAATACAGTCATATGGCAATGTGATTTGGCACAGTCCTTTTGTCCAAAGTGATTGTTACAACCAAATTTCACTTATATAATTTTTAACCCATGTTGAGATTTTTGTATGTGACGTGTGAAGAGTGTTTGGTTTGTTACATTTATCATCTATTGTATTTTTCCATAGTTTTTACATTTTGCATAGATTAGCTTAATAATCATTGTTAAAGGATAACATATTAATATGATTATCATGATATTAATTCTAACCAAAGTGTCCAAGCCTGTTTTTAACTATGAGGTCTGTATGATTGATGGTAGGTGGGTAATTTGAATGACCTGTATCCATCAAAGACTGAGTCTTTAGCTGTGGCAGGCGCTGGTATTAAGGGCGGCTGGGACTTGGAAACCGCTTCAGAGCACTGCTGGGAAGACAGGATCAGCACTGCTCCAACTGGATTGTCCTGGACAGTGCCACTGGTCTCCTGAAATATAGCTGTCGGCTCCACATACTCCAGTCCAAATCTTTCCCCTGTGTCCCCGTTTGATATCTGCAGGCTTGGGTACTTTGCCTTCCCTGTCACTTTTGAAGAGGATGTGTTCAGGTTGGCAATTAACAGGGGGTCAAACACAGCTGGCAGCTCCACACCAGGCTGCTTCAGGTCCACCAGCCTCTGGAAGTTCCAGCGCACCACTCCAGTCATGGCCTGGGCCTGGAAAAGTTCACTGGACACCCGGTTGCCTGTCACCCACTGGGCTTGGTGAAAGTGGAAGCCCTCCTGCTGAGAGATGCCTCTCACAGGGATCCAAATAGGTACAGCAGCTCCCGCGCCCTTGGTGTAGTTGAGCTGCAAGGTGCCACCATACCTGTGGAGGATTCCCTCCCCGACCTCAGGGTCGCCCAGGCAGCCTCTCAGGATGTGGACGCACTGAATCCTCCACACCTTCAACATGGACGCCTTGAAGAGGAGCACATCATTGGTGTCCTTTGCCAGGTGGAAGTGATGTAGGACGTCCTCAACTCTCTGCAGCAGATCTCGGGGCTGTGGCACCTTGTCCTGCAGTGTTCTCTTATGTGCTGCTTGGTGGGATTAGCAGGAGAGATTCCGCAGAAGGTGTATGCCTCCTTGAGCCTTTGCAGATCACTTTGGTCCACAACAACGAATGCTGCAGAGGGGAACTGGCAGAAAGAACTGAACAGAGGATGATGTTCTGAGACACACTCCCTGGTAAAGCGCCGCATGCAGTGGAACAAGTCTAACTTAATGTTTATGTCTTTGTTAAACTTGGTCCTTGAGGCACTGGTGTTAGCCAGGTTTCCAGAGTTCGCCTCTGCCACGATAGCCTCAGTGGTCCTCCAGCAGTGCCACAAGAGGTGCTCCTGAGCCCCAGGGTCCTGGACCTTGAAGGCAGCACAGCAGTCCCTAAAACATTAAAAAGAAATTTCATTACAGCTGAAGGTCAATAACAGTCAATAAATAAAAATCACCTGTTTTGAATTGAAACTTACCTGTCCACCCACTGGTAGCTTGCCTTCTCCACTCCAGCCGCAGTGTAGCATTAAGCCAGACCCTCGTACATGGGATAAAGGAACTGATCACACTCTGACTGCAGCATCACCCAGCTCAGGATCATCCAGTTCTCATTCATTATAGCATAGGAAGACATGGTACCAGACGACAGCACCACATTCCCAGCCACTTTGCGGGTATGATCCGTCCTCAGTGCCTGTCCAAAGGTCCCCTGTAGCAGCAGAGTGAGGAGCTGCTCCTGCCGCTGATATTCATGGATCAGGCAGTCGACCAGGTAGTGTGAAGAAACAGACACTCCACACCAGCCATCAGTGTCTGAGTATCCACCAAATGGAGCTGGGGTGTCTGTCTGAGGAGCCCAGTGATGGTTCTCTGGCCGTAGACTCCTGCCTCTGCATCCCTGATGTTCTGCACGCTCAGCACACTCAGCAGGTAGGCCAGGTGAGCTCTCTCATATTTAAGATGGAGCGCCTCTGTCAGCTGCTTGGACATGTCCTCTGGTGATCTTCCACTGCGCCTCAGCTCATCCATCACAGATTTGCAGATGGCCTGTTTGTGTGTCAGCAAAGCTGGCACAATGTTGCTAAAATGCTTTGGTAGCTTCTCCAGCCACTGGGGCTTGTCAGCATACCAGTACTTCTTGCAAGCCTTGCAGGTGAGCTGTGAGGCTAAAATGTAGTACTGGCCGCTGGTGCCAATGATTACTCTCGGCCTTCCAACACCGGAAGAAGCTACCTGAGGGTTGGGATAACCATGAAGACAGGACAGGATGTAGTTGTTCCTCAACCTCTCCATGACGGTTTGCTCCGGCTTCCAGATGAAAAATGGATGAAGCTGAAAGTACTTTGGTGAAGGCAGATCAGAGACTGAGTCTATGAGCTCAGGCTGAGGTGGATAACACCACAGGGACAGCATGTTCATAGGGTGACGTACTGGACGTGACCCTGGCCATAGCCCCAATGCCTCCAGCTCAGTCTTCATCCAGATTCTCTGCTGTTGGGAGCAGTTCCACTGCGCAACATCCTGATCATAGCCAGGGACAGAGGCTGCTGGCTGGTGTGGGGTATCAAAAGGGACAGAAGCTGCAGGCTGCCTGACAGGAGGCTCTGGACATGGCAGAGCTGTAAAACACAACCACAATAAGTACATACACAATAAGAGAAAAGGAAAGATAGCTCCATATTAATGACTGCTATGGTTAAGAAATTCATTCCTTTGTTAAGAACTTGGACTCAAGGAAGTGGACTCAAAAGCACGACTCTTCAACTGTACGTTTGGTTCAACAAAAAGCTTTACTGACGGTAAGGAGCAAACAAAAAAAAAAAAACTCTCTCAAGGAGGATTACAAAAATATAACAAAAAGCGCTCGTAAGAGGATTTAGCAAGAATATCATAAAAAACTAAAAAAAACACGCAATATGAACACAACCTGAATCACTGGATCGCTTGGGTCGACAGACCTGCAGACAGGACAAGACGAACTGGCACAGGACAAAGGGAAACAAGGACTATAAATACACAGGGGAGAAGGAACACAGGTGAATCCAATCAGGGGCGGGGCAAACAATCACAAATGGCAGGAAACCACACAAGGGAAGGAAGTCCGTACTGAGAACAGGAAAGGAATTACACAATAAAACAGGAAGTGCAAGACAAGACTAGACGTGAGTGAATTTAACTTGACATGAAGCTACCATAGAAACACTTAACATGACATTAGCAAATCTGCTGAGACACCACAACCTTCATCAAGGACAACATCTTTCTGTGCTTCCACAGTGAAAATATTCTGTGATGATGAATCTAGGATGGTGAGATCCAAACCGGAAAGGCAAGTGAGATATACACATTAAAAAATGAACATGTGTTTAATATATTCTTTGTCAGAGCATTTAGGAAAATAAAACATTTACCTCCAGGAAGAGATGGAGCTGCTGTTATCCCAGGCTCTAGAGAAGAACTGTGGGAGACTGGCTTCCCGTGTGCTTTTAAAAAAAGACAGACACCGGATGTTATCATAACATTACTTAGCACATGAGTACTATATACAGTATATAACTCAGTGAAAATTTGATTTTGGTTTGTCAGAATGAAACTGATATTTATGTGAGATACACTGACAGTGTGAGAGGACAGCTTGTGTCAAAATGCCATACTTTGTCTCAACACATTGGGCGCCTGCTCTTCTATCCCAAGCTGTGGGGCAATGGCAAGCAGTTGTGGAGGGACTGCCAACGGGACCTTTGCTGTGGCTATGGGATTAAAAGAAAAAAAATCAAACGTCACACAATTTGAATATGATTCAGGATGGTTTAAAGTGAGAAGTAAACCAATATAATAACCTTTCACAGAAGCAACAATCACAGTGGGGTCACCGGGCTCAGCAGGTCTGGAAACAGTAGCAGTAGCTGTTGGCTTAGTCCTGTGTGCTGTAAAAGAAATTCTGTGTCATTTTCACCAAACATTCAAGTTTGTTTATGCTTCACAATCTGTCTTTACCTGTTGTCTCTGTATCTAACTGGTAGTACAGACTGAAAATACCCTGTTTCGCTAAATTGTCAATCGCTATTTATTTGAAATGGAAAAACACAATGCTTTTAAGTTTCTGAAAACAGGTAAAGCACAGAGACAATAACAATATATAGTAAGCAAACCACCTGTCAATCAAAGATGTGGCATGTTAACCTATATCCTATATGGTATTTCACACGCCAAATCCTTGAATGACAGCCTAAAAAAGCATGCAAAACAAGAAAACACTACAAGCATCAGAACAGGCCAGAACACGGCCAAAATAACAAACTAGTTGACAGAATAGTAATGGCAGGTGAACTCTGGTGAAAATAGAATCCTCCGTCCACACTGATGGTGAAAAACCTGTTGGTGGAGACATAGTCGTGGCTCTGGGGACTGCTGCTGGTGGCCCTGAAAGCACAGGGGACATTAGACTTTTATCATGTACAGTAAGAGTTTAAAGAAACTATTTTTACAGGTTTCTGTGTATTAAACTCAATCCACCTACTTAGTCCAGTGTCACATTTAGAGGGAGACAGGTTTAACATTCCCCTCTCCAGCTCCTCATCCTCCTCCATTGCTAGGAGATGAAACAAAATAACATTAATTGTGTGTTAAGTACATCAAATGTTCACATAAAATGAGCATATTTTTGTGAACTGACCTAGAGTGCTAGATGTCGGTGTGGAGGCAGCTGATGTAGTGGGGACTTCTGCAGGTGGTGGACAGGACTCAGCCCTCTGCTGCTGGAGGATGTACTGCTGCAGGTTGTACATCTTGCTATTTTTGATGCACTTCACTCCTAAGACAAAGGCAGTATAACCGTCAGCCCTGCTCTCCCAGATCTGCCTCCAGGTGTCCTTGGCCCTGGCTCCAAAGCCGACAATATTGTCACCCTCTGAGGCCACTGGTGGTGCAGGCTTCCTGGAGTATAGGTACTCCCTCAGGTCCTCAATTTCCTGGAAGCTCTTGGCGTAGTCCAAAAATGACAGCAGGCTGTCCTTGCTGTGTCCCTGGGGGTTGAATGTCCCATCTCTCTCCTCCTCTTCTACCTTTTTCATCAGGTAGATGGTGTAGCCGACATCATTAGATAGGTAGATATGAGAACTAGTTATTATTTTTGTTTTGTTTTGATTTGTTTTTTTGTTTTTTTTGTAAAATAGAAGTCAAGTCAATTTTATTTATATAGCCCAATATCACAAATTGTAATTTGCCTCAAGGGGCTTTACAATCTGTACAGCATACAACACCCAATGTCCTTTGACCCTCGATTTGAATGAGGAAAAACAAAAACTAAACTCCTTTAACAGGGAAAAAAATGAAGAAATCTCAGGAAGAGCAACAGGACGGACAGATATGCAATAGATGTCGTGTGTACACATATGCTGTAGTATTTACCCATTCAAAATGTACACTAAGCTTGCCCGAAATACGACTGTAGCAGACAAAACACAATGAAAGAGTCAAAGAAAGCAGGATTTTTGTTCAGTGTCAGCAAGAGACGTTGAAAACCTGAGTGACAGCTCTTCCAGATGTGCAAAGTAATAAGATTAGCTAACATTACTGTTAACGCTAACCTTAATGTACTAGCTACCTTGGCTAACAACAAACCGAGTTAGAACCTGTCAATGCTAAGACAACAAAACTTGCTATTTAACTTTACTATTTCCACAGTTTGCTCACAAACGATTGAGAAGCATTAATTTACTACTTGAAAAAATGTGCCCAACTTACGTTTGATAGGTTTGACTTTTTGTCCCGTACAACGGGAAAAACCTTGGACTGTCTTCTGTATACTGCTGCTACGGATGCTGCGCTGTCTGTCACTGAAACTTGAAAACGTGGTCTCCTTACTGTTATCCAAAAGGGGGAAACAGCGTCACCAAAAACATCTACACTACATCCGTAGTGATAAGAGCTACCATAGAGAATTAATGGAAAAAGTTAAGAGAGTTAAGCTCTACTATTCCCGGTCCTCGCATGAAGGTCCCCAGTTCGAAACTGGGCGGAAACACAAGTCTTTACTGTTCACTCTGAACTGTGCAAGTTCATCAAATACGCTGAACTGCTTCTAATGCTACGTTAAGAAACAATCAGAGATATTAAAAGGCTTTTATTTATGGGCCAAGGTACAGTCTGAACAGAAGAGTTTAAGGTCTGTGTCTGGAGTTTGTGCTTTCCAGGTGTCAATGGGGAGCTTGTTCCACCATTGTGAAGCCAGGACCACAAACAGTTGTGGTTTTGTTGAGCAGTTCAGTGTCATCTGCATAGCTGTGGTAGGAAAGGCCATAAGAGTGAATAACAGGGCCAAGTGACTTGGTGTAAAGAGAAAAGAGGAGGGGACCGAGAACAGAACCCTGAGTGTCAGGGAATTTGCAGGAGCGGGTCATCGCAGCAATGTTGGCACTAACAAGGACTGTCCCATGGAGGTTTTTGGCACGTTTGGGTGAGATTCTCCCACTGCTTCAGCCACCCAGGTAGTTCAGGAGCATTGACATCACGGTAGAGGATCGAGTAAGGGATGCACTCATTAGTCGTCGTTGCAGTGATGTTCGCAGCGAAGGACAGCTGGTCAACCAGTGTCACACCCAGGTTCCTTGCAATCTGGGCCTGGAACACCACAGAGTCCTCAATGGTAATGGAGAGGTCATGGATGGGAGATTCCAGCTCAGTCTTATGGTACATCTGTGAACACCCTGGGACCCTGCGTTGCCTGTCTCATGTGTGATGCAGAGATGAGGACGCACCAGACACAGGTTTTGAATTGTGGTTGAGACCCTGTAGCACTTAGAAGACTTGGGATCTTGTCTCTGCTGCGCCATATTTGTTGCTGGCTCCACCAATGTGGCAATTCAAAATAACATTTGTTTTTTCAACCTATAGTGCAAAATAACCCCTGACACTGAAAATAATTTAGATATTTTAAAATATTATCAGCATAAAATAAATGATCAAATAAAAGAATAGGTAAACAAGAAGGTCTATGTATCATCTTGCATGCTAGTCAAAATCAAGGGCTATATTTCAGTGGGGGCATGAATGTGCAGCAAATGTCCAAAATGTAAAATGCTAAATTCAGAAACTTTAACATCTATCCACTCATCCAAACTTCTTTATGGCTTTTTACTTTTAAATCAGTTACATCAGAACGTTTCAGATAATATTTTAAATCATTATAGAGTACTTTACTCCTTTTCAGAAGAGCACTTCCCCCGGCACCCTCTTTGCCATGTGATTTCTTGCCTGTCCATATTGAGCAGAGTTGTTTCCACTTATGATCCATTGTGCCTCGAGCTTGTTCTTTGTGTGATAAAGATGGAGTGTCGCTAATACCTTTCTGTCTCTTTGTCTGTCTGAATCTGTCAGTCCACTTTCTCTTGCCTGTCATTTCAACACTCCATCATGATGTTTCTTCCATATTTTGCCATAGTGACAGCACCCTTTCTGACTTTTATCTTCTCATTTTACTCTCTTGCTCTGCATTTATTTCTCCTCTTTCTTTCAGTAAAATGTTTAGCATGATCACTTTACCACAGAGTGGTGTCATAGTCAGTAATTACTGAATTTCAAAGATGGCATCTGGCCGTTTAAAGGTCAGGATATACTGTCTGCATGTGGGCTGAATCATGTCTCAATATTTAAATTGCCAGAATGTTGGCAGTTTTATGATGACCCAAAATCATCTCTGGAAAGGTCATCCATTTTCCAGGTGATATGACAGCTGAGTAATGGTCCTCACTGATGGGCTCCCCAAGCGTGACTGGCTGCTCTGCGAATGATTTAGGGCTAAAGTCTTTCGCTCTAACTTTACCATTGTTGTAAAAGCCAGTGTCTTATCAGAGCCTGAATTACAGACCTCTGCTGCTATGTCTCCTGCAGAGATGGTTATGTTTTACTCTAGCAGCATATTTTTGTTTGTATAACTGTGGACATATTGTAAGATTGAAGAGAGATATTGGGGGTTATCTTGACACTTTACATATTAAAGTGTTCTAAATATTCTCCCTTCTTGTAGAAATAAAGCATGCGTAACAGGCAAAATTAAACGGATGAAATATGTCTTAAATGATATTAAATGAACCTCATCATGGTTTATTAAGAGTGTCAGTGCTGATTAGTGGTTTGTCTGCTGTGATTTATTCATGGAATGATTGGAGGGACAAGCAGCTATTTCTGTAACTAACAGGCGGGGAAAATACAAAAATGAAAAGTCAATGTACAAGACTAGAGGAAAGATCAAGGAGTCAACAAAAACACTAGTAATCATCCTGTGTGGATCATAAATAACTGTGTCAAATATCTAGAATCTCAATTTGAAATGAGGGCTCTGGCTGTATTTGAAACCACCTACTACATACTACCGACGAACGCAGTATGTACTGCATACTGCATACTGCGTTCATGTTTATGAGCCTTCTTATTCACTACGATCTGCAACCACTTAGAGGAAAAGTCAGGGGATCACCAAAGTTATTACAATTCATTCTGAGGGGGACAAGGCCGTCTGTACCAAATTTCAGAGATTTCAGTCTGGACCAAAATGGTGGACTGCCCGACCAAATTACATTACCTTTTTAGAGCCAAGAGGCTAACATGGCTAGAAATGCAACCACAGACACAACATTAACATGTTATTGATCTACATCACTCTCATGTTTTTGTTTTTTTTACTTAATTCAAAAATTGTACTAACAGTGTTGCATCAACTTGTGTATTCTGCATCATCAATCACTCTATCTATGATAATCCTATGTTGGGGAAAAGATACGACAATGGTATCATCTGTTTTAAAACATTCTTTTGATGTTTGCCAGTTTTCGTCTCTGTCTAGTTCCTGAGGGAGGTGAGTGATTCAGACATAGGCCCACTACTGTATATCTCCTCCCTTAGGATGTGTGGTTTCTGAAGCACTGGTTGTCACAGTGGATTAGCCATCTCCGTGACAGAAGAGGGGTCATGGCCGAGCCTAAAGGAGGGATAGTCCACCCACATTATTAATATCAAGCATGCTTTACCAGATGGTTGCAATTGTTTTCAGGAACAACAATCACTAAGCCTCGCGAATTTTGGCTGTTTTCGAAAACGCCTACTATACTATCAGTACGTACTGATTTGGCCAAAATGTAGAATGTAGTATGCAGTATGCAAAATCTGCAGTATGCCAGAAATACCCGGATGTCGTACTGATTAGTAAAAAATCTCCAGTATGCATCGGACCAGTCTACCTCGCCTACTGTATCCCACAATGCAAAGCGGTGGAACGGTCCCCATTGGGTTTTTTTGTTTTTCAACTTTATTTTCACAGTCACTAGTGGCGGACAGCAATACTACCGCGTCAGTGATTGACAGGGAGGAATATAAATAGAAGTACCACTTATAACATTTTTTTCTAACTTAATCATGGGCAAGCAGAAATTGTGACACGGCTACAGTTATTACTTTATATACAAGTGTTGCTCGTTCAAATGTGATGAATACCACCTGTTTGTGAGTAAGTAAGCATTGGTGACATTTGATGAGTAGCATAATTGACACCCCCCCATTTAAGACCACCTGTTCCGCTCTGTATGTGGGCAAGTTTCATTCACAAAAATCTCCCCCTGGAATAAAAAGAACTTGTGGAACTTGAAGTCCAGCAGTCAGAAATCCACAAACAAAAACATAACAAATTTAAGTGTCAGTAGCGATATTAGGGGACATGAAGTTCGATGCCACAAAACATCTTGATAAAGCATAGTGGTCCATGACTAAAATCGGCCCGGAGACTCGGGACAGAGACCTTGAGGACGCATTTATTGATGGAGCCGCTCAGAAGGGCAGCCAGGGGGGCTTTAGGTCTGGAAAGGCAGCCGGCAACTGATGATCCGATGGTCAGGGCAAGGTGCTGGACAGGTGGCCAGCTGGATTGCCGGGCAGGCGACAGATAGCTGGAGACCAGAGGCGTCTTCAGCAGAGGCTGGACAGGTGGACCGCTGGAGTGGAGGGCAGAAGGCCAGCGGCAAGAGTGAGGATGAATCGGCTGACTGATGATCTGGCAGGGCGTCGGCAGGGATGGCCGACTGGAAATCTGGAAGATCTGCCTGAGGCACTTTTGGCAGTAAATTAGAAGGCACTGAATGGCATGAGTTACCTCATTTAGTTCATCCACATAAATGCTTCATCCTTTCATCCTTCATCCACCCTTTTTGGCCAGATTGCACTGAAACAACCTGTGAATTCCAGCACAGGAGGACTTAAACGCAGACAAATACACTCCAGGCAAGCAGGTAGGATAAAGAGAAATATACTCAAGGTGATGGTCAGGAACAGGCTTACAGGTTGGCAACAGGATGAACAAGCAAATACAAGAGGGGTTCAACAGGTGACCAGGTCAAGAATAAAAAACAGGTCAAAACACAGGAACAGGCAACAAAAAGGCAGAAACAGATGAGGTTCATGTTCAGGTTCGGGTTCAGATGGCTAGAAAGCAAAGGCATAAGCAACACTGACAGTCTGACACTGACTGGAGAGAAGGGGCTGGTATAAGTACTGACAGGAGTGATTGGGGAATGAGGAACAGGCAAGCAGGTGGATGTGGGAAGTCAGGTGACTGAGACTGATGGGAAAGTCTGAGGGCATCTGGTGGATGGACAGAGAAGTCCGGAGAGTTCCTAGGAAATGCAGGGACCTGGGGGAAGTGGGAATGTGGCTGAAAGGAGGGACAGAGAGGCCAACGTTGTGACATTATTTGTATATACTTTATTTTGTCAAGTTGTTACAACTTATAAATGGCAAGCAAACTTATTTTTTAGGGCTAGTATAGTTTGAGTTTTATAGAACATAGATAATTTCAGCAATTCAAACCACTTTTGCAAATCTTTCATCATTTTTATTCCTCACTAAGACACAAAAGTGGTGCATCTACAGTATACTGTAACTGGTGGTTTTGGCCAGTGTCTCCTCCACAGCAACATTCATTAAGGCTCACTGGTACTGTAGTATTTAGAGCCATTCTCAATGCCATAAATAAGACTACAATTCTGGTCATTACAAACATCCAATATAACACTATTATTATTCAGTTACCCAGGAAATCTGTTTTAGTTTACCTTTGTAATGTGACGGTGAATGTAAACTTTCCTAAAGCAACTGTATACTGCCTTCACATCTTGCTATAACTTTGTTATAACAAATTAGCAGTGTAGGAGTGGTGTTTCCTACAAATAAAAAAAAAGTAAAATATGACCAAAAACTCAACATTTTTAAAGCCAACATTAAAATAAACATAACACGAAGAGATTCTTTGCAATGCTCTGACTTTTTACCTGGCTTGACTTCTCAAAAGGACTCTGTTTCTCTTTTTACATCAGACTGCTGAAACCAATTGCATCAAGAAGGGCATAAACCTTCAACCTGTATCACACATATCTGGATTCTTTACTCCTTTCTGAAGCTGCCTTCAGCACACACACATCTAGTGCATTTGGGCTCAGATTACCTATTCCCAGGTTGAGCATCACCCTCTGAACAAAGTCGAAGGTGTTCTTCAGTCTTTTTGGGTAATCCAGTTGAAGAGTATATATTAGTCCAAATATAAGGCCAATAGCTTGAAGGTGGCTTTCCATGTCATCCATGATGATGTTTCTTTCCAGAATGATGCTGATGCTGGATGGTTCAAGGTGCAGGGCATTTGGACCATCTGAATCCAGAGGGCATAAAGGACGTTTTAGAAGATAAGGTGAAAATTGTCCCAGCAAAGGCCTTTTGGTTTCACTGGGTAAAACCTTCAATATACCAAATTATCAGGACAGCAGTCCGCACCGCTACAACATCATGGGTCTACCAGTGGGGGAAAACAGCCAAACTAAGGAGAAGCATTTTCTGAAGAAACTGTGTTTTTACTGAATGCAAGTGTATCACATTGTTTCAAATTCAGTCTTTTAAGGGAATAGTTCGATATGTTGGGAAATACACTTGTTCGCTGTCTTGCCGAGAGTTAGATGATTGATACCACACTCATATCTGTACAGTAACTATAAGGCCACAGCCAGCAGCTGCTTAGCTTAGCATAGAATGAAGACTTGAAACGGGGAAAGTTAGCCTGGCTAAAGGTCCACCTACCACCACCTCGAAAGCTCACTAATTAACAAAACGCAAGTGTCCTGCCCACAATTCCCTTTTTAGATTTGGAGATCTCAAGGAATCGTGGGGCATGGCGCTCCAAAGAGTCAAAGAAGTCTTGCTCAAGTCAAGATCTTTAGTTGCCAATCTTATGAACTCTGCAAAAACCTTCAAGGACAAAACAGAGCACAATCACAGCCATAACCTGTTTTTTCTTTCAATGTTAAGAGGGGACTGCAATATTTGGGGACTGCACATGCCCCTGCACATGCAAACTAATCATCCAATAAAAATCTAAAAATAAAGAAAATGATGTTTAGCCTCTCAGTAAATTGGCAAGTATGATGCACATCAATCAGATTAAAGTATTAGTCATTTAACTGTTTTCTTCCTTTGGAGACAGATGGACTATCGATACGAGACTCTTATGACAGGTCTTGACCGCTCATGAATTGTGTTTGTGGCTTGGAAAAAATTCCAAATACGTGAAAATTGGTGATTGCGACAAGCTCTCTTAAACAAGTGGTTGTGCAAGAGGCTCAGTGAGTCAGAATCAGCCTTAAAAAGCTCACCATCTGTGAGAATGAAGAAGAAGAAGGCATACTTTATTAATCTCTCAAGGGGAAATTAAATGTTTTCACTCTGTTGTTATTTCACACATAGGCCTGAAATACGCACATGCACAAACAGGATCTATACACGTGCTTTAATGTAGGGAGGGTGCCGGAGCAAGGGGGCTGCCTCATAGGATGGTGCCCCAAGCAGTTATAACACCCAAATTCTAAGGGACAATACTAAAGACATGCCTCTCTGTCCTCAATGTGGCCCTGACAACCTTGTGATATAAATGTAGCACTAGAAGGAGCAGTAGTTGTAGAAGTAATATTTTCTACCTCTGCTGCCACTGCCATAAACTCCACAGGACCATAGTGATTTTAGTTTTTGTGGGAGCACTATGTTTCCAACCTCAAAATCAAAAATCAGTACTTTCCTCCACTATCTTGTGCATTTTGCCATTGTGACCTCATCTCCTCCGATATCTCCTCCTCATCTCCTCCAATATGTCAGTCTTTCCTCCATTCCCTCCTCATTTCCTCTACTACCTTGTGCCTTAGTCTACTACCTCTTCTGTTACTCCTCTATCTTCTTATTTCCTTTATTGCTTCCTCTCTTTCCAACCCTTTCTTTCCTCCTCTACCTCCTCCCTTCTTTCTCTACTTTTTCTTCTCCTTTGCAACCCCCTCCTCCTCCCCTCTGTCATTTTCTTGTTTCCTTCATTATCTCATCGTATCATCCCTTACCGCCTTCTTTTCTTTGCTGCCTGATTTCATCCACTTGCTCTTCCTTTTCTCCACCCTTTCCCATGTTATCTCCTCCCTCCTCTGCTACCTCCTCCTGTCCTCCAGTACTAGCGTCCTCCTTCTCTCCTCTTCTACCTCCTCTCTTTTTCCATTCCCTTATTCTTTTATCTTGTATCCTCCCTACTTCATGAAGTCTCCAACCAGCCAAAGCATTACCTTATAACATTTATCATAATTTTCTACATTACTAATTGATACCACAAACTTGAAATGAACATGCGGACAGGGCATGTAAACTTCAATTGGCTTTGATGAGTTATGTCGTGGGCTCAGACTGCTTCAGTTAAAGACAGTACTACTTAATGAATGACAAGTGTCCGCTTTTGATGATGGAGTAACTAAATTGGAGTTTCAATCTCGTCCCCGAGTTACAATCTGGAGGTGGAGGAGAAGCAGTGACAGAGCTTTGGGACACAGCCCATGTCTTAACAACGAGAGTCCTTATAGTGGTGAGACAGCAGGAAGCATACACCTCCACACAGCTCTCCTGCTGAATTGTACTTTGAGAGATAAGTCACTGATGATTCATCTTGGATTCAGCACAGAATTGGCTTTTTTTTCCTTTTCTTTCTCTCAACTCTGCCAAGCAATGAAACCTCACCATGACACAAAAGAAGACTTTGCTACAGGTAGTGTTTGTTCATTGATTTTCATTTTGTTTGGAGTGCAACATCAGGGTTTTTTGTTCATTCATGAAAATATAAAAATATACAATGGCTAAGAATTGGAAAAATGTTCATTATGATTTGAAAACTGTTCTGAAAAGGGCCCTTATTAAAAGGTAACTCCACCGATTTTACACATCAAAGTCTGTTTGCAAGTGTTGGTGAGAACTACTCCTTGTATAAAGCCTTTAGTGTCTCCAGAGGGAGCTGTGTGAAGTCTGATGAATGTCCTCAAGTGATGTCACTAGAGTCAGCGTCGGTTGGGTTGAAGACTACAAGTTTGAAAGTGAAAACAATCTGTTGGTGTGGAGTTAGAAAGAAGTGAACTTTCCAGACCTCTGCAGCCCGCTGCTCACCTCTGCTGCAGGCTACATTAGCCGCTACTAGAATAACACACCACAACCTCCAACCACAGTGTCGGTTGTCGAGTTGTATTGTGGGTGATGTAGGTGCCAGGTTTTGACAGGAAGAAGAATGTGTGGAATAAAAAGGGTTAGGGTTAATATATGTGGTTCAGCTGCATTGATTTTGCTCCTTTTTCTTCACCTCTCCATTGTAAGCTCAATAATATTGCAGGAGTGCAATGCTAAATCTGTCAAGTACTCTAAATCTAAAGGATATGTCCTGATAAGTAAAACAGTATGTTTGACCTAACTTAAGGTCCACTTACTAGATTTTTTCTGGAGCTTTCAGCCACATATCGTGGCCTTCATCAGCAGACAAAAGGAAGACTTTGCTGCAGGTAGTGTTAAGGATGGAATCTATACATGGCATTCAGTCACATGATAACAGGGGTTGAATATGGGGGGAGATGGTAACCCCTGTCTCTGTTCAAACATGGCCTCAGGTGTCAGATGTGAATGTCTTCCTTGAACTCAATCTGGCCGTCCACTGACTCCTGCTCGATGACCTTTGACCTCTTCCCAGTGGATGCTGGGTCCTGGTGGCTTGGCCAAAACCACACCTCTCATATAAGCTAGGTAAATGTACTCTCCAATGCAAATGTTGCTCATTGGAGGGATGTCAGGAACTGTTAAGTGTAGGAAGCCAATCTGGAGTTCAGGTGTAACCATGGCCAGATTGATCTGCTAATGGGCCCCGAGGTAAAACTTGAGCAGCTTGGCCCCTATTGCAGTAATCCAATGCTGCTCACACTCTCTGTGCTGAAAAACTACCTGGCGCAGGTTTTCTGTGTCATGATTTGATTAATAGATTGAGGGAAATGCATCATATAAGAGCAAAACTGAAATAATGAAGATGTTGACACAGACAGCAGGACCCATCTACAGCTCTTATCATGTGAGTTTATATTGGGCTTTAGTGCTGCATATTCCCAACAAACGTTCAGTTAAATTAGCACCACACAGTTGGCACACACTGAACCTGGAGTCTTTGGGGCCCTTGGAGTTTGTTGGCCTCAAGGCAATTGTAATGCCTTGAAATGGGTCTGAAACCGTTGACCCATTTTAGCAGTGTATTCAAAACTAGAGAGAAGAATTTGAATTCCTATAATTGGTTGGACAATGAATTTGATGACATACATTTGGATTATTGATATAATTATCCGTTCTTATAGTTAACAATGCCAAAGCGTCCTTCTGTGTTAATATACAGGGTGACTGACATTAAGCTGTTTAATTCCTGAGATGGCTTTGTATTCCTCTACCTCCACCAAGTGTCACTGCTGGTCATTGGCTTAGAAGAAAATGAATCAAGACTTGGTTTCATTATACTTACTTGACCACATTTTATACTGACACACAGTACACATGCAACCAGGGCCACCGACACTGGGGGAACACCGGGTCAGTTGTCCCGGGCCCTGGGTCAAGGGAGGGCCCAAAAGGGCAGTCCCTTAAGCAGCAAGGAGGGACCTTGTCATTAGGGACCTATGGGGACACCTGAACGTTACAGCCATATGCAATAGTTGAATAGTCCAACACTGAAGTTGGTTGATCAGATCTGGCTCACAGTCTGCATTCCTGTTCATCCCAGAGGTGTTGGATGGGGTTGAGGTCAGGGCTCTGTGCAGGCCAGTTAAGGTCTTCCACACCAAACTGGGAAAAGCATTTCTTTATGGAGCTGATTGTGCGCACAGGGGCATTGTCATGTTGAAACAGGAAAGGGACAAACGCACACTGTGTAAAATCTTATTGTATGCTGTAGCCAAAAGTACAGCAGTGTTTTAATAATCTTGATTGTATAGTGTAGCTGTGAGGAGTGAATGAGCAAAGGTTTCTTCTCAATCAGCCACAGTTTGAACTAGCCAGGTGTCAGTGGAACTTTAGTTGAAAAACAGCAAAAGTCTCTGTGCACAAGCCAATTTTTTCTGTCAGCCCTCCTTTGCAGATTAACATACTTTGAAGTTTGGGTTGGTTCTGGAGCGGCTGTGGCTCAGGAGATAGAGCAGGTTGTCCAGTACTGCAGGGTTGGTGGTTTGATACTTGGCTCCACGTGTCCAATTGTCCTTTAGCAAGACACTAAACCCCAAGTGACAATGGCCAGAGTCTTGGCATGGAGCAGGATAGTAGGATATGTAGTGAGGGCGGAACCATGGGTGGAGCTTATCGTCACTGACACGAGCTGGCTGCCATGACAGACAGCCTTTTTTTGGGTCACACAGAGATCTACTGCAGCCCTATATTACCAGCCAGTCTCTAAGGTCCTCTGATCAGGGTTTGCTGTTATTTCTCGCTCCAGGCTGAAAACTAAAGGGGACTGTCAATCCACAGTGAATCTAGCCTCCGTTAAGATGCTCACGTTCTGAGTTGCGTGTTTGGGAGTTCGAACTCCCGACGACAAGAGGACACAGCACGCTCAATTTCCAATTGGCACAGCAGCGATCTTGCTGACATCACCAGCTCAGCTGAGTTCTGGTGACTACACTTCAACACAACAGTCTATACCTGTTGTGTGATAAAATAATTTCAACTTAAAAGTCCATAAACAGGTTTTTTTGGAAGAAGAAAAAAAAGTTTTTTCTGAGCTTTCAGCTGCGTTTACTGTGAGATGCAGTCAACAGATACCTTCACTCTAATGTATATTTACAATCAAACTAAATCTAATATACATCACACTGCCTCTGTTCATTTTCATTTATATATTGATTTTTAATGAAGTGTGGTGACATCTATGAGGAGCCAAAAGTCCACAGATGGAGTGTTATTAAATTATACTGCCCAATAAAAACATGAACCTTAATTTTCCCTTCAGACAAACCAAATAAATGGACTTATATAGCCCTCAGCCTTCCCAAAGTGCTTTACAGATTGGTCTCATTCACACACACACAAAGGGAAATACAACCAATAAACAAATTTTAGTTTTCATGTCTACGACCAAAATATATCTTCCAAAAGGAATGACATCCTATATATCAAAACTCCACGGAGACATTGGAGCCAGTGGTAAATGACCAAAGAGCTTGCTGAGATAAGATTATTCACAACCTGACAACCCCAAAGTCGTTCTTATTAATAGCTTAAAACTCAGCTTTAAAACATTAGCAAATGATTTACTAACCATTCATGAAGTCATTAGTTACACCAAGCTTTCTAAAGGGTGAACCCTGAGGTTTAGGACTGAACTCAGTTAGAGTTCATTCCAGGTATCTGTGTCTACAGTAGTCTGCTGCTGTCGGTGTGTTTTTCCCCGGGGACCTGGCTGTATTCACAGCATGCCAATGCGCTGGCCCACCTGTCTGTGATTATTGCTTCAGCTGACGTGTGTTGAGAGGTTGAACAGGAGCAGCAGCCAACCGTGTCCACAGTGACAGCTGCAACTGAGCTGTTGTTGTCAGTGACAGTCACCACTTAGCTGCTCCAACACAGCCAGTCCACTTTATTAAGCTTCTCCCCTCAGTGTGTCTCAGCAGTAACTCCACAAGCCTTACATCAGTGTGCTGTGTGTGGTGTTTGATGTAGAACAACCACTTAATAACAAAACTTTTTCAGCTGAAAATCAGTTTATGCTGCAGAGTTGACTTACAAACCTTTTCACGAGGTTTTGAACCACATCTCCTGGTCGTAAGCAGCTGATGGAGGTTGCTCAGTTGAAGGTTGGAGTTGCTAACCTCAGCTAACTCCATTCAAGACCATTTTGTCACGTATTTAGATTGCTTTATCAATGTTAATGTAGACTTAATGTTGCCTTAGTATGTACTGTTCAGCAGTAATATGTAGGAAAATAAACATAGAATACACTAAAAATAAATATCAGGAGCAGAAGAACATGATAAAGACAACAAGAAATGTTAATAATAGTCGCTGCAAACAGAGGCTCTGGCTTAAGGGCCACCTCGGGCCCCTGGGCCCTTTGGAAATCTGTGTGAACATCAGCCTTCCTCAGAATCAAACACAAAGCAACATGTCTTGTTTTTTCTCTGTTTTAAATCTGGAAATTAAATTATTCATTGTGTCTTTGTTTAATTATAATGAGTATAAAGGAAGGCACTCGACTACAGCAGATAATAGGCACAACTCATTTAAAAAACACTGTTTTGAGCCAGCGTTAATATAAAGTAAGACTGTACTGTTATGGTTTATAACTCATAGAATGTATTACATTTATAGCAAAAAGTGGCATTTAGCTCCAAAATGACTCCATTAACTTTTTGAGGGACTGCAAAACTTGAATGACAGAGGCTAATATTACTCATTAATCAAATCTGTCACTTAATCAGAGAACAAGAGCTGACATGCTTGTACCTTGAATACCTATGGGACTATTATGGCCAAGGTTGTGTCTTTTACTCTCGAAGAAAGTGTCTAATGAACACACAATGCAGGAAAGGCTGGAAGCACTACTCCATGATGTCTAATGACTGATGACTGAGCAGCCCCTAGAGGCTACAGCATCCATTACACCCCAGATGATGAGAGTTGGACAGACTGACGAAGGGAAAAGATACTGAGAACTGAACTACTTTTAGAGCCTTACCAGCAGTGGGGCTAAACATGTAGCTTTGTTCTGAGGGTGGCACTAGAGGAAGAGTCACGGGGTCATTAACATCCAAAGCTCAGCAGATCTCTATCTGTCTGTGACATCAACCTTTTAACCAGAACCAAGAGATAATAACGTCATGACAGAAACCCAGAAATACAAAGTAATAGTGGGGTGCTTAAATTACTGGTAAGGAATATTAAACACATGATCATCCAGGTATAGACTACTCAATAATTATGTATCAAAGAACCAGCCATGAAATGAAAAAGACATAAAGTCTGCCCAGATGAATATACACAAAATACAGGACTATAAACAAATATATGACATGTTATGTAAACTAAATGTATGGCGTAGATAATACACCGAAGTCTGACGTTGTCCTAATAGCTCAGTGGTTAAAGGGCAAACCATGTAACCGTTATGTCCACAGTTCAGTTCCAGATGTGAAACTGTGGTGCATGTCACAGCCCTCTCTCTCCTCCCTTCACTGACTTGTGTTTGCCAATGTTCACTACAAACATGGTTATTTGTTCCTTTAGATTCTGTGGTTCAATAAGTTACCATTGCATATTAAAAAAATAAGTAACCACCACAGTTTTAGAAAGAAATGATTGATGTTCTGATTTGGACTGATTTGATTGTTGATTTGTTGTATGGATTTGATAGTAGTAGTCACCTAGCTACCTTGACTCAACATTGGAAATCAGTCTTGCATTTTATTGTGTTATCCTTGACATTTTGCAGATATCTGTGACCTGGGGTCCTCTCCCTCATTGTGTCAAATAAATGAAACAGAACTACACTAAACCTCCTCAATCAGCAGGAGAAACTGTTCCTAGGCTAAATCACATGTTTATTACTCCTTTACAACAGTGTAAGCATCCCACTATTGTTTTGTTTTATACCAATTTGTTGTAATTATCACATCACCTCCTGCTTTTTCTCTAGAAACACATCAGCAATGACCTCCCAATGCTGCCTGAGGAAGACGGCAAACTTGAAACACATTGCGATCCAGAGCGCCTGCCTGTCTAAGCCTTTATGTGTTCTTTGTGCCATGAAGTGCCTGCATTTGTGCACATATCGAGCATATTCAATTCATCATATATATTCACTTCATCACTTCTCTGCATTCAACAACTTATTTTTTCTACCTCTATTTTATCTTCGTGGTGTAAGGGAAAAACATTACCAAAACATTGGGATTTACCCACTTGGGACCATAAATATTGTCGGACAGATTAACAGTCAAACCACTGGACTAACCAACAGACCAGCCAACATCACCATAAAATCGAAACATAAAGACAAAGCACTATGTATTTCCATTCTCTTCACCAACAGGTTCCTATTCAGAGTCATAGTAGTTTGCAGAGTATCCCAGCATGCATTGTGTGGAAGGCAGGAAGCACCCTGGACTGGGTACAGAGCACCAAAAGTGCACTTTTGCTGTCTCTAATGTACTATTTGCCTGTTTTGATGTTTCAGACTGACCTTTGACCCTTAAGAGAGCACTGTCTCTCTGGGAGTGATTCCAGAGAGGGAGGGGCCAGCCCGGGTCCAGGGATGGACATGGAAAGCTACCCAGGGGGGAGCACCTCGGGTCCCAATATCACAAACTGCACCAACCCACCTGCCAGCAGCCTGCAGGCGGTACAATTCACAGACGGGACGGCGGTGGTGGTGGTTGTTCTCGGCCTCCTCACCCTCTCCACTGCGCTCATCAACGGCGCTGTCATTGTCGCCATCTGCACCACCAAGAAGCTCCACCTGCCTGCCAACTACCTCATCTGCTCTCTGGCCGTCACCGACTTCCTGGTGGCACTCCTTGTGATGCCCATCAGCATCCTCTACATCACCATGGAGACGTGGTCCCTGGGTCAGGTGATATGCGAGATGTGGTTGAGCATGGACATGACTTGCTGCACCTGCTCCATCTTGCACCTGTGTGTCATCGCCCTGGACCGGTACTGGGCCATCACCAAAGCTATTGAGTACGCTCGCAAGAGGTCGGCCCGCCGCGCCGCTGTCATGGTGGGAATAGTCTGGGTCATCTCAGTTTTCATATCCATACCACCCTTATTCTGGAGGCAGAGGCCCAGCAGCGGCAGTCTCCAACAGTGCATCATAGAGCATGACCACCTGGGATACACTATATACTCTACTTTGGGGGCTTTTTACATCCCCATGATCATCATTCTTATCTTATACTACAGGATTTACAATGCCGCCAAAACTCTTTACCAGAAGCGCGGCTCTTCTCGGCACCTCAGCAGCCGCAGCATGGGCAGCCAGAACTCTGTGGACCATTGGCGTGTGTCCCACACATTTTGTGTGTCAGACTTGTCCAACTCAGATCCCACACTGGCTACTGACAAACTCAACACCACTATCCGCATCCCATCCTTTGAGACGGACATGGACGGGCAGGATGAGAAGAACCAGATATGTACCTCACGTGAGAGGAAAGCAGCGCGAATCCTCGGCCTCATCCTCGGGGCCTTCATTGTCTGCTGGCTGCCTTTCTTTTTAAAGGAGCTCCTAGTGGGTCTGCAAGTGTTACAGCCTTCTCAGCTTCTTTCAGACTTCCTCACTTGGCTGGGTTATATCAACTCTCTCATCAACCCCCTGCTGTACACCAGCTTCAATGACGATTTCAAGCTGGCTTTTAAAAAGCTCCTCAAGAGGAAAGAGCATGCATAGGTCTGAGGTTAGAAACACCAAAGGGAATGTATACATGTTTTACTTACTTGCAGTCTGTCTACTGACAATATAGAGTGTGATGTTGTGCTTTTCAAATAAAAAAGTTACATCTCAAACAATGTGTCACTTTTTCTCAATAAAAGAATTATTTATAACTACTATTTGTTCATTACATAGCTTTCATTTATTATCATTTGTGCTCTCTTTGCTTCTAAATAATGAATTTGCAAAGCCTGTCTGTTTTTTTGTTTTTTTACAGTTCTCTTACTATACTGCTTTGAGACTGGGTGGACACGGTTGAAATCCCAGTTGCAGCACCTCTTCAGTAAATTCAATTTAACATTGTGGTAAAATGACAAAGGTTTTCATTGAGGATGGGAAGTTACTTCATGTACCATAAGCTGTGGTATTTCAGCTCAGCCCCTGGGGCACAGCAGCAGACTCCACCACCAAAAACACACATTCCCCGCCCCCAGAGGTGCAGCGTCCCCAGTAGCATTTGTTTCCCTGCTGCAGTCGACTAACCACGCCAGGGACTGGAAAGCCAGGATTCAAATCCCAGTTGAAGCACATGTTCAGTAAATTAAAATGGTAACTGTGGCAAAATTACTTTTGTTGAAAGTTCCCGTTTAGGTCAAAACCTGGGAAGTTACTGGGTTAGGCCATAGAACTGTTTTTTATAAATCTGGGGTAATAGTAATAATAATCATCATCATCATCATCATCACAAAAGTGATAACAAGTCATCCTAAGAGACATAATTGTGTTTACCAAGTTTCATGTTTTCATGTCAATCCATCCAATAATTGTCGAGACATTTCACTCAAACCAACGAATGTGAACCTCATGCTAGAGGAGTTCACCAATGTCATTAGGATACATCATCTGGGAACCATGAATGTCTGTAAGCAACCTTCATTGGAATTAATGGGTTACCATCTAACAACACTGTAGCCACCCGTATTTCTAAAATCCTGGCTACAGCCCTGCATCTGTGATCTGATATGTGCACAAGACTAACAATTCATTGAGCAAAATGTATATATGTATATGGCCAATTCAAAGATGAATTCAGTTGATTGAAGTAGGCTACAAGCTGCATTGTGCTTTGTCCACATCTCTAGTCAATCTTTTTTATTTTATTTATTTATTGAATCATTTTTGCCTTTATTGAAAACAACCAGAACACAGAGTAGCACATATTTAAAAACAAGAAAGAAAAAAAACATATGTGGGGGAATGGGGAAATAAGTACATTCAAGACATTTCAATCATCAATCACCTCTGTTATAAACTAATACTGGGTTCACATATGAGGTGGACGCGCCGCGAAGCGCCACGATATGCCCATTCTAGCGCGAGCAGCTAGCCTGGCTGTTCACATCAGAAGCGCATTTCTCTGCGCTGGTCAACAAGCGATCCTACTCCTCTGCTCTTTTAGGGCTGATGTTTTTGCTGTTGATATGATATGTGCTGCGGATCATACAACTGATACCGGTGCTTCTCCACTTCTAAGATAACCCCCCCCCCCCCGTCTCACTCGCTCGCTCGCTGCTTGTGTGTGTGTCTTCTCTGTTTAGGCACAACTGACAAATATGGAATAAGTACTAATTTAAAACAGAGGGGCAGGCAAATCAAAAGGGTTGGCATGCAGGGTGCATATTCTATCATTTATCAGTATCAGATCATTTATATCCTTTATAATGTGTTTTCGCGCCAGATTCGCTTGCAGCGGGCGGAGAAAATAGAACAGACACCGAAACGATCGCTGCAGAGCGCGAGCCGGCCGCGGAGCTCAGCTAATTAATTAACATGGGCGCCGAATGGAAGCGGGCAACAATTCGCAGCGCTTCTGGGCGCTTCGCGGCGCGTCCGCCTCATATGTGAACATAATCGTGATGCGACCTCTGCAGTCGTGACACCGTTTACGTCACTACGTAAACATCGCTCTGCGCAGCATACGTAGCTACGCTGTAGTGCTACGCGCTGGAGCTGGGTGTGAAGATGGCGGACGAGGAGGCCGAGCAGGACCGTAGTCCTGAGAACGGTATCAGTGAAACGATTGGGGAACTCAGACAACGGTTACAAGAACTACACGAAGTCGTGGTTAGAGAAAGCAGCGACTCGCCAGCCCAGTCTTCTTCTGAGTATTGCCAAGAGTTTTGTAGGGTGAGTTCTTATCCCTCACATATTTAGTCAACAAGCTAGCCAGATAGCATTAATAATAACGGTACGTCTTGGCTCATGGATAATCTAGGTAAATGTTTGATTTCAAAGCCGAACTAAGCTTGAATGGACAGGGTAGTGTATTTATTGTTTTGCCCAGTGGCAGTTACAGAATAAAAGCACATGCAGTAGTTAAACTTGGACTAATCGGTGAAGTAAAACGTACAAATAGGACTCAGTCTGGCCGCTGTCATGGCTAGCTCATCTATAGTTAGCAACTAGCAAACGCTAGCTGTGTCTGCAGGCGGTAGTTAACCATAATGTCACTGACGTTAAAAATCCCTTAGACATACATCTAGTTGTCTATCGTAAACTGCTTCCAACATACTAATATCAGCCTGTTTCTGTATTTGGTTCAGGGTGCTAACAATTCCCAGTTAAACGGCAGCGTATCAGCCAAAACAGTTCCAACTGCAGTTAGCTTAACGTTAGCTTTTAGCCTTGTATGTTTGGCTACATGCGCGTGCACGTAAGAATAATTTCGCTGATTGTCTATGGTGGTAACGGAGCCCCCAGGCTAACAAAACGACTTGGTCGTGCTTCGTAATGGGGTTTGCTGTAGCCAGTGCCCCAAATTCTGCAGTCCACAGCAACGTCTACCTCTTTAAACTACCTTGCGTGCAATGTAGCGAATTTGATAAGACAGGAGAACGGCAAGGATTTGTGAGTGTTTCCCGCGATGAATTTCGTGTGTGTACGTGCCGAATCGAACGCACGCTTTTGCAGAAGAGGCACACCGTCTCCCACCACAGTAGCATACTAAAAACAAGGTTCCTTGACTAAAAACAATACCACATACATTACTACAGTCTCCATAGAGTCATGAACGTTGCACATTAGTAAGCAATTTCACAAATCAGTGGCCAAAGAGAGGTGTACAGCGTGTTGTGTGAGCTAATGACAGTACAGGGAGGAGGGCGGATCTGCACCAAGCATCTCAACTCCCATTGTAGTGCTCTTCTTGGCTAGCAGATTCACTGTCTCCAGAAACAGAGCACAAAGTGAGGCATGGTGTTGTGGCAGTAAAATGAAAATGAAAAATTAGTAGCAGGGTCATGAGGAGGGCTTAAGAGACATTATTGATAGAGATCAATATATTCACAAAGCCACCAGCCACACACACATTCCAGTGATACTCTCAAAGATCATGTTTTGATAATTATTCCTGATTTGGCCAATGTTTGAAAATAGAGCTGACTTTTTAGTATTTTTCCAGTTCTCCGGGTGAAGTACGGCAACTTTATTTGTGTCAATATGGTTATTGTACTGACTTTAATTTTAGTTTAATATTAAAAGTTGGTTAATATTCCCTACAGGTTCTTATTGTGATTTCTCACCCACATAAATAGGGTTGTTCCACCAGAGTAAACTCAGAGGTAGCAGAGTTTTTAACCTTGACCAAGATGAGTCTTGAGTTTAAACCTAAATAATGAGGGTCCTCCAGCAGGAATCTACCTCTCTTAACTAGGTTTCATCCTAATGCCTTAACCCTTTGAAAACGGACGTGGGCAGCCCCAAACTGGCCGTGTGAGGTCGTGACTAAATACTAAATGCTAATATGCTCATGGTGGATCCTCCAGGGGACTACTGCGTTCATTGAGGAACTTTTACCTTTAGTGAGGTGTGTGAGGACTTTCTGCTGTTTGTGACAATAATCCCTGATGTGACTGCAGAGCCTCTTTCAGCTTGAAACGTTTCGAATGTGAGGAGCACAGTGGGGCAGAGAGGCCGAGTGGACTGGTTAAAGTGGGACAGAGAGGCAGATTGGACTGGTTACATAATTCTTTGTGAATGAACGAGCTTAAGCCTCGTAGAATGCAGTTCAGACAGGTGAGGACACCACCAAACTGACTGAACTCACTCTTCAGATGAAAACGTCAACAACCACTGCGTTGCCTAGCAACATAGCGTTGAGTGTGCGCTACACGTTGTACAAAAACAGTGCAGTCTCTCCTTTGCTTTGATATGTGTGTTTGTGGGCTGCAGGCAGCTGCAGTGGAGTTTATCTCTGTGTTGTCTTATTCTGCTGTTGATTCTATAAGAAGTGGCAGCTTATTTAATTTCTCTAGTCTAATAATGCTTGTTGCACCCAACACAGTGTCCATAGACATTATTTATTGTTGGCCATTTTTGTTTGCCTCAGTTTTGTCCCCTTGTCTATGAGGGGTAGAAGTGACAGACTTCGGCCTAGTGCAACCTGAGAAACTATTCATAAAGAGTAAAAATATCAAAATGTTATCTATAAACAAATAGGCCTCAAGGCATAAATCGGTAGCCTACTCAAACAGTGCAGCCAGAATGGAAAATGTAAACAAACTGTAAACATCAACAGAGAAAGTATCAGTGACAACTAAATGTCCAGCTGCAACAGGAGACATTCTTTAGGCCAACAGCTCGCAGCCCACACATTATGTACAAATAGAGAAACAGTTACACATAACAAATATAAAAAAAGAACACTGCAAACTGTGCAAAGATACAAAATAATGCCATGTAAAGCCTGCATGCCTAGGTTTAGTCTAGGCTTTCTCAGGGCATTAACCCTCTACAAATTCTTGGCCAGTAACGACAGCATGTCCACTTCTGCTAGTTTCAGAAGAGACCTCAGAGGTGTAACAATGTTCCCCACTGTGCTAAACACTCTCTCTGACGGACTGCTTGTTGCACAAATGCAAAAAAGTACTTGCGCACTACATTTGACAACAATGGAAAGCGAGACTCGTTGATTCTCCACCACTCTAAAGGGTTGCTTCTCCGTCAGTCACTGCCTTCTGTTTGTACATTTCCACCTCTTCTGCAACTTTCTCCTCTGTGGTTTTGGGAATGACGGGCTGCCGACCTCAGTAAATTCACTGACTGGCTTGAGGGCTCTGTTGATGGAGTTCAAGACATCAACATCTTGCCAAGAGAGAGGGATGTGGCCGTCGGTCAGCTCCAGAATTCACTCTATCATTTTTTGATTTGAGCCCCAACGAGTTGCACAATCCTGTTGGATCATAATAATAATAATAATAATATTAATACATTAGTAATAGGCCTTGAGTTTAGGTCTAATTGGAATAGGCTGAACATCGATAGTAATTGTGAGTTCAATCAAGTTTTCTTATGCACTCATTATGCACGTATATCAAGAACAATAGTACAATCATTTTGTGTAATAATTTAACTGTGCAATACTCTGGTGTGTGTGTGTATGTGTGTACTGCATTAATACTGTCTGTTTCAACTAATAGTTCTTATTTAGTCTCATTTAGTTATACTAGTCTAGCTTTTCAACACATTTATAGATCCAATTTCTCAGCCTTTTTATTCACACTGTTATAATATATATTATAGTATAATGCACGTATTTTACTTATAATTTCTCTATGCTTATGTATATTTCTCTTCTAGAATGTGAACTGTAACATGACCCAATTTCCCCTCAGAGATCAATGAAGTATTTCTGATTCTGATATCAACATTCAATAAATGCAAGTGCCCTGGCCCTGTCAGCTTACACAATCAATAAATCAATAGACATCACAAGACATATGTACAAGAATCAAGGCCATCACATGATGGGTGTGTTTATTGATGATTACATGACTGTGATAGTTGACCATAATTAGAGAGCGCTCTTGTTGTGCTTTTTCTCAGGTCCCTTTTTTCTGCCAGCTGTGGGAAAATTGGCCAATGATGCTTAGGGATGCAACGATTATAGATTTTGATGGTGCGATTATAGTCTGAGGAAAAATCCCGGTGTCACGATTATAATGCATTAATTTATATCACAACACTACGGATGTTTAAAATCACATGAGCATTTTTAATTAGATGTTTGATTGTATTTTGTCCCCACCACATTTCTTTGTTGGCTTTTGTTTTTAATAGTTGTTGCCTTTCAAAACAGAAATAATACAGTAACAAAATAATAAATAAAAATTAACAAAGTGTATATATCTCTTTGGAATTAAATCCTGTCTATTATTGCTTTTTGTTTGTTTTTTGCAGTTTTAGTAAAAAGTGAGCGTTAATATATAAACGTTGCAATGCTCCTTTTCCTGCTTTGTTGCTGTTGGTTTACGTTGCACTGAAAGCCCAACACAAAGCTTCAGTGTTCATTCCCTCGGCCATTGTTTAGGTAACGTAGCCCCATCAAACACAAATGTGTAACTTTGCTTACCTGAACTTATTGCCGCACTGCATTTTAAGCTGGTGCAACAGGTTTGTTTTCGCCTGCACTCTTCCAGTTGCGACAGCAATTGTCCGTATTTGTTTCATTTTCCTCACTCTACAGTCGTTCATAGAAAAATAATGTACCATAATGTGAGAACAGAAAGGCCGCTGCGTTTTTTTTTTTTTTTGGCACCTCCTGCAGCCCGCACTGCCGCAGCCTGAACGCAGTACCCACATTCAAATGAATGGGAGAACTGATGTTTTCGCCGCAGCGCCTGATTCTATCTGAATGTAGCCTTAGTCACGGCTAGATTGAGATTATGGCCGAAACAATTTAGCCATTGCCAGTCCAACTTCCTGATCACAGCTACAATATTGGCTGCGTTGTCAGTTGTTGTTGCTGACAGTTTGATCTGATCCAGTTGCCAATCATGCAGGACCTCTCGGGTGCGTCAATCAGCCAAGTTTTCTGCAGTGTGGTTCTCCGGGAATAAGCTTCTTTGGAAGAACTTTGATACTATCTTTCAGTCTCTGTTAATGAGTTAACTGTCTGCGACATACACACTGTCATATCAATACTTGACCACATCCGTCGTCAGTGCAAAATGATGGCCCTCCGAGATCAAAACTTGAACTTCGTTTCTCTGTTTATTGTACGTCTCAGGGATGACAACTTGAGAAAATGATTTTGGACCTGGATCATTCTGACAGTCTAGTGTCTTGAGCAGTGATTTAAAAGATGACTTTTCCACTGTATTGAAAGACACCATCTCTTTAGTAGTGAGTGTGGTGACTGCTTCAGTGCACTCCTTCCATCTTGCACTGTCTCGTCTGTATTTCAAGCCCTTGGTAAATGCCCCTTCTATGGATAGTTGTGTTGAAGTAGTAGGCCAAGAAGACTGTCCCCCTTTCGCTGTGGGGCCCATCTGTGCAGCAATGGAGGTGGACATGCAAGTTAAATGTATTAGCACCTTTTGCCATGACTTTTTTCCTGCTGTGTTAACACGTTGCCTCGTCTAGGTTTTTAGGCTCTCCTCTTTCGTCGGCTTCAAATCCAAAATGTTGCCATGTTGGCTCAGTTTTAGTTTTCTTTGAGACTATCGTGTTAATCACGTTGTCATGTTGATTATTACTTAAGTTGGATTTAGCGCTGTGATGCTTTCAGCACAGGTTGCTGATGTAGGCTATCTTTTAATTTGCCAGAACGTGTCATAATGACAAATGCCGGTTTGCATAAAATCAAACCTGTTTAAGCTCGTACACCGGACCGGCAAAACCAGAAACCCACCTAACTCTAGTTTGTGCTGCTGCTGAACTGTATTGCATTACACAGAGAGGTGTTTCTGTCATTTAGCCTACCCTCATTGATATGAATGGGATGGACAAAATAATAGAAACACTTGTCAGTATAATATAATTCAACAGAAAACGTGTTTTAAAGCCCTTCACCCTGTTTTATGGAAATAAAGTGTGAAGTTTAGTATGCTAATGTTTGTCTGTCATTGTTGGAAGAGATGTCCCAAACACGTTTTTTTCCTTTTAATATTTGGTATCTGCAGATACCAAGTCCAGTCTGATATTACATTTAGCTGCATTTTGATTAAACATGTAGGCTATCTGGCACATTGAAAGAACAGGTGTAGCCTACTAAATTAGGCTCACCAAATGTTTCACGAGCTTCTTGATCAGTATCCTGAAGGTCCTGGTTCAAACAGTTGATTATTTATATGGTACGAATGAATGTTTAACTGTGAGAATGCGACTCACGAGATGTGGTCAGCTGATTGTTTTACTAAAGAGGCAAGGGGCAAGAGGGGCTGAGCAAATCAATGCGCTGCACGCAGGTCTACGATAAGATTTTATCCATTTTAAATTGTAAAAAAAAAATTGAAAATCAATATGTGGCAGTCAATGTTGATAAATCAATGTATGGGAAACACTGAACTTAGTACATTTTTGAGGTAGGTGTACTTAGGTACTGAGGTAGTATTTCCATTGTATGCTACTTTATACTTTGAAAAACGACTGTTACTTCTTGGAACAGTCTGGCCAAAGGCAGACTGATCAAATGTGAGCGAGTCTCAGCACAGCTGGATCATAATCAACACAGCACTGAGAGTGGTGGAGGGACTCCAGGGAGCCATCTTAAGAAGAGCAAGTAACTTCACTGAAGCATGCCTTTTAATTTGGGGAGGTTTTCTTTCAACCATATCCAAGACTTTGCAAGCAGCTCCACTGGTGTTGAGGGGAACCAAATATCCGTGTTTGGTCTGGTTGTATCAGGGAGGACCAGATCCTGGAATGTGCAGAACTCGGTATTACCTTCAGGGGTTTTCCTGGCTCCACGTGAAAATCCTGTTCTGAGACATTTTTCATTTTTTCCTTTTAAGCTTACAGACTTTTTGGTTTTATCATTTTATTAATTACAACAAATTCCACCAGTTAACAAAAAGCCTTAAGATAAACACGAGTTTTAAGAAGACATTTTAAAAAGGATACTGAGATTCTCAGGCAGGGAGTTCCACAGATGATGGGCCCAGACAGCAAAGCATGGATGACCTTCTGTAGATCTGCAGGGGAAAGGAACGACCTGATGTTGGTTAAATGTTTCAGTTGGACAAAGCAGCACTGCAGCACTTTAGTCACCTGAGCATCAAAGACAACTCTGAGTCAAACTCTCGGTTATTGGCCTCTTTTTTTAACATTATTAGATAAGGCACCTAGACTGGAGGAGAGAGAGTATTATCACTATTTGTGATTCAGAGTCTTTCAACTGCAGGACATTTGTGGACATCCAGTTCTTAATTTCAGGCAGGACATAATAAAGGACACGTCGACGGTACCAGGCTTTATCGGCACATCATCCCCGTAGCAACAACAATCAATATTATGTTTACACATGATTTGCATGTAGATGGTTAAGTGATTATTATAATAGTAAATGGAAACATTGGAAAGATCATTTAAATTCTAATGTCAGTGTCATCCATAAATAAACCTGTTGCATTGATTTCCCCTGCACCTTAAACTGAGTCCTGTTAGAAATGATATGCTACTATGTCACTTTAGTCCAAAGAAAGAAAAGAGACAGATATTCATCTGTTTTAATTTATACCATCACATATTCTTCCCTTAGCTTGTGTGTTTTGTAGAATGGAGATATTTGCATCGAACACATCTTCAACATCTTAGGTACATTTTAAACAACTTTATTACGCAACAAAAATGTTCAAATAATACCTTTGAAAGGCACTACACTTGTAATGGTTTGCTGTGTCATGAGTTTGTTCTAATATGTTCAGTCTGTATTTTTTTCTGGACTGTGTTAAACGACAGAGTAGAGAGCCCAGAGGGAGATGCAATGGGGGGAGGCTCCAGAGTGTGTAGTCTAAAGTTGAGACATCTGAGAAGCAAAGAGCATGCTCTGTTAATGGAGCTGTGTTTGCACTTGGCTTGGCTCTCTCTCCTGCAGGGATTTCTTTTTCTGACTGAAGTCAGCATGAATGCAGGAATAGTTGAGTAGGTGTTGTATCTGTTCTTATCAGAATAAATCATTATGAAGATATGCACATTTAACCACTGTGCATCCAAATTGTGGAGGATTTTATTCCTTCACAAACTAGGGATTTCTTAATTTAGTTTGTTTTTGTTTTGTTAGTTTTTTAACCAAGAGCCCAATCTGACTGATCATGTATTGTGTTTATGCATTGTGCAAGCCATAAGTGCATTCAAGTTAGTACAACCAAGCCAGTAATAGTCATGTGAAAAAATTAGGACACCCTATGAAAGCCTGTGTTTTTTTTGAACATATTTGGACATATGGATATTTAATATCAATTTTAACAATACTGAGAGATTCAAGTAATATAACTAAACAATTAAAACTAAAGAAAAGACTTTTTAAAACTTTCTGTAAAATGTAATTTTTAAAAAATGCAATTTCTGGTGAGGAATAAATTAGGACACCCCCACATTTATTCCCTCTTAAAATGGCTAAAATCACACACAGGTGTATCACATTAGAACATCGTTACTCAGCATTTTGAAGGAGGCTTGCCCTATTTAAACCTCAGAAATTTAGTTTGGTGTGCTCCTGAAGTGAGAGTGAACACCATGGTGAGATCGAAAGAGCTGCCTGAGGCCATCAGAAAGAAGATTGTAGCAGTTTATGAGTCTGGTAAGGGATTTAAAAAGATCTCAAAAGAATTTGAAATCGGCCATTCCACTGTCCGGAAAATAGTCTACAAGTGGAGGACATTAAAAACAACTGCCAACATGCCCAGGTCTGGCCGTCCAAGCAAGTTCACCCCGAGAGCAGACCGCAAGATGCTAAAAGAAGTCTCCAAAACCCCTAAAATGTCATCACGGGACCTACAGCAGGCTCTTGCTACTGTTGATGTGAAAGTGCATGCCTCTACAATCAGAAAGAGACTGCACAAGTTTAACTTTCATGGGAGGTGTGCAAGGAGGAAACCTTTGCTCTCTAAGAGAAACATGAAGGCCAGACTGAAGTTTGCCAGAGAGAACGTAGACAAAGACCAGGACTTCTGGAATAATGTTCTTTGGACGGATGAGTCTAAAATTGAATTATTTGGACACCAGAACAGAGGACATGTTTGGCGTAAACCAAATACAGCATTCCAGGAAAAGTACCTCATACCAACTTGAAGCATGGAGGTGGAAGTGTCATGGTTTGGGGAGGCTTTGCTGCAGCAGGACCTGGCCAGCTCACCATCATAGAATCCACCATGAATTCTACCGTGTATCAGAGGGTGCTTGAGGAACATGTGAGACCATCTGTAAAAAAATGAAAGCTGAAGCGGAACTGGACCCTGGAACATTACAATGACCCAAAACATACCAGTAAATCCACCAAGGACTGGCTGAAAACTAAGAAATGGAGAGTCCTGGAATGGCTGAGTCAAAGCCCAGATCTTAATCCCATTGAGATGCTGTGGGGTGACTTGAAACGGGCTGTACATGCAAGAAACCCTTCAAACATCTCACAGCTGAAAGAATTCTGCGTTGAGGAGTGGGGCAAACTTTCCTCAGACCGATGTCCGAGACTGGTAGATGGCTACAAGAAGCGTCTCACTGAAGTTATTTCAGCCAAAGGGGGTAACACCAGCTATTAGGGGGTAGGGTGTCCTAACTTTTTCCTCAGTTAGAATACGCATTTTTGTTTCTTTTGTTTAATGAGTAAAACAAGGTTATTTTTTGTTGTTTACCTGCAATTAAATCACTTTCTTTTCCAGAGATAAATAAAAACAAGATTAGACATCGATATGTGAACATTTCTTAATAAAGAACTGAATATTTAATGGGGTGTCCTAATTTTTTCACAACTGTATATGCTTGAGAACTGAATAGCTTGTGGTTAAGAATGGTCCACATCACAGGGGGTGTCCCCTAAAAATTTACATAGTCGAATCTGATTGGTAAAGTCTTGCCTATCATCGACTGATCATTGAATCATGTTTTTTTTTTTTTTGCTCCCACTTTTAATAATGGCCACAGTCTGGGAACATATGAGACATGCTGCATTCTTGATTACTTTTCTCTTTTTAGAGCAGCACGCCATGCGAAATGACTTTTCTCTCCAACTGTTGTCTCTCGTGTGTGTGTGTGTGTGTGTGACTCACTGACTCGAGGATAGGATAGGACGTTGTCTGGGTCCGGACCACGGTCCACCTATTAGTGACCTTGGCTATATATCATGATTTATTGGGAGAAACCAAGCAATTCTATGTAAAATCGGACATTCAGCACCCCCATATAGCCCAAATGGAATGATCCTTTGTTTCATAACCACATTTTCCAGCCACTGCAACAATTCTACTGTGAGATTGGCAGTCGAATCAGGCTCCATAGATCGAATCGTCAAATATTCGACTATTCGGGGTCACCCCTACATCACAGCTTTTCTTAAAATGTCTTTTTTTTCTATGAAACATTTGGTGTTTGTTATTTGTGTTGCCCCTTATTCCTATTGGTTAAGATGACATCGCAACAGAACTTGAGTAACTTAAGTACCTCAAGTGGTCAGACAATCAGACAGGTTTAAACAAGTCACCAGTAAATATGGCAGGTATAAGATGAACCAGGATGTAGCTCTGTCAGACCTAATGGATGTTAACAATGAGTGGTTTGGGTAAGGATGGATAAAACTATGAAAATAAGACCTTGGTTGGTCTTGTGTAGTATAGACAGTCTTTCCTTGGATTATCTGTTGAACTTTTTGTTTCTATAGTGGCACTTTTCAGTCCTGATGGGTGTTACTGTTTGTGTTAAATCCCCAACTTTCTGTTTTTACTTTCAAACTGCCGGTAAAAGTTTCCTGTACAAACAGTGTGTCTTTAAACTGTGCTTCTGTCTCTACAGACACTGCTGGAGTATGCAGGCCGTTGGAGGATAGAGGAAGAGCCTTTGCCGCTGGTGGAAGTGTACATAGTCGCCCTGCAGAGTTACGCCCAGGCCTCCCCATACCTCTCCCTGCAGTGTGAAAATGTTCCTCTTGTGGTTGAGAGGCTCTCACTGTAAGTACCATTCAAATGTGATTAGATGTAGATAAGAGATAGGGTTTACACCCATAATAAATAATCATTTTGCTGAATGCAACCCTGTTACAATTTAAAGCTAAATTATAGCTTTCTTGTTCATTCTAACAAATTTCAGTGCTCATGTTTAAAGTGAAGATCAATAGCATGTTTTTATTGATTGCCTGTTCGTTCTGCAGGAGTTTTGTGGAGCTTTTGCTCTCACTAAAGAAGGATGTTCCAGATGGCTTATGGAAAGAATTCAAATCATCTGTGCAGGTAAAGCTGAGGATTCTCATTTTGAGAAAGAAATGTGGATTTATTTTGAATAACTGTACCCCATGACAAAGCACTGTCACCCCACAACTTCCTTTGTTTAGACAGTATGAGAGTGATTGACACTATGTAAACACTGCACTTGTCCTGCTAGAAATTTAGAGTTGAAATATCTCAGCTTTCACAATGTCCAAAACCTGTGCTAAACACTGTTAGATCGTCAGATTGAACTGAGAAAATAGGATTTCAAACTACATTTTATGCAGGGTTCACAGCCTTTAGTTTAATAACCAATGAAATAAGTTTTGATTATCTTGCTTTTCATTTGCAATCCCAACCCTTGACTAAATAGATTCAAACATCAGATAGTCACATACCTTCTGCATAATGGAGTTGTCCTGTTGTGTGCAGTTTGCTTACAGTAAGCTGCAGGAGAAGGGAATCACTCAACTGTCCCTACTGTCTGCTTTGGGCCAGTATGATGGTGTTTGGACCAACAGGGTCCTGCAGGGCCTTCTGTCCAACGAAAACCTACAGACTGAACAAGGTGAGTTCCTGCGCTGGTTTTCACAGTTCCTGCACAGGTCTGTGACAATTTTCAGACCAGAAAAATGAAGGGAGGGAGGCATAGGTAACATTAGATTAGATAGCTAATTAGCTGCTCAGCTGCAGCACATTAAACAGCATGTTAACCTGCTAATGTCACTTTGGTCTGGTTAGATGCTGCTGTGGTTCTTACTCTTAAACACCGCCAACAACTCGCTGTCTGCCCATGACATGTAGGCTACAGCAAGTTTGTTTACTTCGTGTCTTGTACCCTGTGGTGTAACAGCGGCACTCTGGCAGCCTGCCAGCTGTTGTCAATCAAACACAGACAGCAACATGCCCCTCCAGCCGGCTGAGACAAAAAGGAGCATTTCTGATATTTCCTCAAAGACCTTTTGTCTTCCCTTTTAAGAATACAAAACCTGTTAACAATATATTTAAAAGCATGTTTATTATTTTTGACTGCAAAAGGGATGACTAAATGGGATTTCAGTGGAGTACTGACATTTTTGTGATTTTTCACACTGGAAAAGAGTATAAAGAGTCAGTCTAGACCTGCTCTATATGAAAAAATGCCCTGAGATAACCTTGTTATGATATGGTGCTATATAAATAAAATTGAATTGAATTGAAACAGGAAATGTATTTGCCTTCATATCTTCTGGCAGTGAGAGGATATGTGGGAGGCTGAAACAAAGTAGAATAAAGTCATGGTCTGAAGCATGCAGGTGGCAGCATCATGTTGCACTGCAGGGATTATTCTTGTGAAGATACAGAATATAATGTATGCAGCAACATGCAGAAAAATGCTGATGGTATTTCTTGCAGATAGAGCCTGCATTGATTTCACTCTAGGCACTGTACATCACATGCTGTCAACGTGTATTTCTATTACTTATGGCTCGAGCAAGTTCAGGAAAAAAAGAGGGGTTTGATCTATTTTTTATTCTAAATGTTTTGTAAGGAGCATGGCTATCGACAGTGATAAAATAAAAAATAGAAGATAAACCGAGATAAAATATTAGAGAAATAATGTAGCGTTGAGTCGACTTAAATAACTTCAGGAGTCACAAACCATGGCAACAAGTGTGTCCAAGCCGTGTTCATAACTTTTTAGTGTCCCCTGGAAACACTTTCTGTTGTCGTTTGTGCTACCTATTCACTTGTGTTTTCTGGATTAGCAGCATGTTTTCTAAATGCTGCGCATGTGTTGTCAAATTGATGAAGATGTTTTCTTAATTTGCTTGTGTTTTGTCTATTTGCATGTGTTTTCTTAAGCTGCAATGCGTTGAGCTCTCAGGGCCAACGGAATAAATCCTCATTAAGGAATAAATCTTCATTAGGAACTTTGGCACTGAGCCAGGTTTCTGTAAAAATAAAAATGTCTAGTGCAGTTTCACTCAAAGTTCAATTTTGGAAGCAAACTCCTTATATTTAAGTGTTGAAGGCGAAGCCCATGAGTGTTTTTAAAATCATGGGAGGGTGTAATTTCATTCCTAACATTAGATGTGTTTGGATAAGCGGTATTATCAGGAGGAAGAGTACTGATGCATGTAAGATTCTCTACTGAAACATTGTTAAGTCTGCCTGGGCAGTCGTACAGTGCTGTGAAGAGGTAGGAATGGTATACAGAGGTGGACATTTATGGTAACAGTCACTGGAGTGTGGTAGACTCACTAAACGGCACTTGGAAATGGTCCTACTGGATAAGGCACTAAGGCGCATCTTCAGAGAGAGTAGGCAGGCAACCACTCAACCACTGGTGAAACTGCCAGATTCAGCTGAATGTATTGTCTCCATAACAGGGAGCAGGTAAAGGGCCAGAAATCATACACCAGAGACTAGGACTGCGCTGACATGAGACATGTAAACTAGTTTTTGTTTTACTGATTGTTGCAGTGAAATGTCGTTTGATCCAGTGTGCAGGATAACAGATGAAGAAAATGTGTCCAGCATTTATTTGAAACGATGGGTGCACTCTTGTTGCACATGTAAAAAAAAAATTAAACACAATTCATGAAATGAGAATAATACGTCACTATCAGTATTCCCACTGGTTTTCAGTTGAGGAGTTCCTGGTGCAGGAAGGGCTGGTGCTGTTGGAGATGAGAGTGAAGCAGCTGATGAAGGAGAATCAGCTGGGGAAGGCTGCACTGCTGGCAAAGACATGCTCCGAGTGTCCTGCCTTCCAAGGGAAGGGACCTTTCAAGCAGATGTACCTCGTCTGCCTCTGTGCTACCTCAGAACAGGATCAGCTGATGAACGAGGTAAGTGTAGCTACTTAGTTAAGATTACTCACTTGCATTTGTACATGTTAAAAAAACACACAAAAAAAGAGCTTGACAAAGTGTCACTTGTGCATACAGGATGTAATCCCACCTAGTAGAGGTTTGCATTATATTAGTTGAATCAAGCAGACCACTGTAACAGTACAGCATTGCCATGTTATATATATATATATATATATATATGGACTTGAAATGGCCCTCTAAGAAGAAAAGAGTGTTTTGCAGTGCACCTTGCTGCAAGCCTTACTCTTCTGCCATCTGTGCTGTGCCTCCCACTGAGTCTGTTCCTTGTAGACCTTTTCCTGTAATATGTTCCTCGTCCACAAGATGGCAGACTACATTTAAAAGGAATTTGTGAGGCTGTCCACGTTGGAAGTCTCCTATCACTTAAAAATATGGGATGATGAAGCTTGTGGGTGTTTTAAAGTGGATATGTATTGTTTTCCAGTGGAACTGATTTACTGTATACGTGGTATCTATCTGCACAGCTTTCCAAGGAGGACTGCCGCGATTCATTAGAGATGATCTGCAACCTGGAGTCAGACGGAGATGAGAGGGCAGCTTTGAGCTTATGCTCAGCCTTCCTGACCCGACAGCTTCTCCAAGGAGATACATACTGTGCTTGGTAAGAAAACACAAGCCACCCCGCTTGATGCTCATCTATACATGGTTTCCTTGTTTTCTGGAGGGAGGAAAAGATTTATCCTCGACAGGGCTAAACCAAATAACAGTGATTCTGTTCTGAATTTACACAGTGTCTTAATCTGAAATTAATAAGGCTGTATGCTTATCCCACTAATAAATATTTATGTAAGTGTACGTAAATAAACATATTTTTTATTGTTTGTATTTTTATATTTATGCATTTTTGGCAGTGTTTGTCATAATTAGTCTGTTCCAAATGAACCAGCAGCACATAATGAATCACTTGCACAAAATCAGTAAGGAGTATTGTTAATGCACACTCCGTGTCCTTGGTTGTTAAAGCTCTTCTATTACGTGTTTGTGTCATTGTGTTATATGTTGTTAATAAATGGGTAGTATTGAGGAGCCTGAATAGATAAATGAATAGACATTGAACAGATAATTAATGGGCTATCACTAATTCCCTTTCTTCAAACCAGGGAGCTCACTCTGTTTTGGAGCAAGCTGCTGAAGCGATTAGAGCCATCAGAGCAGGCCTTCCTCGACAGATGCCGCCAGATGTCCTTACTTTCCAAAACCGTGTACCACATCCTGTTCCTCATCAAGGTCATTCAATCAGAGGTCAGTAAACAGTCAGCTGTTGTGGTATCATCAACGTGTGGAACAGAAGTTATCATCACCCTTTAACTCTCGTCTATTGTGTGTTATTACTCTCCCCCACATAGTTTTCCAGTACATTTATTTTAGCCTGTGTTTGCCCTTTAAGTTGAGTCTTTTTAATATCAAATGCTCACTACATAAAAGCTTGAAAGGTGGTTTTGTGCATTGACAACAGCGGCCATGGTCAGCTTTAATTCATGTGATTTACAATAGATTTGTAAGGTGACCCAGTGCCAGAGTGAAAAAAGTGCCAACCCGTATAGAAACGTCTCTGACCTTACTGTTTTTCACTGTCCGTTTGGTTGATCATTATGTTTTAAGCCAATCTTCACCAAAATATGTGTGTGGTCAGCGTTTAACATGTTTTTTGCATGCAGCCATGTTTGCTTACAATGGTCGTAAGCGACAAACGTCTTTTAACAATGATATGTTAAAGTAAGTATTTGGAGCATACTGAGCCTGTGGATGTAAGTTTGATGAAGCAGACTACAGCTGCTGTCCTCCACAAAGGAGAACAGTTTATGTTTCAAAGCCACCTTTCAGGTACAGCGGGTGAGTTTTTAATACTGAAAAGATTCTGGTTGGAGTACTCCTTTTAATGTACTCAAATATAGGATATGTGGGTTTGCTATGTACAATGCATGAAATAATTATTATGATGAAAGTAATGATTCAGTATGGATTCATTTTGTTACTGATGTGAGAAATTAACATCTACCAGCAGCGAAATGTTGGTCATTTTATGTTGTTGCTGGTAACTTATCTTTGCCAAATGGGATAACCCTGGATAATTTAGTGTTAAGTGTTTCTCTTTTCTAAAAATGAATTAGCTTTATTATTTGTGAAAGTCCCAGGTGAGTTTCAGAATACTAGTGTTCCATGTGTTTGACAGCTTTAAATTATTTGACTTCCTCTTTTTCATAGATTGACAGCGTTGGCCTGCCAGTGTGTGTCGAAATGTGCATAAGAGCTCTGCGGATGGAATCAGATGATGGAAGCACCAAGGCCACTGTGTGTAAAACTATTTCCTGTTTGCTTCCCACTGACCTGGAAGTCAAGCGAGCCTGCCAGCTGACAGAGTTCCTCTTGGAGCCCACAGTGGATTCATACTATGCGGTGGAGACTCTTTACAATGAACCAGATCAAAAACTAGAGGAGGAGAATATGCCTGTTCCCAACTCGCTACGCTGCGAGCTCCTGCTGGTTTTTAAAACCCAGTGGCCCTTTGACCCGGAGTTCTGGGACTGGAAAACACTTAAGCGTAATTGTCTGTCACTAATGGGTGAAGAAGCTTCAATAGTGTCATCCATTGACTTGCTGAATGATACTGAGGCCCCCGAAGAAGAGGAAGACTTCCTCAGTCAGGAGGGATTTAAGAATATCCCAGACCACTTAGTCAGCGGCACCTATGAACTAAAAGATATAACGGACAAGAGACAGAAAAACAGAGAAATGAAGAAACTGAGAGAAAAAGGTTTCATATCTGCCAGGTTCAGAAACTGGCAGGCATATATGCAGTACTGTGTGCTGTGTGACAAAGAGTTTCTCGGCCACAGGATTGTACGCCATGCACAGACTCATCTGAGCGGGGGCGTATACAGCTGCCCAATATGTGCTCAGACCTTTACCTCAAAAGACACATTGATTCCCCATGTAACATCGCATGTTAAACAGTCGTGCAAGGAAAGGCTGACTGCAATGAAAACAAACAAGAAATTGATTAATTCTAAAACAGCTGCCCCTGTTATTGCAGCGTTAAAGGCCAAGACAGAAAATGAACTTTACGAAAATGCTGATTCCCTAGGGCAAAATGGCAGGTTGGTTCATAATGTTCAGACCAGAGTGGCTAGGTGCAACACTGAGAGTAGTGAAGACAATGTGTGCCCTGTTGGAAAATGCAGAAGGAACTTCAAATTTTTCAAAAATCTCATTGCACATGTTAAAGCTCATGGGGACAATGAGGAAGCTAAGATTTTCCTCGAAATGCAGAGCAAAAAGGTTGTTTGCCAATACTGCCGCCGCCACTTTGTTAGTGTCACCCATCTTAATGATCATTTACAGGTCCACTGTGGTGTGAAGCCTTACATCTGTATACAGTTGAACTGCAAGGCAAGTTTCCTGTCCAACACTGAGCTCCTTATACACAGGAAAACTCATTCTGTTTTTAAGGCTAGATGCATGTTTCCACATTGTGGAAAGATTTTCAATGAGGCCTTCAAACTCTATGACCATGAGGCACAACATTATAAAACTTTCACTTGTAAAGTTGTGGACTGTGGAAAGGTATTTCATTCACAACAGCAGCTGGATTTGCACCAGGAGGAGCATGCCACTCAAGAAGAGGAGAGCCCATCTTCTGAACAGACCTCACAGAATATGCAGCCTGGCCCTTCACTCATTGAACAAATGCTTTCCAATCACACACCCCTTAAACAACAGAATTCCCAAGAGAATTGGACCACTGAAAGTGCTGTTAATTCAGATCATGGAAGGCTGCCAGTGTCCATTGAGAGTTTGCTGAAATCTTCACAAGCACCTGTGGAAACCTTAGGACAATACAGAGTCAAGCATGAACCACAAAATCCGCTTTTCTCAACCAGTCAGACACAGGGTGTAAATAATTCTGTGATTCAGCCTGTGAATTCCCACTTGCCTGACCCTAATAGACACAGAGGTGGTTCAGGTGGCCATTCATTTGATTATATGAGACCACCCCAACAAAATCAACCAGTACCTCCATTTGAAACTAATTTAGGTAACGGGCCACATAGCTGTAACACAGATGTCTCACAATGCCAGCCACAAATGTTCCCCAGTAATGTAAATACTGGATCAATGAGTTACAACTCTGACTGCAACTTACCATTGCCAGGGCAGCAAGGGCCAATGTGTAGTAGCAACCTGTTAACAGTATCACCGCCCCAGAACTCCATAGAGCCAGCAATGTCACAACCACTTCCACCAACTGTGACCCCACAGCCACTAACTGGGAACAGACCGGAGAACTCTGTCACGTCCTCAACTAGCACAGGTCCCCCTCCAGGACAGAGAGAGCGATTTCACTGTGCATTTGAAACATGTCCAAGGGACTACAGCTCCTACAGAAGTGTAACCAAGCACATGAAAACTGTTCACCTAGATTTCTATGAGCAATGGAAAGTTGCTCGAACTAAAATCAAGATAACCTACGCTCCAGCACCAAGCACATCATCTGCTGCACTTCTCGGTTCAGTCGCCTCACTTCAGCACCAGAAGAGCAACACAGTACCAGTTTGTGGAGTTCAGAGGCAGAATGTTATCCAATCACCTCCTTATACTAACATGGGTGCAAGCACAAACTATACTACTCTACATTCCCATTCCTCATCTGCCCAAAACCAGAATGCTTCACTCTTGATGGAAAACGTTTTAAATCCCATTGTTCTCTCTCAGCTAGGAAGTGATACAAATCCAATAACTGCACAGTCCCAAGTTTCAGGTAGTCAAAATTGGCACTCAGTCCCTGGAAGTGAACAAATTCAAAACTGCTCTTCTCAAGTCTATCCATCTAACATGCAGGTGATGCCACAAGTTGATTCTACCAGTGCTGCTCTGCCAAATAGTGTCCCATCTTGCTCTATGACGGGATCAGCAATGAACAGACCAGCAGAGTCTTTGCAGTCACCACTTATGGAAAATGGCTCCCAGTCAGTTCTGCCTTCGTACATGGATGGTGCTAAGGAAGTGTCACAACAAGCAGAAGACCTTCTTCCACCCTATATATCACAGATGCAAAGCAGTTTAGTCTCCGGTTCCAGGGCACCAGAAAAAACAAAATCAATGCAAAATCATGCGCAGTCCAATTTTCCCTCTACAAACAGTGCAAGCCAAAAAAACAATAACGGCCAACCTCAGAATGGCCCAGTCGTTTCTGAAAACAGTTCTGAAAAGCGAGCCAGAAAAAGCAGGAGGACCAAATGGCCAGCTATTATTAGGGATGGCAAATTTGTTTGTTGCAGGTGTTTTAGAGAATTTAATAGTCCCAAATCCCTTGGTGGCCATTTGTCCAAGCGTTCAATCTGCAAACCATACGAAGAGTCAGAACTGAACACAGACCTGCCAACATCATTTCTTGACCTTCTCAATTCAGAGCAAACAGTTGGCACCGCACAGCCACAGTTGTCTTATAATCCTGCTGCTGTTTACCAGGAGAAGCCCCATCAGTCAGTAACAAATGGTTCTACAGCCACAAAAGATTACCCCACTCCCAATTATCCACAAGATAATTTGCCAGTATATGCCAATGGTGAGTCAAATAATGACATTCTTAAACAAATCATGACTGAATCCAACATGTCTGATCTTTTTGTGCACACACATGCTCCCCAGCCATTGTTCCAAAACCCTTGTGTTCCCTATGGAGCTGGTGAACGTTTGCCAGGGAGCTCAGTCATACAGCATACAGAAAATGTCCAGCTGAAGCGAGAGGACAACTCGTATAGTACAGCTCATTATCCTCAGCCAAGCATTGATACATTTGCTTCAAGTGAGTTCCCTGACCCTCTTCTAACTCAAATTCTCACAGAAAACTCTTCCACTGCTGTTCCTGGAATTCTTCCCACAAATCACAGTGAAGGGTATCACACAACGTTTAAGACACAAGATACAGGTTCAAACCCAGTGACGCAAACACTGTTACCTGATAGTCAGCTTAGTCCAGCAACAACAAGTGGCAAGCAGGCTGAGATGCAAAGGAAGACAACTGAACGAGATATTAAAAAGAGACTGCGGAAGCAGATTTTAGCTGGCGACTTTCAACGTAGAAACAGCTTATGTCATTCAAGCAACACTGACCCTAATGCCAATTCAAAGAATCCCATATCTTTTGGCCCAATGTGCAGTCCTTCCAACAATTCTGGACTTCATCAAATGTCTTGTGATGCAAAGAGTGACTCAGCAAGTGAAGGACAAGTCATTCAAGAAAACTCTGCAGTCATCCCAGGAACCTCTGGCGAAATTGAACAACTACTGAACACACACAGCTTTACTTGTTTCAGAGAGACCTCCACCCCGCAGCAGGAGATACTGAGCCCCACAGGAGTCATGGCAAATGATGCAGATCTTGAGCCCACTCAGTTATCTGCCAGCCAGCAACAGTGGATGACAGAAATTCAAAGTGCATTTGAAAGGCTCAACTTGGTCAGAGAAATATCTGACCAGATGTCCGCTTACATGAAACAAAATAGTAATACTGCAAACAGCCAGACAGGATGTGTAAAGGTCGATTTGCGCAGCACAATGTCATCAGCCATTGTCAAGCCATTTGCTTGTGAGAATGAGAACTGCACATTTAGTTCTATGTCAAGTGACGCACTTTGGAAACACCTCTCCAAAACTCACAACTACACACTTGAGATGGTGAATGTGGTTAAAAAACGGTATGGCCAATATGCTCCTTTCAAGTGTCAAAAATGTAGTAAAAGGTTCACTCGTAATTCAAACCTTCGCGCTCACTACCAGTCAGTTCACAAATTATCAGCTAAGGAAATTGCAGATCTAGATTCAAAGCGCAGACTGGCCAAAGCTGCTGCTATTCAAAACTGGTCTGCTGGAACAAACCAGGCTCCATCGGCTCAAAACACAATGGCTACTCATTCATCAATGGAGAACAGAACACATCTGTATTCACTCCAAGGTGCAGTAAAACCTGATCGCCCGTCACAAGCATTTGTACCATGTACTAACATGGACATAACTAATCAGAAATTTCAAGATGACAATCGCTCCACAGTCATTCATCCCTTGCAAACAGCTCCCATGCACAAACAAGCAATGACTCCACCAGTACAGGCCCAGATCTCTACATCAGCCTTTCCATCAGTACAAGCAGGGATGGCAGCAGAACAGTGGTCACATGGACAGCAAAGAAACTTTCCCAAGGTACCCACTCAACACGTAAGTGGTCAACAAGTTGGAGCCCATTTGCCTAAAGTTTCAGCTCCTCTCACCCAGGCTCTGTCTGCCACGCCTCAGGCTAATGGGCCTCCGGCTATCAATAGGCAGGCAATAGTTAAGCCGAGTATAGACGGTACCAAGAAGACAAAAGAGAAGAAGCCCAACACAGGTGATGACATGAGTCCATACAGACCATATCGCTGCGTTCATCAAGGCTGTGTGGCAGCCTTCACCATTCAGCACAATCTGATCCTCCACTACAGGGCTGTTCACCAGTCTGCTTTGTCAGCATTGGAGGTGAACAAAGAGCAGGACCAGAGTGAGGCACTGGATGAAATAATGGACCACGATGAGGAGGAGCCAGAGGCAGAGATCCCCCAAATTTCTGAATTCAGATGCCAAGTCAAAGACTGCTCCCGGGTTTTCCAAGAAGTTCCCAACCTTTTGCAGCATTATCTTCAGCTGCATGAATTCAGTCTTGATAATGTTGGCAATCTCTTGTCTGGCAACAAGCTTGGCAAGTTTGCTTGTGGCCACCAAGGATGCACAGCATTCTTCACTGCTTTCTGGAAATATATAGGGCATGTCAAAGAACAGCATAAAGATATGAAGTTGGCCAAACCTGAACAATTAAATGGCGCGTTCAAGTGTGAAATTGAAGGCTGTGACCGTTCGTATGCGACAAAGTCAAATCTGCTCAGACATGTCATGAAAAAGCATCAGGACCTGTACCAACCTAAACTAAAGAATCAACAGATAAAAGAAGACGGGATGAAACAGAACTCTAAGACTTTGCATTACCAAATTACCAAGACGAGTAATGGGAAGGAAAACATTGAGAGCAATAAAAAGATCCTACAGAGGGGAAGTGACTCAAAGAGAGTTAGCAAGGCAAAAAGCAATCACTGGACTAAATATGAAAAACCCTCCTTAAAATCAAAAGTGGAGGCATCTGCAATGTGCACTAAGAAATTTCCTCTTCAATACCCCTGTATGATTAAAGGTTGTGAGTCAGTCATGAAATCAGAGCGGAGCATATTAAAGCATTACATTGGGCATGGACTGTCAGAAAAGTACCTGGAACACCAAAGGAGTCACTTCATATTCTGCAAAAAGTTCCCCAGGCAGAAGTGCCGCTCCATCAGGAGTGATGATTCCAAATCAGACAACACCTCTGACCTGTCAGACAACGAGTTGGCAGCAGATACCATCCTGGAAGGAGGGGAATATGAATATTCAAAGCCTGTCCTACGCAAAAGGACCACAGCAGGGATTCCTGCTGCATTATTCGACAGCAAATTGTCAAATGATGAAAGTTCTGATGGCTCTGTGGTGCTCAAACGGAAACGAGGACGTCCACGAAAACTGATAGCAAAAATTGTGAAACGCAAGAAAATTCCACGTACAACAAAGGTTGACATAGTTTACAGCAGGGATGACGAATCCGACTCCTCTTGCCCTGCAATAATGCAGGAGGAGATGACGGATCAGAGTGCTCCACTGGCCTCTTTTAAACCAATGGGATTTGAAATGTCTTTCTTAAAATTCCTGGAACAGTCAAATAAATGTGAACATCCCTTGACAAAGAAGGTTGATGTACCAGAAACATGGAGAAAAACATCCAGCCTGAACACCAAAGACACCTGTGTCAGGTTCAGCAACCGTCAGAATTTGAAATCACTTAGTAAGGTTAAAATAATCTTAGACGGGGCCTTTTCAGGTGTCACTGACCTTATGTTGAAACAGCTGCAGGACATGCGGCCCACGGTGGTATTGGAAAAGAATGACTAACTTGTGTTTTAGTAAAGCAGAATCTCAGGACTAGAATGAGTCAAATCTGCTGCAGACTGGTGCCCTACATATGAAATGTTTTATACACATCCAGTTATTAAAAGAAACTTGTTTTGAATTAAACTGTAACATTATCTGTACAATTATTGTCTTTTTTTTATAGAAAAGTGAATAGCATGTTTTTATTTATGGGCTCATATGTCAAAAAGTTCTCTGAAAAATTTGCGGAAAATGTAAATATGACATCAGCTTTTGGTGTCTTAATTATCCCTGTGGGACTTAAAGACAAATGGACTTAGAGATGGACTGTATTGTGTGTAGTTTGTTATTTGAAGATGTTGATTATTGTGCGTTGTGTATATAGTTTGAAATCACCCACTGCCACCAGCAGTCTTACTATTAAAAGAACAGCTTTTTTACAACCAGTTTGACTTGTTTTTCATCATTTGCCATTTTGTCTGATTAAACTGCAGTTCAGGAATTCCTTTAATGGTGTAAAGAACTGAAGTTGCTGCATGCACACTGAATGGAAAATTTGTGGACGTTTTTGAATTAAAAACAAATGAGCTCTATGCTGTAGTCATATGATTTCTTAACTAGAAAAAGTAATTTTGAATGTTTCCCAATTCGTCGTTTGATTATTTGCTTTGCTTGGTGCTTAGATTAGCATAAAGCCTGGAAGTTCAAAAAATACCGTACACCTACCAACAGCTTTAAAGCCTGCTAATCAACACACTGTCTCTTATTTGTTTAATCCAGACACTGAATGCAACAACTATTTGTAACCAGTACGGTATTTCCCAATGTGTTGAAATATTCCTTTTAACAAAGTACCACCATGTAGTACTTGTTAAAACAATGGTGCTGTTGTGTCAGTTGTCATTTCTGGTCACCATCGGCTTTAATTCATGGTCTTGAACTGCAATTCAAAGCAGCAGCTTGTAGCAGAGAAGCTACTAAATAGTGTGTTCACCGTGTAGTTGAGAAAGAAGAGCAGGTGTATATATCAATCATTTATTATTGCACAAGTTCACAAGCAACACAATTGAAGTGTGCGAATAGTATGAATTATCTAAAATGTAACGGTCACAATCCTAAACAGAAACTGCACCAACACAAAGTTTGGAAAGATTGACTAATAGGCTAACAAACCTTCATTTTAATTAAAAAGTATATTCTTTCCCATGCATCATACATACATCGGTGCTAAATATTGCTATAGACAGTATCAGTTGGAGTTAGTTCATCCTCAAGGAAACCAATCAGTGTTATTAAATGATAGAACAAACTGTATATTACCATGACACACATAACACACACCCCGTTTGTATTCTGTTGTTACAGCTAATGGGAGGCTAGCAGATCTTTAATGAGCACAAACTGCCTGTTGACCCTGAGTTAGGTCGAGAGTGACATACTGGCTTTTTTTTCACTTCTAGTTGTTAGTTACACAAAATAGTTTAATTGGACTTTCTATAACTACGTTAGAGATAAATGTAAATGCATTCTTGAGTCCAAATTATTGTAACTGCAGTTTGATTAGAAAAAATGTATTAAGTAAATTAAAATATTAACAAAATCAGGTTAACTGGAAATATATCAAGTTATCTGTGGTGAACAACAATTGATATGTCATGAGATCTGCTGATAATTGCACATTTAGCTCCTGATACATCTGAGGACTAAACGGCAACTGTAGAAGCTCTGATCGCCAACATCGTGCACGCATAATATTATAATTTCATTTCAAATTTCATTCCAGCAGATTTTATTTCAAAATGTCCTTTTTGTGCTTTGTCTCAATCTAGACAAACAGTGCAGAGCTAGTTGGTAGTGGATATAAGAAATAAAACGATTATTGGTGAAAATGGTGTGAAATACAGACTTAGAAAAAAGGCCATTTTGAAATAAATCTGGAATTAAAAAATGAATTGCAGTAAACTTTCTTATTGTGGAAAGAAGCAGGATGAAATAACATTTCATAATTTCAAATTGTATTGGATTATTTCACGATACATGGTTATATAAGACATGATTATTCATTTCATAATGTACTTTTGATTTGTTTTATATTGAACATTTTGGGCCTCCATACTAGTCACAAGATAACTTTTATTTGTCTGGTCAAAACTGCTCTCAAGATATCCAAAATTACTTTTGGATCTCACAAGAACTTTTATCAAGTAAAAACCAGGGGTGGAGGAAGTATTCAGATCCTTTACTTCAGTAAAAGTAGTAATATCTCACTCTGTTACTCTCTTACAAGTAAAAATACTCTGTTACAAGTAAAAGTCCTGCATTGAAACTGTTCCTTCAGTAAAAGTCTGTGAGTATAATCAGTAAAATGTAGTTAACGTATTAAAAGTAGTAAATGTCCCCTGTGCCTGTTCTACTATTGTATCTGATATCATTAGATGATTAGTCCTCGTGCGTTCATGTAAAAGTAGGATTTTACTGTTGGAGCTGGTTGAGGGTAGTTCGTATCGGACTGCAGCTAACGATTCTTTTCATTCTGGATTCATCTGCTCATTCTTTTCTCCATTAATCCATTGATCGATTGATCACAATGAGCCAGAGCCCAAAGTGACACCTTCACAACCAACAGTCCAAACCTCAACATTATTAACAACATTACAATTATTAACATCATTCACAGGAAAAGCAGCAAATCTTCTGGAACCAGGAAATGTTTTTACAACAAAAATCACTTCAACCATCATCAAAATAGTCAATGCCACTTTATTTTCTGTCAATCGATTAATTGATTTGTCAATTAATCGTTTCAGCTGTACTTGTATCCTATACTATATTTATACTAAAACATATTTTATAAACTCTTCATATGTTTTTTTTAATTGCAAAAATCTTAATTTGTAAAGTAACTAAAGATAAATGTAGTGCAGTAAAAAGTACAATATTTCTCTCTGAGATGTAGTGGAGTAGAAGTGGCATGTAAAGAAAATACTCAAGTAAAGTACAAGTACTTCAAATTTGTACAGTACTTGAGTAAATGTACTTGCACTGTAACAGTGGATCCTACGTTTCTCATAATGCAATTGATAGTGTCAAGTTGCAGGGACCCTCCCTGCCTGGCAAACACTGCATTAAAAAGTATTCTCCATAACCCTGATGACATCACTATGACGTCATCAGGGTTATTATGTCAGACTGGACAAAACTGCAGAGGCACAGGAGACATACGAACAGTCCTCACGATGAGTGCAGTGATCTTCATATGTAAACTTGTCAGAATGCCCTTTTAACCAATTTGAGTTTAAATTGAGCTTTGTGGAATTCAGGTTTCCAGTATAAGTGAATTGTTAGCTGGAGATGTCATCTAGTCAAAGTGTGATGGCATGTCTGTCATTAGTGTTTGGACTGCTCATTAATATCTGTAATCTGATCAATGATACGACAGTTTGCCTCGGCCTTTCTCAGTTTAGGCCCAGTTAGCATTGACTGGTTGTCGTTCTCAGACTTTCACTTTGAGATGGGAACATGAGCTGTCAGTCGGTCCCAGGCCTCGCCCCTCTAGGACTGGACAGGCTGGTTTTCAGCAGTGAATGCAGGCTGTGTGGTGCTGTCCTCTGTGTTTACTGTGGGCTCAGTGGACACAAACTGGTTGACAATGGAAACAGGCGTCCGGCAGTGGCTGGAAGCCTTCTCTTCCACGGGGACGTACCGCCTGGTGAAACGTTTCCACAACTGCTTCCATACGATGTACACGAGCTCCACAAAATTGAGAGCGATACACAGAATGGAGGTGCAGCCCATGATGTAGAGGAAGATCTTCCTCTCTGTGGCTCTGGCAATGTAACAGTCCACCGTGTTGGGACAGGGACTCTGGCTGCAGCGGAGCAGCATGGGCACCTCAAAGCCGCTGTACAGGAAGTAGAAGGCGAGCAGGGAGCCCACCTCCAAGGCTGTCTTGAAGACCAGGCTGACGGTGTAGGTGCAGAACAGACCTCCATCAATGCTGCCTTTGTCCTTGTACAGTTTTCTCTTGTGTTTGACCTCGCGGTGCTCCCTGTAGGCCACGTGCAGGGCCACCAGCAGGGACGGGGTGGACACCAGGATGAGCTGCAGAGCCCAGAGGCGCACCTGCGAGATGGGGAAGAAGTGGTCGAAGCAGGCGTTCTCACAGCCGGGCTGCTGGGTGTTGCACACGAAATCCTTCTGCTCGTCCTTCCACACCTGCTCGGCCGCCGCCACGTACACCAGTATCCTGAAGAGAAAGACTACCGAGAGCCAGATGCGCCCGATCACAGTCGAGTACTTGTTCACCCCACTGAGGACGCTCTCCAGAAAGCCCCAGTTCATCTTCCTCTGAGTCTCCAGCCTGTCAGGGAACAAACCAACAGAAGCTGCAGGATAGTTGGGATAATATACCAATGTTTGACCTGTTTACAACAAATATACTTTACACTACTGATGACCACCTTCCTGGGAGCCATTGATTTGCACTGACTGAACGACATTGTGAAAACACTGTAGCAGGTTTCTTTGACATAGGTAGCTGACTAATCCATCATTCTTTGGTAATGCAGACCGATATCAAAGGGCTGAACTGTTTTACCAATATCACAATATTAACATCAATGTGTAATGCAGAGATTTGTAATAAATGGGCTAAACATCCAAAAACACTGGTACGGTCCCTCCAGGCTAGAGGACAGTGAAAATAAGAGAAAACAGAAAATCCACACATTCATGAAAAGGGAATATATATTTTATATATTTATTTATTTGATATATATTTTACCACCTTTCTTTGTCCCTACTTCATTGTTATATATATACCCCTGTTTGTGGTTATTTGGTGAAACACACATTTATTTAGGAATCTCCAGCAGGTAAATTCAGAAACAGGACAGGTCATGATACAGGACTGGTATTATTTCCTGACCTAAGGCCCTCATTGTTTCAGTTGATGCTGTGCTTCAGATTTGCAGATATTCAAATGAGCACAAACCAACACTGGAGCAGCTGCCAGCTTTGTCCGGCTGATGATTGGTTGGTTGTTGTCCTGCACTTTCACACAAATGTAGGGGGGGTCACAGATTCTGCTCATGTAAAGACTAACTGTTGGTAATATGGTAAGTCTTTTAGTGACAGGTTCAAATGTTGCCATGGTCTAATTGTGGATGCATTCCTATTGTAAGATGAGATTTAGTTTTGTGTATGTTGGAGATTACCTTCTCAGGTTTAATGAGAGATTTATTTAATTAATGGTAACCACATATATGCTGTATGTATGTGTGTATATACAGTATATGTACTCGGCTTCCTCCCACCATCCAAAGACACGCAGGTTGGGTTAATTAACGACGTAACGATTCTAAATTTCCCGACCCGACCTTAGATATAGATAATGGATGGATATATATATGTTGTATGCCGTTAGGGAACTAGCTACATAATATGGTGCACCTTGCCTGTGATGTTAATGATGGTTAAGATTGGCGGAGTGATATGATGTAGGCTAAGAAAGTGAGATGATCTACCACATTTAGTGTAGAGTTGTCCTAATGTTGAAGCTGACATTAAAAGTGGATCAAGAAACACAAATGAAGCTGCCCCGTGCTCTTTCTTTACCCTCGTCCCGAAAGTAGTTTAATTTAGTAACTATTAAGTTATAGTTAACGCTAAGAGTAACCAGTGTTACACTATGATCACCTGTAGCTACATACACACAGAATACCAAATGAAATGATTAACATATTATTAACAGTCACTTGAAGCACCGTTTGATAGTTCTGATGTGGTTCACTGTATGTTACTGATGTAACAGTTAGCAGGTGTAGGGCAGTAAGGACAGAGCCCATCCGTACAGTTTAACGTGTGCTCTTTTTATCTCTTAGATGCTGATATATCTCATCTTCCTATAAGGTGAAATCCTAAAAATCCTAAAAAGCTGAGTGGACTTTGGTCAAACACAACTGAGAGCAGAGAACTTACCGCAGGTTCCCGGGAGATTTCAGCAGGTGGTGTCGGCCGGGGCTGCGCTGTGTCCTCCGCTGCCTGAACACCTGCACACAGGTCTGCACACCTGCAGGGGACAGCTCTGTGCCACACCTTATTATCCAAGCACAGTCACAAACATCACTGCGTGATATCAGCTGTATCACACACTTAGTTTACTGTGAGACCAGGAGCCTTCCTCTAGATCACCTGATGAACAGCATGCATGAAGTGAAGCGTGTGTGTGTGTGTGTACACAGACTGACAGCAGCACCATGATGCAGCTGTCTAATGCAAATATTAGCTGCTTCCTGTCCTGTTCAGGTGCAGTGTGGGGGAGGAGAACACTGAAATATTTCCTTGTTCTCCCACCTGGACGGACTGATGTAACTTTGATGAGAGTCAGGTCACATTATCCTGCTGATGAATAATACATGATGTCACCTCAGGCCGCTGCCTTCCTGCCTGCTGGTTTCTGCCTACACTCTTCTATAACAGGTCTACTCTATGGTGGGCCATATATTCCTGTGGAGAGTCCCCGCTCTGTTCAGTTTAATGTTCAGCTCAGACAGTAACACTATGTATTTATGGGGTGTTGTATAGTTGTTGTGTTATATTTCTATTGTACAAAGCTAGAATGGATCTTTGCAGTCGGCTCTTCCAACCACTGGGAGGCGCTGTACACTTTATATTTGTATTTCTGCCACCATGGTCAGTTCATGCTGATGCTTTGTTCAGCTGTTGACTGAGGTACTTTTACTTCAACTGAGTATTTCTATTGCATGCTATCACTACTCCACTACATTTATTTGACACCTATATTTACAATTGCAAATAAAGATTTGAAATTCAAAACATGATCCGCTTATAAAACATGATGCGTAACAGTACATGAAGTATTTAAAATTAGCTTCACCTACAACAGAATACAGTTTACATGTTAATGCATCAATAGTATACATAATAACATCACCAAAGGCCATATTTTCTGCATTAAGATTGTCAATTAAGATAGTTTAAAGGATAAAGCTGGCATGCTATTGTCAGCAAATCTCATAAAAAAATCCAAACCAACAAAGTATTAGTCCATCTCTCACTACTGTCTGACTCCCCTACCCTGTCTATCGCTCCTACTAATGATGTCATTCTTTAAAAACACCTCACAAATATATAGTTTAATGTTTAAAAAGGTTCAGTCATTTCCTGAAACAGCTGTTCACTGTAGTTTCTATCAAACAAACAGGAGGAAATAGTGCATTTGTTGGGGACTATTTTCAGCAGATGAATCCACATTTGGTGCTCTAGTGAGTATTTGGGGCAGCAGGGTGGTGTGTGTCCAACTAAACTCCAGTGTGTGTGTTCATGGTAAAGAAGGAACAACAGAGTGGCTCACTGATGTGTTTTTAATAGTTTTTTATAGCTCAGAGGAAGAAGAGATATCAGGCCGTGATACACACACACTACTTGTTAGGAGATACATTCACTGCTGGTTTGATTTGTTGACAATAAGAACTCTTTAAGTACATGTTGTTAAAATACTACTGTACCTTTAATAAAGTAATATTTTGAATTCAGGACTTTTGCTCGTAATCGAGTATTTTTACACTTGTGTATTGCAACTTTTAATGAAGCATCCGAATACTTCTTCCTCCACTGTTTATAGTATCTGACTATCCGCTCTACATTACAGCTCAGCCCCAGAACCCACACACTCTTCATCCATTCAGACGAGGGAACTTCTGTCCATTTTTATTTTAACAGCTCACATGGACTGAGGTTACCTGTATATACTGTATATACGTATATATGAGCTATTAGCCACAGTGTAAACAAACCTGGCAGTAGCCGTGGGGTTTCCCGCTCATAACCACAGGGGGCGCTGTGACCTTTCTCTCCTCTTTTTCTTCAAACCCCTCGCGCTCTCTTTGACTTTGAAACAAACATGGCTGCGTTCAGGGAGGCAGCGTAGTCTCTGTTCGAGCTTCAATATTATCATCTCTTTGTCCAAAGGTTGGAGCGGACATGTCCGACAAAGGGAAGGAGAGTCCCGGGGAACAAGGTTACAGGACCCCCGGGCTGAGGGGCGCACAGACCAGCACCCTGTTCCGAGCTTTCAACCCTGAACTCTTCATAAAACCTGTAAGATTCACAGACAGACAGACAGTCTTTAAATGAATATAACTTTTAAATTGACTTACCTTACTTTAATTTAAACTAAAACATTCATACAGACTAGAGCATCACGCACTAAACAAAGGAGAACCACACAGGAGGACTACCAGGTCCAGGTGTCCAGCAGTGTCTCATATGGACCTGGATGTGTCTGTATTGTCTGGAAAGGTAAAATAATGTGAAAGCTGATTCTTGACCTTAATAGTAGTTTGACAAAATAATCTCAAGTCAAGGACCAATTATTTGCTTTTTCTGGAGCTTACAACTACATCTCACAGTCTTCATCAGCAAACAAAGATACTAGTAGCTCTTGTGTTAAGGTTATTGTGTCTCTTTTCACAAACAGGTTAGACACATTGAAACTGGGTCTTTAGCAGCAACTCTGGAAAGGTGAAACCAGGTTTCTTATTTCACGGTTCATCAGGCCGACAGATTCTAACATGAAGCCGACGTGTTTTGCAGAATAAACCAGTGATGGTGTTTGGACTGGTGAGCATCACTCTGTGTGTGGGCTACCTGGGCTACCTGCACGCAGTGAAAGAAAACCACGAGCAGCAGCTATATGAGGCCATCGACAGCGAAGGAGAGAGATACATGAGGAGGAAGACGTCCAAATGGGACTGACGGCACTACTGCACTGAGTGTGTGTGTGTGTGTTGATGTACTGGAAGAACAGAGTGGATTAAATCCTGACTGGATTGAAACAAGGACACCTGTCAAGTTTTCAGTAAATGCTTCCATTAAATACCTGCTAGGCTTTCTCAGCAGTGAGGCCAGGCCAGGCATTTTGAGCAGCAAGAAGAAGAGGAAGGGGAGGATGAAGAAAAGGAGAAAGAAGAGGAAGAGGAGGCGGCAAATGACAAATACAAATATATTTGAAGTCATGTCTCTCTAATCCACACAGCACAATGCCTGAGTAGGCATTAGCATGGTTATTCTGCATCCCTCAAGACTCGAACTCACGACCTCAGACACCACTTCATGATTTTGCCAAGAAGAGAAGAGAAACCAGAGATGGCTTCACACTAGGACTTAATCACCAGGGTTACATGTAAAGACAGATGTCTGTCAGTTATTTGTATAAAGATTGATTGCTGCATAAGTGACAAACTGATGTTTAAAGATGCTGTATTTCCATTGACTGCAATAGTTTACATGAGGATATAAATGTATACAAAGATTGCTGATGATTGATAAATATAATTTTCAGCATCTTACTGATATATTACTTTGATAAAAAATTCAAAATACTTTTTTTTTTCTTTACCTGACATACTCATTACACGGCTTTCGTGTTTTAGGGAGTGGCAGGTTGGTTGGTATACATATTCAGGGGAGCATGAAGATGGGTGGTGTAGGTCTATGATCGATTGTAGTGAGCCGCTCTGGGCCAATAAATGCCAGGGCCGATTTTTTTTTTGTCTAATATAAAGTAATTTTATAAACCCAAATAAAGCAAACAATAGAATAATACAATACTCAAAACAGACAATAAATAAAACAACCAAATAATAAATAGCTCCTACACTGTACCAGATTACACCGTATTTCAAACCGTGTCTGGCCGGTCAGAGAAAAACAAAACAAGACTTCCTGTTAGAACTTACAAAATGAAATCTTTGAGCTTTACTTTGAAGGATAGATCGGCTGATTTCCCGTGTTAAACCTAGCTTTGATTGATTAGACCAATCAGAAAACCTTTGGGAGACGGAGGAGGCGGGTCTTTACGTACAACGTCATTGTGTGTCATTAATGCGTTGCGCGCGGGAGCTTTGGTTATCAAACATCCGAGTTTGAGGGAAATAAGAAGGCAGCAGGTAGGTTAGCCTGCAGCTAAATCAAACAGGGTGCTCGCTGTTGTAGCATATTGGAATATATACGTAAGGCTTAAGTCTTAACTTGTATTGAACTTCGTTGTCTTCGATCGAGTTGCTCTGTCAGCTGACTTGCGGGTAATTAAATAACGCTAGCTCCACGGCTGGAATACAGCGCCAACTAATGCTAATAAGCTAACAAGTAAATGTGTTAAAAATGCTATTGAGACTTAAAATGACGCCAGTTCAGAACATAAGCTAACGTTATACCGTTTGTGAAGCTAACGGTTGGGCTTCTTTTATTGCTTTCACCGGTTACGTTAAAGTTGAAATCCTTAACTTCAGTCCTGGTTGATTAGGCGACGACTGTGGACAACGTTACTGGTGGTAGGCCTAACAGCAAGGGCGTATAATACTATAGGTAACAGCAAAACAAACTACTGTCGTTTTAACAAAGAAGTAAGGCAATAATTGGCCTCATTCCATCATTCTGTAAGCAGCCGTGATCTGATTTAATGCTGCACCGGCACGAGTCTGCGAACAGCAGGCACAGTGAGAGTGAGTCTATGGTTATCTCAGAGAGAAGGTGGAGGTGTGCAGCTCTTCATCCAACAGTTCACTGTGGCAGTTCCTCACTCTTCATTACTCCCTGGCTGCAATATTTTCATTACATCATTGCGTACTTTAAACTTGACAACGGAACTTTGTCATCAAATATCAACTAATTAATGCTGTTTTTTAAGGTACTTGCATTATAAGAGGGGAAGAGTTCAACCAAGCAAATAAAGGCCTTCGCCGCTCCTTACCTTCAGGTAGAACAGTGACAGTTTAAAAAAATATTTCCCTCAACTGGTAACCAGTCTTTAAGCCCAGTCACTGGGCTCTTAATGCCAGCTCTCTTGCTCTCTTCAGTCGAGACAGCAGCATTATGGTTAGCTGTCACACAGCCGCAGAGGTCACTGATCTTCCTCTCTGTTGACCAGGTCTTCACACTCAGACTATGGCTATGAGGAGCGAGGCCAGGGTGGAGGCAGAGGTAGAGGAGGAGGAGAACTTTGGGCCACAGCCTCTGTGCAGACTGGAGGTATGTATCCTGACCGCAGCTTGGCCCTTGTTAGAAACACTGCATTAAACTGCACTTAGTAGAAATGTAATCTCCCATTTTCTGTCTGACTGAGGGCTTTGTTTGGGGGATCAAGTTGTCTGTTGGTGAAATGGGCTGGGTCAACATCTTGACATTTTATTTCTTATTTATAACTCTATAGCTATGACATTCTCCTCTTTATCTAAACGTGTTTGTGATTTTACATGTCAGTTTCATGTCTTAAATAAGCGCCTGAGTCATGACTGCAATCGGACTAGGTCGGATTTAGAAACGTTTCCATAACAACACAGCTCAAGTTTGAATTGAATGCCGTCAGATTAACCACAGCTGCACAGTGTTAAATACACAGAGATTAAATGTGTCGTCTTCTGCTTTCTGAGATCAATGTAAGATTTTTAGTTTCCATTCACAATGAAAATAAAAAACAGTCCAAATGACCAAACACCGTGAATGAGCCAATTCTGAGTTGTCAGATGATTCTATAAAATGTATCTTCAAATTCACAAAACCACAGTAATCTCCAGACCATCAGTCTAACCACATTTGAGTTTAGCTTTCATCCATGTCAGCTGCTTACAGTGTGAGTATCGATCTGGCCAAAGACTTCACCTGCAGCATGTGAGTAAGTCTCAACCTAATGTCTTGCCATGTTGAACTCTGCTTGGGCCCCGGTGAACTGTAGACTGGTTCTAGGTTCAGTTAGTTGGTACTTGGTACACGCTGCAAGTTTTAAAATCCATCACAGATGCAGTCTGAGAGAACAGACAACACTGTTCTTCCTTGACTCATTCTGCAGCGGTGACACTGCTCCTTCTGTGAACCAGGGGCCAAATATAGTGTGAGTTTTGCAGCTCTAAGTGTAATGAAGGACTGCCCTGGCTTCATCCAACTTGAAATGTACCCACTTTCCTTGGTTAAGGCCCATGGCAGGACTGTTCCTAATGGGGCCTACCCAACAAGGTTTGCAGTGAATGAATGCTCGTCTGTCTCTTGTTCCAATGTCTCCGCATGCAGCAATGTGGAATCAGTGCCAGTGACATCAAGAAGCTGGAGGACGCAGGTTTCCACACCATCGAGGCAGTGGCCTACGCACCCAAGAAGGAGCTGCTCAACATCAAAGGCATCAGTGAGGCCAAAGCTGACAAAATCCTCGTAAGAAACGGCAGTCTTAAGAGTGATTCATGAGGTCTGGTGCAGTACCAGGCTTCTTGTGGGGACGAAAATGGACACGGGGATATTTGATGTCGGTAGTGTTTTCATTAGATTCAGTGATCTATGAAAAGCTTATGCCAAAAGTGATGTTATTCTGTTGTATTTCACACCAAATTTGCAGATATGTAGCTGTCATTTCTCCAAAACCATTTTCTCAGAAGAAATCATGCTTCATGACCCAGTGCTTAGTTTTAAATAGTTGTTATTGAAGTTTCCAGAGGCCACACCATAATTTTAATTATTTGTACTGTGCCTTTCTGCTCACTTCTTTTGGTTACGGGAATCTGTTTGTGTCACACGTGCTGCTACACTGTAATGCCTTGGCAAATTCATGACTGCTGCTGTGTCTCTGTACATGTGCAACAAGAAATATACAGAAATTAAATCCAGATTTCCACTTCAGGGCAGTATTCAGTAGAACACATTTTATTGGGAAGCAGTTTGACTGTCTGGAGTTTATGAAATTCTGAGTCTGAATGATGTTGGCAGTCTGTGGAACAGTTAGTGCTGTATGTTGACTGCCTCTTTCTCTTCAGACCTGTAAGTTAGAATTTAAAAATGTAAAAAGCAGTTTGTGTGTTCAGCTCTATGTCTTCTGCTTTGTTAAAGTTTCTCTGTCAGCCACATAAAATGTTCTGTATTTAGTCATTCTGTAGCAACTGTCGGTTTATTTGTCCCTTCCCTCTCAGGCTGAAGCTGCCAAACTTGTGCCTATGGGTTTCACCACAGCTACCGAGTTCCACCAGAGGAGAGCAGAGATCATCCAGATCTCTACAGGCTCCAAGGAGCTCGACAAGCTCCTGCAGGGTTTGTACATCATCCACACAGGCAGCCTGATTATCAGTGCTTAGCTATGTAGGAAAACGGACTGTCCCAAGGTCCTGTTCTGAGGTGGACGCACCCCAGTGAACATTAGTGATACAACTCATGATGTGAAGGGAATAATTACAGATGGGAGGAGCCATCGGCTTGCTGCATCTGACTTGTGGTTCCTCCTGCAGGTGGGATTGAGACGGGCTCCATCACAGAGATGTTTGGAGAGTTTCGGACGGGGAAGACCCAGCTGTGCCACACACTCGCTGTCACCTGTCAGGTAGAGTCCAGACTGCCTGCAGAGAGAGACCGCCTCAGGGCTGTCAGGAGAAGTAGTATAATGGAACACGATAGCATCTGTTTGTAGTGTAGACTGCTGATAACATGCATCTTGCATCAGTTTTAGATGATAAGCACCATAATAAATATACAGAATAAAGTGACATACTTGGATTGGTTCTAGTTAGTATTGACTTGTTACTGTCCTCCCTGTGCACAGCTGCCCATTGATCAGGGGGGTGGAGAAGGTAAAGCCATGTACATCGACACAGAGGGAACCTTCAGACCTGAGAGACTCCTCGCTGTGGCTGAGAGGTCAGTCAGCACGTTTACTTTGCAGCTTTAACCATTTTTCTTCAGCTCTGAAAGATTAGCGCTCAGCAGTTGTTAGCCCAACATTGTTGCTCAACGCACCCACACTCTGCACTGTTGTAACACCCTTTTGTTGTTATTGTAGGAAAATGTTCTGTGAAAGGAAAAGGTTGGAATTATATGAAAAAGAAAATCTCAAAGTTAAAAAGTTTAGAAGGTTGGGGGGAAACTGGAATGTGGAAAGACACATGTACAACTAGACTTTACAGTGCTGGTCATTTCTTATACTGTCATTCAGTCTGTGTGCATCCCTTCATATAGAAGGAACACTGTTTAATGTCATGTGACCTCTCTCTGCTGTCAGGTATGGGCTGGTAGGCAGTGATGTTCTGGACAACGTGGCCTACGCCCGAGCCTTCAACACAGACCATCAGACCCAGCTGCTCTACCAAGCCTCTGCCATGATGGCTGAGTCCAGGTTAGGCAGTGCAAAGAGTCTGTGTGTGCTCCCACAGTAGTAACTTGTGCTCCACATGCTGATGTGTGTAACTACATAGAGCGTTTCCACATTAAATGGAGGAAAGTACCTGCTACACACTTACACTAATCATCACTCATCAGACCCTGTTTGTGAAGCTTTACTGGTCTATAAGGTGTGTGTGTGTGTGTGTGTGTGTGTGTGTGTGTGTGTGTGTGTGACCACTGCAAACCTCCTGTAGCATTAGCCACTATACGTTTCCATGTATTCTTGTATCAGCATCTTGATTGTATCCAATGCCAGCAGTTATTCGTGGTGACATGTCTGTATTAATATTCAGGATAATTGTGCAGGCTGTAGTGTGTATCCCTGCAGCTAACACACTCTCTCTCACTGTGTGTCAGGTATGCTCTGCTGATAGTGGACAGCGCCACAGCTCTGTACAGAACGGACTACTCGGGCAGAGGGGAGCTGTCGGCCAGACAGGGACACCTGGGACGCTTCCTGCGCATGCTGCTGAGGCTGGCAGACGAGGTAGGTAGGCAGCTGGACTGGGTGCGGGTGTCCTCTCAGAAGACCTCCTGGTTGTCTGGTGACATCATGTGCTCGGACTGAGCAAAACGTATCCCAGAATGTGGAGAGCCATTCAGATGTTCTGTTCAGTCTACACAGTCCAGATATGTGATCCATGTTCGTCCAGGGGGGTTAAACTGAGGTGTCTCAAACATGAGTATTTTTGTCTGCCTCAATCCTGTGTCACAACAGTTTGGTGTTGCCGTGGTGATAACCAACCAGGTGGTAGCACAGGTGGATGGGGCAGCCATGTTTTCGGCAGATCCCAAGAAACCAATTGGAGGCAACATTCTGGCTCACGCCTCCACCACACGGTGAGCGATGCAGCGTGTTTATATTCAGCCTTACACAATTGTTGGATACTTTCAGTTCATTTTTTAATAGACCTTGATAGCAGAGGAGAAGAGTGGGTACACTAAACGGTCAATCACAACCCATCACAGCAGCTGGGGTGCTTTGACCACTGCAGCTTGATGGTTTCATGGTTCTAAGGTGACACTGATTAAACCTGGTCTCATCTTTGCAGTCTGTACCTGAGGAAAGGCAGAGGAGAGACGAGGATCTGTAAAATCTACGACTCGCCCTGCCTGCCTGAGGCTGAAGCCATGTTTGCCATTAACGCTGATGGAGTGGGTGATGCCAAGGACTGAGCAGGCAGAGGCAGGAAAGGTTACTGTCACACCTGCTGACTCACTGTTGGACTAAAGTGTTGTGTCTGCAATGTTCACCCCCACTACTGCCTTCACACAAAGCCTCAGACTGATGTGTACTCAGAGACGAAGGGGGGGGGGGGCGCTGCATGTTATGGTTTGATGCGGATTGAGGCGGAATCAGTGAGATGGCGCCTTCTGGAGCTCAGCGGTGCAACAGCAAGATGGAGCGTTTAGTTTTCTGTAAACGACGGGCTCTTTCATACTGAAACACATTGCACTCTACTAAGGAAAAAGACAATTACATGATCAGTGTCTCATAATTATGACTTAGTATCTCTATAATAATGAGATCTTTATTGTGTAATTACAAGATCCATAATTACGAAGAAATTATAACATGACCGTAATTACAAGATCTTTATTACATAATTATTAGATCTTTATTGCGTTATTACGGGGAAAAAACTGAAGGGAAAAAAACTAAAAATGACCTCATAATTATGAGATACTAAGTCATAATTAGAGTCTCCATTCTTTATTGAATGCAATGTGCCTCTGTAGTTTCATCTATGGAGTGGTCAAAAACTGATTTTGTAAAGACTATTTAAAATAGTTTGTGTTTCTGTTAACTTTGTCTTTCTGGAGGTCCTGCTGAGTGCTGTCCTGACGTGTTTTCTGAGAATGCTGTGGAAACATTATTTTGTTTTGTAAAGCTTTACTTTAATGTCATGTCTCCAATGTCTAGAAAGCTGTTTCATCTCTCGCCAGCTACACCACTACTGGTTTGTTTGTCCTTCCCAGACCTTTCTGTATATAAGCTTCATAGCTAAATTCATTTGTTTTCCTATTAAACAGACGTGTCTCATTTGTCAGCATCGTCGTCATGAAGGATTTGTTTGTTTGTTGGTCTTCTGGGTGATCACACACGCACATTAACTTAGGAAGAATAGAGTTTAATTAAACACATTCAACTTTACAAGACATAAATACAAAAAGTACTTTATTCAACGTTATGTGTCAATGAAGTGCATATTAAGGTGAGATCAGAATAATTGAGGACATGTAACATAATATCCACTGTTACCTCACAGCAGTGACTGCAAAATGAACCTCAACTAGAATAAGTTAAAATAGAATGTGCCATTAACATGTTAATCACAAAGTAATATCTGCAGCTTCACTTTCACTTCAGAATAATAGGAATGCAAAAGCACTCAAAGGAAAATGAGGGTAAAAAATATTAGGATGCTGTTCAGTCACAAGAAAACAGGAGGCTCCATGCACTTTGTGTTTTTACTCCGACGGCTGCAAAGCTTCAGATTGCAGGTGGTGCAGTCCAGGTGCTTTATACTACACCATCTACTGGGGGTCGAAATGTGATTTCAAGGTTAACCTAAAGATTTGAGTTCTAAGACTGATATTCTCATCAAAATACTATCACTACGTCTACATGAAATAAGTCATTTATCACCACTAAACAAACACGTGTCAAAGAACAACTGCGATGGATCCAGCACCACAGGCTGAGAATAAAGAACTTTGAATCCATGGAGAGAAAGGCTCATTAGATTTATTTCTTGTACTGAGTCCCAAAGTCCCTTAAAGCTCTTAAAAAATCCCTGATCAAAGTGGATTACCTGCTCTGGCTGATAGTAAAACTGTGTTCCACTGAACCCTGAACCTGTGCAAGAGGCTTTGGTCCTATCAGTCCCCATGTTGGAACCCACTGCTCTGAGGTACCTCACACTCATTAGTCCTCTCCTCCAAAAATCGAACTAAAACCAGGTTGAACCAACCCAACTACAACGATAAAGGATCTTCCCTCTGGTATATCTAGCCATGCAGATCATTTTATTTGTCCAGGTTTGGAGATCTCTGTCTTTGAGATAAAACATGACTGGATACCACAGAGGGAAGTGAAGGGAGATTATATGTTTGTTGTGTAATTTGGGTGGACTGATCCTTTAAATATGCCTGTTGTTAAGAGATGGTGCTGAAAAACTAAACCTTCTACAAACAAATAGTTAAAAAAACATTAAAGATAGCATATACATTACAATATAGATACTGTCTCCATCAAGCCATATTAAAGTTTGCAGAAAATAAATATAAATCAATAAACTCCATTATTTCACAGTGACAGTATGACAAAGGTATCAATCTGTGTCATCGGCTGGGGCTCCATCCGCTGGATCTCAGTAGGAAATAAACTGTTCAGATTTTTCTGTCAGTTAAGATCAGGAGCTGAGCCTCCAGTTTAGACGTTTCTTCATCCTTGCAAAAAAAGAAAAGGCAACAATGAAACTAGCTGCGTCACGTGCACTTCCTCTCAGGGCTGTAAATTCAGACAAAATTCTCACGCAGCTCAATCTGAGAAATTCCTGCTCGGTTTGCTTCTCATTGTAATCTGCAGCACTGAGCTTTGTACACACCTCTCAATACTCACAAAGCTATGATATCGGAAATACTGAAATGCATTTGTGGTGAATATCATGTCGAAGTGAAGTGTGCTCTTACATCATTAGTGTTTGTGGGCATCTTCAGAGCCAGCTCCGTCCAGTTTGTGGCCTCGGAGATGTTTCCCAGATCCTTGTGACACTACGAGTCAACCAGCATGACGATTAGTGTTCACAGTCCTCACAGTCACAACCCCACCCCCACCCCACCCCACCTGTATGTATGGCAGCCTTGAAAACTCGAGTAATAATCACTAATTGTTGCTTGCCTTTATCCCTCTGACCTCTCTCCTGTTTGCTCCCTTTTCACTCTAACATCATTTAAAATCCTGTTTTTTTTCTGCCTGTATCACTTATAAAATATCTGTATATGAACAGATAGAGGAGAGTGTCAGTGTTCCACAGACATTCTGATGTTGTAATGACACAAAATGTACTGATAGTGGAAACAGAAATATATTGTTTTCCTTTTTATTATTTCTGTTTGTGAGGAAGATGGTGAGTTGTGAACTACAGTTCCCATCATGGTTTGGGCCGTACAAACAGGAAATGGAAAAGTCAGTGACTTAGGTGTGGACTATATTTGTCTACAGTAACAAATCCTTTCTGCACTGTAACCACGGATACAGACAATAATCACCTGGATTACTTGTGATACTGAAAAACGTTTGAGTCTGATGATGATGAGGCAAAATCTGAAGTTTTTCTATAAACATTTAGCCTAGATTAGTACAGCAGAGATACCGCCGTTACTGTCACAACTGATGGATGGAGGTAAAGTCTTTCTGTGGTATCATCTATGACATGACTGTGTGGGGTCAGCGGGTCTGATGGTTTACCTTGGCGATGTAGAGTCTCACGGTCTTGGAGAAACCTGGACTGAGTTCCTCTGCCTGGAAGTTCATATGATACACAAGACAAAGATTTAATATGTGACACATTCTGGTTTATAACCACGTGTCCATGTAGAAATAATCAATACAAAAGAAAAAGCCTGCTAAAGGTGAAGACCCGCACAACGCCAAACTAAGTTTCCCCCATTCACTGTTGTGGGTCAGGGGTCCACTGGTTAATGTGTTAGCACAATGCCCCTGGTTTGATTCCAGCCAGGAACCTGTGTTACATGTCATCAGCCCTTCTCTCTCCCTGTGGTGTCTGTGTCTCTGTACTGTCAGACCAGCAATAAAGGCAAAAGTACCATAACAAATATTCAAATACTTAATATTATTTAATATTTAAATCCATTTTTATAAATAAAACAGCAGGCGACAGGGGACTATTTTAACCTGAATGTATAAGCTTAACCAGGGCATACACTGCATCTGTTGCATTGCTTCTCTTTGTGTAACAATAGGTAGATATCTGTACGAACGAACAAATAAGTCAATATATAAAGGAGAAGATCAGCGCGGTTTCTCGGATTACACACACAAACCTACACAAAGGGCACAGTGTTTGCTAACGAGCACTCCTGACACTCCCACAGTGATTCAGGGTTCCCACACATTTTTACCAATGCTTTTCCATAATATTTTACCCCATATTTAAGTAGTTTAAAATAGGTAGGCCTATATAGCGATCACAGGGCTCAGGCTAGGGTCTGCCTCTCTCTTGAGCCACGTATTATATTTGTCATTCGAAAGCCAAATATTATTAAACACGCACTTCCCAGGCAACTGCTAGCGCTTGCTAACTTCCAACTTTTCAGCCGCCAGCTAGCTGCATACACCAATGTGTATCACATGATTCTAGTGACGTTTCAACGGTCACGCAGCGCAGCACTAGATTTTGAATTAGTAATACAAGGAACGTATTTTGCGTAATGTTAGACATGTTTTGGGATTTTTATGAACATATTTTAAACAATAACCAAAACAATATATATTCAAAATGTTTCCAAAACATTCTGTTAATTCCAAACCATTTCCAGGCCTGGAAAATAGTTTTTCTAATTTCATAACTTTTCCCGGAATTTCATGACCATGGGAACCCTGGTGATTAGTTTGTCTCCAGTGGCTGTTCCCTGTAGGACCCTCCTCTGGGTCTATACCATTACAGAGTTGAAAGGAGTAGGTATGGAGCGGATATTTAACGTGCAAAATCGGAGTGAAGCAGCAGGAATCTCCACAGTTAGTAATCTAGTACCTTGAGGAAGTTCTCAAGGGCGTCATGCAGTGTGGAGCTGGGGGGGCTCTGGTAGAGGGCAGCAGCCGCCTTCTTCTCCAACCAGTCCAGAGAGGCTACCTGCAGACACACAGACACACCACTGGACTGACGTGCTTGTTCACAGTATTGATGTTTGGATGATCAGGACTGCATCTGATGAGCCCCTTGTCTCACCTCATAGCACCATCTGCCCAGCAGGTAGAAACACATGGGCTCATCGTCTCTGAGGGCCATGGCACGGTCCAGATGCTCCTGAGTGGAGAGAAAAACTCTGTCACACACTCAACAAAAAAACCAAACGATACTCAGCATGTTGTGCTTTGTTACCTTCAATATGTGGCTGCTCTTCAGTTTGCTATGCATGCTCTCATGCTGGGAGGTCAGTCCTGTCAGCACAGCAAACCTGCAGCCAAACACAACCAGATATAACCAGATATAACGGTCACCGGCGGGGAGCCAAACCCTGAATGCTGAGTATAAGTTCAGCGTTTCTTACCATTTGTGACACTCAGCATTCAGGCCGTTCTTCTTCAGGGCCAACTCTGCCTCCTCTAGACCTGCAACACCAGCTCACAGTTCAATGACACAGCAGGTGGAAACAGTCCTATCCAACTGTCCATTAGCACTAATTGAGCAGAATATCTTGTGGCTCTCATGAGTGAGGTCTGTCAGTGTCTGGTTTTGTGGGGTCTAGTCCAAACTCCTAGGTCCCTTCAGCTGCTCGGGGTGCACTCTGTCTGCAGTGTTGTTTTTGCCACAATCTCCGTGGACATTGGGGTATATTTTGAAAAGGTGGACGATCTTCACACTGGATGGATACTTGCCAGTGTAAATGTAGCTGAACACTGTTATGATCTGCAGCCTTATGTCTTAACTAAAGTTTCTACATTCCATTTCTATGTGAAATCACAGAGAGAATTTGTTTTAAAGAAGTGGAAAGAAGCACACTGCTGGTGCTGGTGTATTTTCCTGCAGATTAAAGGGTCTAAACAACATCAGCATGGTGCACCAACATGGACGGTCTGGTCGTCGTCATGTTTCCTCATCCTGTTTGAGCCTGTCTGCTACACTGGCAGATAGGGTCTTCATAGTGGAGCACTGCTACCAATAAAACCTGTTCTCCATGGAATGAACAGGAGCATTATGCAGGTGCTCCTACCTTTCAACGCCCAGCCACAATTAGCTGACTTACCTGGGGTTATTCTGGAGGGAAATGGCAGCATGTGGAGCTCTGTGTGAGCCACTGAGCCATGCTGCAGGGCCTGCTAGCAGGGCCATTGTTGCCGTTCAGCACTTCCAAATGGGTTCGGAATTCTTTTTCTCTCCAATTAGGTTTGCTTTAATTTATTTCTGTAGAGGCTTCTTTGATTGGTTCATTCTGCCTTGTTTCACTTTGATTTAATATTCTGTTTGAGTAAAGACTCCATGTGATAATCATTATATAAGGGTGTGTGTGTGTGTGTGTGTGTGTGTGTCCATTACCTTGTTGTGCGTATGTCTTCTTCTCTTGTTTGTTCTCCGTGGACGCATACATATCACTGTAAGCCCGAGCCAGTCGCCATAGAAACTCCCTGTTGTCTCCATACTGCCAGCGCCGAATCAGAAAAACACCAGTCAGCGTTCAGGGCAATTCATTACTGAAGCACGTTACTGTAATCAGATTACTTTCCCCAACCGTCTTTGGTCATGAAACTAGCCTGGTTACTGACTGTTTTTTAAGACTACTGACGATGATGGAAGTATAAATATGCAGACCAGGTCTCAACTGTGTAGCAACCGCTGCTACCAGCAGGAGAACACAAGCAACTACTACTATCATACTTATTATCATAACTATAGTGATCCATCATGACATGACACAGTCTGTAATTTGTGGTACTTTCCATTTTGATACAGCTTGGGTTTTAGAAGATCAATCGTACAGACTTGGTACTTGCTTAATAGGAACCGACTTTCATAAACAGGAAGTTTTCATGTTCTATCATGTCAACAAACATGTGGACTGCTCAAGCCAAGCTGTTTCCAATGTTTTAAACCTAGCCAGTCAGAACTAATTACATAGTTTACATAAGTCAGATATCACACGTTGCATGATACATCAGTCAAACATGTATTCATATTCTATTACTAGTATTCTTGTTATTCAGCACTAACTTGCCGTCATGTGACGGTCGGACAGTGAGTCCTGTCCTGTCTGTACCTCTGCTCTGTTGTCCTGCAGCAGGTGAAAGCCTTCTGCCTTTAAACGATTGTCTCCTGTGTGGAGGATGTCGCTCTGAGCCAGGAGGAGAGCCAGCTCCCCACTGGGGACTTCAGTCACCAGCTGCAGCCTCCCCTCCTCTTCCTCCTCCTCGTCCTCCTCCTCCACCACCTCTTCTTCCTGGGAGTCTTCCTGGCGGAGGGTGAGGACAGTGGCACAGCTCTTGTCCTCCTCTTCCTCAGACTCCTGCTCAGGCTCCCGTTCACCCTCCTCTCTGTCCGTGTCACGATCAGTGTAGTCTGACTCAGCGTAGGCCGTCGAGTACCTGGGCAGACGTGGAGGATCATGGGGTTTTATTTTGCTGTTTTAAATGATTAGAAATGTGTTCAAGCAAAGTTCACATTATATTGATTTATGATTACTCCTGCTTTATTTTTCAGTCCTCTGCACATTTAAAGGATAAGTTCCCTTTCCTCTCTGATAGTGGGTTTTATTGGCTCACGCGCACATTCCTGGTACATTAAATCAACGTGAACGCTGAACTTATAATTACTGTCATTAATAATTTTCCAGAGCAGTAAAATCCTTCCTCATCTTATAAAGTACAGTCTCTTGGCATGTGAGAAGCCTTCAAACTCATGGGTCTGTTACTACACCCGGCCTTCCTGGACTGGATTTCATCGTCTCCCTGTTACCTGAAACCCACACCAACGCAGTGCCTTGCATTTTTTCAGCACAGTGCAATGTCTGTTCTAAAACAACCGGTAGGAATAAACTTTAGTCAGTCAGTCTGGTAGTACTAGCCACATATGGCACTATTTACCCTCTACTCTGTGTAGAGATTAACACGAATAAGCTGATTAAGCTTGTTAAGAAACCCATTAAAATGCCCCCAGTTGTATAAATCCTGGATCTCAGCCTGACCTGGTCCTGCACAATGTTAGCTCACTGCTGGACTCCCAGGCCAGTACTCCAGGCCACACCAACCCATGACATACCCTCCTTCACTGGTCTCTTCGAACGTGCTGGCCATGCCCTGGCTGGCAGTGAAGTAGATGGAGCTGGAGCCCGTGGAGTCAGTGCGCTCCCTGTGGACGACATGGCGCCGCCGACGTACCCGCTGATTGTCCTCCATTCCCTTTCTGAATGTGGGGGAGGGGGGACACACATACACACCAGTCAAACAACACAGACACCACCAACAGCCCAACAGAGTCCAGTCTGATGTTTCACCCCATCCTGCTCATTGTAACAGTCCGCTCTCTTAAGATGCAGCAGCTATGGCTTCATCCCCATTCTGTGGCTTAAAGTGCTCCTGTAGACATACTACATATTACATGGGCTGATGTTTATCAGCTCTTATTGTGCTATAGGTCTCTGACTTCCTGTCATCAGTTAGTAGCAACTTTCTCCACCATTTCTTAAGTGTTTCTTCTTCAATCAGAATATTGGCATTTTGATGTTTAATGTTTGCTGTATATTTTCATGTTTATCATTTATTATTGGGACAATGCTGCATGGTGTGTTTTATCAGTCAGAGATATCTGTAAAGTGTAACCAGCACAAAAACTATTTCCCTGCTGAATACATCAGACAGCAACACAGCCTTCTGAGGCTCAAAGTAGCTTTGATGAAAAGACTCCACACAGTTTGAGCACTCACTTGACATCCTGGATGATCTGCAGGGCGATGTCCTGCAGGCCGCCCCTCAGCTCAGCCACCTCTGAGCGCAGCGATGCCACGCAGCTCAGCACCTGGTCCAACTGGTTCCTGAGCTCCAGCTGCTGCTCTGGGGACAGGCCCTGCACCACTGCCTCCACTGCTGCCAGAGCCTGCTGCTGGGCCTCCACCTCTGGAGGGGGAGACAGAACGTGTTAGACATGTGGGTTTGGACTTTTGCTACTTGCATTTGCTATTTAGTTAATCTTGTACCCTGGTCCCTAACCACACACACGCTGGTGTCACTGCCAGGCAGAGGCTGAGAGCAGAACAGATCCCACCGTTACCCCGTTACCCACCCTGTGCATCCAGCGTGTCCCGCTGCAGCAGCGCTGTTCCATAGTCCACCCCATCAAAGAGCCGGGGAGCTGGCTGGGCCGTCAGCACCACTCTCTGGGCTTTCCTCCTACTGATCTCTCTGTAAATGATGAAGGCAATCAAGCCCACTCCGGCTGTAGCTCCCACAGCAAGCCCGATCAACCCGTTCCTTCCGAGCGGCGGGTTCATTTCTCCGTAGGTCGTTTATATCTAGAGCTAATGTCAGTTCCTAACAAATGCCACTTTCAGATGTCACCAACCTAACATGACTATGCGGTGACTCTCAGGATTCCACCCACATGACTCGAGAAGATAAGGTGGGCACGGGGCACGCTCGCTGTTAGCACGCTAGCCTACTGTCATTAGCCTCTCACTGGCTAATAACACAGCGACGACGTTTAATAAGCTTGACGAAAATATTGCAAACTCCTCTGGGACCTCACCGTCACGTTACACTCCGACGACACGTTTTAAAGAGAAGTGAAACCAGTCTGTTTACAGGATATCGAGAGGTTCGGATGGTAGTCGACTAGCAGAAGTGATGCTATGAAAAATGTATAACGCAACCTCGTCACATCAGCACCACCCGTGTGGAATGTTATATCTCCTAGCACCACCTACAACGTCAACGAGGCTGGCGCATGGCAAAATAACTTCCGGTTCCAATTTACAAAATAAAACGTGTTGACTGACAAGCGAACTGCAACGTTTGAAAGCCCATTTTCACCAGGAATATATATAACAAATAAATATATATACAGAAAGTGAGGCATTATAAAAATAAAAATACTTATGAATGTCTCAATTATCACAAATATTAGATAGTATGTGAAAATTATCAAACTAAATCTTAAATCTGATTTACTAAATCCAAGGTAGGCCTAGGCTACTTATTATGAGATACAGGTTATGTTAAAATTATAAGATACTAAATCAAAATGATGACTTACTAAGTAAAAAATAGACTTTCTCAAATGTATATATTTTGAAATATTAAGTCACAAGCATGAGATAGCATGTCAAAGCTTTAATAATTTTTACCTTCAGAGGCTCCAAATGCTCCTGGTTTGTGGTAATTTGACTAATTACAAATGTACCACTAAAGCAAAATTAAAAACTGAACTAGTAAGGGCTATAAGGTAGCTTCTTAAGGCCCTGGCTTATAAAGCCTAGTGTCAAAATCATGCTTTAATAGCTTCAATATTGCTGTTGATATTATGCTTACATGGTGCATATTCTTAAACAAGTCAAATCAACACAAACCAACTGACCTGCAGCAAACCTGAGGCCAGCTGGTATTGTTGAAATTGGGCAACATGTGTTGGGGGATTGTGTATGTGTTGTGCCTCATTAGGCCCCCCACCCCTTTTTTCCTCCATGGCCCACTAGTGGCTTAATCCGCCCCTGGGGATGATTTATTTGTGGTGGTTTGTGGTTTATTTATTAATAGAAAGTCATATATTAGAAAGTCGTGCTAATCGCATGGTGTCTCAAATTCTTTGCTTTAGGGGGGCATCCATGTTTTCAACCGATTCAACACTCTTCCTGTGTCAGCTTCTCATATGTGTTCCTAGCTGTGATGATCAGTTGTCAGGATATCATTTTTGCTTAAACTGATCATCAAGTAGTCAGTTGTGAGATACTACATGTCTGAATACTGACTGATAGGCAGGCAATTAAATGAGCTTGCATGTAAAAAGGAACATATGTCAATCCTTTTTTATAAGTCAGTAACCAGATCTTTATCAACGTGTCTAAAAGGTTTATTTAATTGAGTCAGAACAGGTTCATGTGTTGTCAGTCTCCAGTTGTGCCCACTGTCAAGTTGGAATACAGAGCGAGTACTACAAAATACTATTATATGTGACTATTATTATATTATTATATAACTATTCACGTCACAGCTATGGAAATAATAAATACACTTGTCAGTAATGGCTACAAATTGACAAATCTATCTTTGTTAATAAGGTTATCAGTGGGCAAAATCTATTGTTGAGAACATTCATGCTCACCTCAGATATGCTGGCCTTTCCTCTAGTGCCACCCTCAGGACAACAAGGACAAACACAGCCAGTACATTTTTCAGCCCCCTCCTTTTGGCTGTCTTTCTCTTTCATCATTTTTTTCCTATGATTTTTTAAAATCTTTTATTATGGGATAGTGTTCCTCCATATTTTGAGAGGTTAGGTGAGGAAGCCTGTAGAACATGCTGGGAAGACTGCATCTCCCATAATGCCATGGGAGTGGCTGGGAACCTCTGCTAAGCCACGAACCTGACCCAGATATGCGAGATAGACAATGGATGAAACTGTGTTTGTTTCTGTTTGCTGAAACTGAAGCGTACCAAGAATGTGTCCAACAGAAAGAACAATGTCATGAAGCGGTGAAGTCATGCAGCATGACAGACACCTGCAGGGAGGAAACAGAGGTGGCTCAAAGTCAAGAAGTGCTATGAGGGTGATTTGTTGGCTCCAAGTCCAAATCACAAAGCACCTCTGAATAGCAGCAAGTGAATGTTTATGATCCCCTGACCAGGGCTTCAACTTCACTTCAACTATGTAACCTTTGGCTCTCTCCAAAAGCCCACTATCTATTTAAACATATGGTTTTTGCATTAGGCACAGTAGGAATAAAATAAAGGGTTGTTCACAAATAAAATATTAGATGCCCATTTACAAACATTAGGCAGAACATTATGTAAAATATAAAATATTAAAAACAACAAGGACCCTAAACCTGACCCTTGTGGATTACCAGTTTGGTAGTGAACATCATTTTTAAAAGTGAAAATGTGGATTAAATGATTCTAATAATGTTTGTATGTGACGACAAGATGATCTGGTCATACAGGAAGTTGGAGTAAATAATCGACTGCATTAATAAGTAAGTAACCACATTTCTCTTGTTTGTTTAGAATCAGTGAGGCCAAGTGTTCATAGTAATAAAATGAGTCCACTGGATGATCACTGTGCACATCACTGTGTACGCTCTCTCTGCCCTTAAGGAAGCAACATGCAGTCTGAATAACACGTTGGCCTTGGGAATCATAAGATTAGATTGAAAAGTCCAAAAAGTTCTACTCAAGTTTAGACCATATAGTTTGGATTGAAACAATCTCCCCTGTCATTTCTCTTTAGTCTCCTAATAAATGAACAGAAACAAATACAGCACTGATTTTCCCTTTCTTACACCTGCATTTGGAATTGTCTGTGGTCTAATTGGAGCACAGTCTTCCATTAGGTCAAAGTTAATTGATCATAGGTTCTGGGTGAGAATGATATTCCCCTGAGGTATGCAGTCAGACCAGTCTGGTGTTTCAAAAGAGATGTAGGACTGGGTTGGCTGTTCCTACACAGGAAGTGCTCAACAAGTTATTATCTTGCACACACAAGATTTCATTTCATATCAATAATTACAGTCTACAATTTAAAAACTAAACAGCTACAAGAACTTTAGGTTCCTGTATGGAGCCCTGAAAGCCTGAAGATATATTTTATATCTATACAAGATCTATTTCTTCTGCAAACAAAATGATACCTTGTGCACACAATATATTAGGCTATCTTCTGCAAACAAGATCCATATCTTGTGCTCACAAGTTAATATATTGTGAGCAGATAAAAATATCATCTTTCAGGACTTGGGAGGGCTCTATAATCCCAAGAGGGCAGTGTAGGCTAAGGCTTCAACACTTTTGTATAGACCATTGGCCTAAATGAACTTTTAACTTAATTTTTGGTGTTCGTCAGTAGCTTAATTTTGAGGGGTGGGGACGGACCAGGGACCACTTTTATGACCACAGTACTTCCAGGATCTTATGGCCCGGTTGGGTGTCATTCGACTGGGGCCGTGGTCTACAGTTTCTGGCCGTCCTCCTCTGTGTTTCTCCGCCCTCTCCTGTTTATAAATGAGGCGAACAGCATCCAGCAGCCAGCGGGGTTAGCAGACAGCCAGGCGCTGCTGAATGAATGCAACATGGCGGAGAAAGGCAGCGAGCAGCCGCGGTCCACCCGCTCCGGGTCTCCAGCAGCACCGCAGTAGAGCTGGTTTGTGTGGGGTCAGGTCTCTGGATACACAGTGAAGGCCCTGTTTTCTTTCTTTCACACCACGAAACTGTTGGGAAGGAGCCAAGAGACGAATTTGAAATGAGCCAACACGCAACAGGTAGGAGAGACAAGTGCAACAGTACACGCGACCAGCTCCTTCATCCGCAGTGACTAATGTGGCGGTAAACGAAATGCTGTATTTCACTGTCAAATTATTAGAAATGTAGAATGTCTTCGCACATTCGTCTTAATCACTTTCTAGCCTGCTGCTCATCAGCCAACTTTTTCAGAGGCGGTGAGGAATCGGCCGGACCGGTTCCTCCTCCTCCTCCTCCGGTCATACAGCTCGGAGTGTTGAACATTCTTTCCATCAAAATAACTCTTTTCCTCCAACCTTCCAGACCAGGAGTCGGTGCAGGAGTGTGCCCCCTCCCCGCCGCTGCCTGCGGATCATGTGCTCAACTCTGGCGCTGTGCTTCTCCCTGGTAGCTATTAACACACACTGCTCTGCCTGTCCTTCTACATGCTGTTAAATGGACAGTACAATCCTGTGGCTTACACTGCATCCAGTGGCCAGCTTGGCTATGAATGGAAGTGCTTATTAAGACTTATAGAGGATTCTGGATAAAATATTGAGATTGACAACTATCACCTAAATTTAAGTTCTATTGGCAAGATTGACACCAAAATTAATTGAATTAAATGCCAGTGCATGTGCTGGATTACTTTGTCCTTAACTAAATCTGGATACCAGATAGAATAGTTTGCCAATCGTGAACCATGTAAATGTTAGACACTGTGTGTTATCTGTCTGTACAGGTGCTTTTGATCAACATGGCTGCCCTTTGATCATGTTCCCAGTGGACGGACAAGCCAAACTCCCCTCAGAACTCAGCAAAGCAGAAGTGGTGGACTTCATAAATTACTTTCTGTGTCTGCACAAGTACGTGAGTCAGTCGGGCTTATTGTGTGAGTGTGAGAGAGAGAGAGAGAGAGAGACTCATGGTTGGATGTTCTCTCTCCACAGTAAGAAGAAGGAGAGCTTGGCGTCAGTGGTGGCTGATCTGAGGCATGCCTCGCTCGATACCACCAGGTTCATCGCTGAGACTCTGCTTCTGCTTGAGGTACTGTCATGGCACAGTGCACTGCGGTGCCGCTGGGGATGCTGGCCTGCAGCATGTTTCCAGTGAGTGCTCTGAAACTAGATTTCCTCCACATGCAGAAAGTTCACCCACTGTAATGGGTCAAAACATGGATGGTCCTTTAGTGAAGGCTTGTAGTTAGTAGCCTGACCATGGATGTATCAGGAGAACTGGACTCTGCCTGTTAACTCCCATGAAAGTTGCTCAACTAACACATAAGCCAAAACATGTTCTCTCTTCCTGGCTTGCTTCCATGTTGAGCGGCACTCTGCACGACATCTCCCCCTGGCCTTGCCCGCTCGGTCCCAACAGCTTCACATGGGTATTACGTCACATGCAGCTTGGCTCTAGGCTCTTGGAAAGCTTTGAAAATATGAAACCTTCAGAGTTAAAATTCGTAATACAAAGAGTAATATTTGACCTTTCAACAGTTTACAGATGTCTCTTTTACAATGGAGATCTATGCGAAAAATGCTTTTTGGGCTGCAAGGGTTCTTCTGTTGCAGTACTACAGCTGGCAGCAGGGCTGACTAACAGTGCCCTATCCAGTTCTGTTAATACATGTACATCCAATTGACTGATCCTGAGCCCTGCCTCTGTACCATCAATGCACCAATCACAGCTCAGCATGAATTAGGACGTCAGTCACCTCTCTGCTTTAATGTCTGTGCTGTGCGCCTACATTTAAGCTGTCAGTAAGACTTAACGGTTCCCTGTGGACTTTTAGACCTCTAGTAGTGCTATGGAGCTGTTTTTCTATGAGGGGGGTCTCGTGCACACACATGAGGGTGATGTGGTACACACTCTGTTCTTCAATCTGTCCTTAAAGCTGCACTGGCTCCTGTAACTTTGCATGCCGGTAGCCATAAAAAGCAACAAGAGGTACCTGTAACATTTTCACGTGAGTGTCCAGAAATGCAGCACCCACTGCTCATTGTATTGACCAACGAGGAAGGCTCACTCACTGCTGGATTTAGCTCAACTTTAGGTTTGTCATTTCCTGTGGGCAGAGAAAAGTACGACTCCAACAGGAGAACTGAATTTGGGTCTGTTGTCCCGAAGAGAGCATCCCTCTCTGCTACAGAGAGGATAAGAGCAGTATTTTTCTCTAATAATCTTGAATATTGCAAGTTAAAGTATTGTACAAGTTCACTTCAGAAACCTGTAGGCTCAGGGTTTATGTGACACGGCAGCTTGGTGTTTGTGTCTGAATTATGCATGAGCAGGACTCGGAGTTGGTCCTCTGCACACAGCGCAGTGACGTGCTCAACTTGTGATTGCCCTCTTAACTAGAAGACTTCTATCATGCAGCATAAAGTTATGCAACATTTGTTGTATTGATTCAAAGAGCTGTAGTCTGAGCTGAAGTACGATACCAAGTGCGTCATGGCTGTGGTGGTCCTAGTGGAATTCCTCTGTGTGTATGTAGGGAGAAGGGGGGCGGGGGTCACATGCATGGTTATTTAATAGAAAAGCCTCAGTGAAATGCTATAAATGAGCACATTTATGTAGGGGATGCTGCATTTTTGGATCCAGATCAACTGTTCTCCACTCAAGCAGAAAAAATTTTATAGTTTCTGTGGTCTTAGTTGCTGGCCTGATGTCAGCATGCATAGCAACATGTTTATTCATTTTATTTTGTAATTACAAACTGCTGTCATAGGGAAAAACCTAACCCATAATTGCCATTCAGTCTTAATTTGTGTGTAGTGGTCCACCTGACCCTGACATGATGTGACCTTTGATATCTTTGTTTTTTTTATTTATTCATTTTTCTTTCCAAGAATGATGGATTTATTTTAAAGATGCATTCATTGATTGATAACAAGCTAACCGATGCACAGCCATCACCCTATCACTGGATTATACCCAGGAACAGCGCTGGGCTATGAGACTGAGGCAGAGCGTGCAACTGCCCTGAGGCCCACAACCCCAATTGGCCCAAAAGGTCACACTTTTACTGAAAGTCAGGAGTTTTTGGTAGTTTGATTTACTGCAGATTTGTTAAGGAACTTTAACACACCATAAAGTACAATGTCAACAAAGGCAGGTCCTGTGTTATTAGCTAATCTTGTAGCCCTGTGGAGGGGCCCTGTGTCAAAATGTAGTTGTGACCTTTATTATTTTAGTTTACATTGTGCACACCGTGCACATTTCTGAATCTAAATGATCACAAACAAACTAACTGACACACAGAAACCTTGGGGCCAGGCAGTATTATTTCAACATAGGAGTATTGGTGGGTACATATACAATGCACAGAGGGTGGGGGTGTAGGTGTAGTGGCCACAGTTGGAATTGCAGGTCGTGTGTTGCCTACTGACCACAAAGTCTCTTTTCTTTCCAAAAAAAATCATTACAGATTCATTCAATATAATTCATGTGTGGGGAGTCAGCAGAGGCCCAGCCAGCTGAGCCAGGGAAGGACCCTAGTGCGCATGCTCTGTGGGCCCATGAAGTGGAAGCCTGAGAAATGTATGGCATGTGCGCTCAGTGAGAAAATGTCCTTGATGATGTCATCAGGGTAATCTGGGCTTGGATTTGAATACTAGTTGTTGTTGTTGTTGTTGTTGTTGTTGTTGTTGTTTTTTTAACAAACTCTCGGTAACAAACTGAGAAATGAACATGTCTTTCAAGCTCCACACCTCCAGACAAAAACATGCTGTTGGCTGTATTATGGGTAATGTGGGGTCCAGTGGTTTTGGAGCTTGACCTATCCTCTGCTGCTTTTGACCGTTCTTTAATCTGTCCCAGTGGGTCCTTCAACTTTATGGAAGCCAAATACGTCTGATTCAGCAGCCTGAGCAAACCTCATCTGTCATGTGATTCAATGTTAATATAAAAAACTACTGCTATGCTAATTTATCTGTTGGCCTTTCTTTTCTAGCTGCACAAGCGGACAGTCCACAGTGTGTACATAATTCAGCCCAAAAAGAAGGATGTTCTCAAGCTGTTGCTGAAACTCCTGGCTCCGTCAAAGTCTTACTCTGCCTCTTTCAAGGTGAATCAAACGACACATACTGTACCCCTGCGTCTCTTTTAAATTTGACTTCAGTAGGCAACGCTGATCTCATCTTTTTTGCAGAAAGTCCTCCTGAAAGAAATCTCAGAGCTCTCCAACTACATTGACCGAAGCCAGCTAACGGTGTCGTTGGGCGGCTACCTTATTTACTGTCACCAGAGTTGGGTTGCCTTCATTAAGGTAATTTATTTTTGGAAAATGTCATACCTCTGGCAGTAGCTCTTCTCTTGACTGCGTCCATAAGTACCACTGGGAAAACTGTTAAATGTCTAGCAGCTAAGGCTAGTTTTATCCTTTATCCTGGCCGTGCGTAAATAATCATAACATTTATGACGAAGTAGGAGATGGTGTAACTCATAAATATTGTTGTAATCAGTTCAGAAACATAATGCAATGAAGCAAAAGTACGAGACATAAAGATCAAATCAGTGACATCTGCATCAGTATTCTCTATTCACCTATAATTATTCGACAAATATCCTATCATGAGCCAAGAGATGATATTAATATTCAGTAAATATATGCAATAAATTAGCATCCCTCCATAAGTCAACTATTCTGAGCAGTTCTGTTTGTGAAACGCATAACAGTGATTCAAAGCACAGCCTTTGAATCTTCTGTCTTATGATCAGTCAGAGGGCTTAACACAAAGTAACATTGTCCTGCTCTCTAAGCAGCTGGAGAGTGTGTGTGTGTGTGTACACACACAAATACACTCTCAGTATATTTGTGTGCTACTTCAGACGTAAGCAGTTTATCTGACGTACAATACTACAGCCAAAATATTTATTCTAACTACAGTAAATACTGTGTCTCTGTGATGGAGAGCGTGCTCCGCTCACTCCGTCAGGAGAGGTTTTCATTTGTGAATCCATTCATGAGATCCGTCCCAGTGGCCGGCCTCTATTGTCTGTTACCTTGGTGAAGCTTGTGCGAATGCCTCGCATAATCAGCTGACCTTATTAGCAAGTGAAAGGAGCCCCTCTTTCCATTACATTATACATTCAGTCATGTTCAACTGGGGCATTTGGCCACGATGACAGTGTTTATTAACTATGGCAGCTCTCTGCCTATAGGAGACCTATTTAGGATGCAACTACTCATTCCCCACTCCTCCTACATTTGAGTGTTGAGCAATTACTGCAGCTTCCTTTGAGCATCAATCAGAGCGGCTTTACAATCAGTCAGCCTGATTTATTACAAGAATTATAATTAGACCAGAAAGGTGAGTGTAAATCATGAATTTAAAACCCATGCTTAAAGCTAATCCAAAAAAAAATGGCACAATAACAAACCTAACATGGACCATCTTGGTCTTATTATGATGTGGCATTTTAAGTTGCCTCTGGCTCTGTGCTGCTGCTTGCAGGAGATTGATGCGTTTGTCCAGGAGTTCCTGTCTGTGGTCCAGCGGCTGCCCTCATGCATCTCCACCCTGCAGGCTCTGTCCAGGCTGCCACTGCCCTCCACCTTCAGCGAGCTCCAACACTTCTGCTCCACCAACGAAGCCAAGTTCCAGCAGCTCAGGAGGTCAGGCAGTGTGTAGTGCACACCCCTGTACCATATCTTTAGTTTCATGTCAAATTCTCTCATGGGCTAGCCTTCCTTTCTCAAAACTACAATTAATTGTGGAGTTTCTGAAGAAAGCTCCTTGTTTCTGGCCATTTAGAGACCATAAAGGAACCTGCAGAGGCTGCTGTTTCAGATACTCAAGTAGCCCACAGAAGGCCAGTTTTATTGTTTCTTTAAACAGCAAAATGGTTATCAGCTGTGCCAACACAACTTCACAAGGGTTTTCTAAAGATGACTTAGTCTTTCAATGAGATCATTTAGGATCATCTAACAGGAAGTGCTGTTGGAACAGTGTGGAGTGATGGTTGCTGAAAATCAGCCTTTTCCAACAATAATAGTTATTTGTGTCTAGACTGTATTTCTGATCACTGTAATATTGTGTGCGTGTATGTTTTGCTGTGCAGGGAGCTGGGGCTGGATGAGCTGCTGAGGCACTGTGAGAACGTGGTGGAGAAGCTGCGTTACCCTGAGAAGGAGCCGTGCTACCAGGCGATGGCTGGCACTGCCCTCTTCACCCACACCGCCTTCGACATGCTCCAGAACCACAGCAGGTACTGCAGGCCCCCAGCCCCCAGTGCTCAGCCACAGAAAACGAGTACTGCCTGCCTTTATCTTAATTCTCTGTACTAACACGTCCCACGCACACCATACAACAGTGTTGCACAACGCTAACATGAGTTTGACTAGAAAGGTTTTTGAAGGCTGAGAATGTTGTTGTTAATATACACAACTATAGCTGACATTTCTCATCAAAAGTGAATATGTTTGTGGCTCCACTACAGTATGTTATAATATGAGTTGATGACACCAGCTATTAGTTAAAGGTCTCTTTCTGATTTTACAGGATAACTGCAGCTGTGGACAAAGTGGAGCTGCTGTGGCAGCAGGCCTTCTCTAAGGCCCGTCTCCAGCTGCAGGTGTTCCAGCTGCGAGAGGACGCCCTGCAGGTGAGTCAGTGGACTCAGTTCTGGTCTCAGGGTGCTTTCACACCTAATCTGATAATGTTGCTGTGACTTGCTACTGTGATTAATTCTTGTGCTTCTCATTGGATCTTCAAGGACTTTAACTCTCACAGTCCTTCCATTAAAAGTATGGTGATGACCTCATGATTGTTTGAGACCTGTAAAATGTCTGTTCTCTTCTTATAGCAAGATAAGTAGCCATAGTTAAAATGTCAGACTACATCAATGAACTGTGGTGACTTCCTCTTACAGGTCACAGAGCAGATCGAAACACTTCTTGAAGACAAACTCAACCCTTATAAAATAGAGATTGCCAAGGATCCTGTGAAGGCAGAGATGTTGCTGTCTGAATTTGAGGCGTCCATTCACACTCCTGCTATGGTACTTACTGATGATACTTTGGTTGATTTGTTCTGTTCCTTTACTTTGTGTAATTTATATTCTTAGTGTCTTTTTCCAGCCTAGATTGGATATCGAACAGCAGTCATGTATCCACTCTCATTATCAGTGTGAGTACTGTTGTTCACTTCATTTGTAAACCCTCCTCCCCCCTCCCCACCAGGCACTTGTTCGCTGTGCTGAAGATGTGATCCACACGTTAGCGGAGATCCTGCCGTTTGATGGTCAGACCATGGAGCGCTGGGTTCTGGATCTGGAGAGGCTGAAGGAGAAACTCCACTCTGCTGAGCACTTCATTCTCCAAACGCTCAGAGCAGTTTCCAACTACCATCATTACTACAACAAGGCAAGTTTCCAGGGTTGAGGAAACTAAAATGTGGTGTTTTGCTATAGTCTAGTAGAGACTGTGGTGTCATTTCATTCATCATTTTTAACTAATTTCGCAAATAAAAATTGTAAGTAGGCTACAATCTTCTCCAACATGAGGATTTGCAACTTTTCTATAGCCAGGTTTCCATCTAAATGTAGCGCAAGTTTTAAGCGAAATTTGTGAAAATCTGCAAAAGAAAATGCAAATTAATGCGCATATCCATCTGCTAATGTTGTGCAATTATTAGGAGTTGGTTTGTCGCGAAACAGCCAGTGGTGCTAATTTTCAAGTCGGGTGTCACCACTGCAGAAGAAGAGGGCGCAACAAGACGTTATGAAATGAGCGCCAGTCAAATCTTAAAGCGTGAAAAACACTGTAGAAATCGTGCTTGGAAACATGGCATTGTGTTTGTAACCTTCTTCAAATGAATACATGCAACAGTCTCCTCAAATCTGGTGTGTTTCCCGTCTCTTCAGTGGATGTTGAAGTCACATGCTCTGCATGCATCTTTAGCCATTGCACTTTGTCGCATTTTGCTTTTATCGATACACCAACTTTTCCACCTCATCCAAGCGTAAAAACATTTTTTTTTTTTTCTGCTTTTCGTTGAGGTTTTTTATGCTTTTTATGGGTTGAACGCTCACCCATGGCGCATTGCTACGTATCCTGAACACGTTTACTGTTCCTCTTACAGGCCAGCAGCTGGTACGATCTGGTCCTCTGTGAGAACTTCCTCCAGGAGCTGCTGTCGGGTGTTAATGGAGACGGTGTTTCCACACAGAAGCCGAGGAGGACCTGGGGAACCATCCCTGCATGGAGGCTCAAAATGTCCACTTTCCTGAAGACGAATCCCCCTCCGGATATGGAGGAGCTGGTTCATCTGGCTCATCTGTCTAATGCCATCCCAGATGTTGAGGTCCAGCAGGCGGGCAAGCAGATGTCTCAGCGGTGAGAGAGCACGGAGTTTCATGGCACAAAGAGGTTATGAAGAGAAGCCTATGGCTGTCTTTGGATTAGTCTTCTGTAGAAAATTCTGCCTCCATGAAAAATGTCATTGTGTTCAGGTACAGCAAGAGAAGGCTAAGATTTCTTCAGATACAGGACATTCAAATAGTTTTCACCATTCCAGTTGCATTCCAGTCTGGATATTTTATCTATAAACTGTTCATCTGTGTATTTGCTTCATCAGCACGTGGCGATTGCTCCGTCATCTGCTGATCTGTTATGCTCTCATCCAGAGCACTTGTATAACTTGTTGTCCATGTTGGCTCTTTAGTAAAATTGTTAAGAGGATGAAGCAAACCTGCTGTTTCCAGAGCTTTCAATGACATTTTCCAGAAAATATTCTATATCATGATGTGCAATGATATCACGAGACAAAAATACATATGCATACCGTGATACACACTTTATCTGTAGCGCCCACTCCTCCTCCAACATGTTTACTACATGATCTGCAAAAATTGGCGACATGGAAAAGTGTGGCTGAGCAGAAACGGTGCTGACACAGACTGGTTTTCTGTGTGCTAAATGTATGCATCCCACTGCTGGGGACAAATGGTTATTGATTGATGTCCTTGCCACAAATATATTTTTCTGGGACTGTTAGACAGTCACTTTGACAGTGATATTTTTCTTTATCAGGTGCATGACCCTGAGGAAACTCCTAATGTCTTCGGGACCTGTGGCTGTCGGCCACCTCCAGCTGGCCTTACAGTGGCAGTATGAGTTGTTGCGGAGCAGCCATGTAAATCATTCCTCTGCTGGCAGTGCTACAAATGGAACTGCTAAGGACGGTAAAGACCTCACTAAACATGAAAGTGGTAAGGAAGCAGTCCATCTCCTCGGAGCGTCTCCTTCGACTGCAGCTTCTGGGATGGTGTCAGCTGAGGGCAAACCCCCCTCCCTCAGCTCATTTGACTCAGGCTTCGATGGAGCTGGGAGCAGTCAGCTGGAGGCCTGGGGGGGGAGGGAAGCAGCAGAAGGTCTCTCTAGATTAGCTGGGACCAGGGACTCTGTGAGACCTGTCTTGAGGCAGCCTCAAACCCACAAAGAGAATATCTCCAGTGTTTCGGATTCTGAAGATCACAGAGAGGAGCTTGACTTTGGCTCTGTGGGAAACTCCTCCAGGGCTAGCATCCAGATCATCCCCAAAGTAACTGTAGAGTCCCTCAATTTTGAGATCAAAGTGAAGCGCTCAGCTGCACTACCCAATAATCCTTGGCTTAGCTTGCCGGTAGACAATCTGGAAAACTCGTACACGGTTACCATTACACAGAACCCAACACTGCAACAGACAGACTTACAATTCCATGATCCCTCAGACCTCTGCGCTAATCCCAACCAGTCCAACAGGTCTCGAGATCAGCCCACACAGACAGAAGTGTTGAGCAGCACACAGCCCAGAGGGCCACAGAGCAGGGACTGGATACTACATTCACAGAGTGGTTTGGAGGATCCTGAACTAAGTCCCATTTGCAACATCCTCTCCAGCACCATTACAGATGGAAAAGACCGGTCCATCTGCACCACAGAGGGGATTCCCACTCTTCTCTGGGATTCCTATGACCTCCATGACCAGAATCAGGATGCTGTTGACGGGTAATGCATCGGTTTCAGAATTTGAATTCAGTGTGGATGTTACTTTTTCAAAAAATCAAGTTCAAATGAATTTAACTGCAACAATGTAGAAGGTGTAGGGTTCCATCCATTCGCGGTGGCTCCACTACCTCACTTGAGTGATGAGCTAACTGTTACTGCTAAGGTAGTTGCAGTTTACAATATCAAATTTAAGCAACTTCAACTCCTCCCCTGAACAGCAATTGTCCAATCATAGCTTAGCAGCTGTAATGGACCTTTTTCACAGCAGACATGTTGGCATGTTGCAGCAGGAAAAGCACCGGTGTAACTGATAACAGAAACCATTGAGGTGAGCTAGTTCCTGGTCCTGGTATTATGCATGCTGACTCACTGTTATGGCTTACTGGGACACTTGATGGAACTGTTTCACCTGTGCTTTTCCTGCTACGTCAAGTCAAAGTGTCTGCCGTGAAGAGGTCTATTACAGTTGCTGAGCTATGATTGGACAGTTGCTGTTCAGGGGAGGAGTTTAGCTAACAAATACGAGTTGATGGTAAATGCTAAAACGTACCTTAACAGTAGCACAAACAGAAGAGTTTGTAACTTAATGTTCATACCAGAACAAGTAAAGCTACTGCAGCAAAACTGTCAACTTTCATTCCATTTTATTCAGTCATTTTAAAAATGCTATTTGGTTACCTGCTAAAGATGGTGGTGCAATGTTAAAAGCACCATGTAAATGTACTAAAACTCTGCAGGTGTTGTTGTCATGCACTAATCATTACAGGAACTACTACTATGGAAAAATAGAAAGTACAACAAAGAGTTGAAAGCCTCTAAAAGCTGCAGACTGGGCCGTTAGTTCTCAGTGGAAGTGACTGTACATAGCAACGGTTTGACATTACAGGGAGTTATTTGCAAGTATTAATTTTGATAATGTATGTACTGTATGACTGGTTTGGCTAAAAGAAATTACACTGCAATTAAATGGCACGTTTCATGCTTCTTTTTCAGCTTGATGGATATCTCCCTAAAGGACTGGGATGTGAAGGAGCAGGAGGGTTTGAGGGAGGTGGAGAAGATCCTGGACAGGGCAGATGAAATACTGGAGGTTAGAGATGCACCATTTGAGTAAAGGGGTGGATGATTGCTGCCAGTAAGGGCTACAGCTAGTGATCATGTTCACTGTTCTTAAAATGCCAATCTCTTTTTCTTTATTTTTCACGTGATGTGAGCAGCATTCAAATAAACGTCTCGCTCTACAGAAAGAAGAACATGTTTTGGCTCAGGAGGCTGTCCTGGATGCCTTGCTGAGGTCTGAGGACCGGCAGAATCATTGGCCGCCGCTGTGGGACAGTGAGGACCAGCTCCCTGTGGTACGTTGAGCATACTGTAGATCAAATCAAGGATGTCAACTATGATGATGGAAGGGAGACCTTGGGCGACATATTGCAAATGGATTTTATCAATAGGGTTCAGCGTTTTTCTTTTCCTAATCTCCAGGATGTTTGATTTTCACTACATTTCCCAGAGATCAAAGTACTGGCCTAAGTGCTAAATTGCTAACTGAAGTGTTTTTTTTGTCTTGAACTTTGTATTCCTGAAGGTGGTGCTCTTTTTGATCTCTTTTTAACCACGCTGGCCCTCACTAGTCATGCCAGCTAGCGCATTTGTCTTTTCATTATTCCAAAAAAAGTAAACATACAAGGAAAAACCTTCATAAAGTGGCTAAAAGTTCAGTTACTAATTCATTACCTTGGTTGGTGGTGTTCAAGACATGTTTGTTTTGTTTTCGTCAGTGATATTTTAATCCAATCTTAGTTGAGCATTTAAAATATTTGTGTCTGCATTCTGAATCTTTGGTGTGTACAGTTACCATGCTTACAGGTATTGTTCTTGTCATTCACAAGGTCAGCTGTTTCACCTGTTTATAGCAGGCCGTAGTGAAATGGACTCCCTCATGCTAATGTTGCGTTAAAGTTAGCTTACCTTTTTGGAAATGTCAGCATGCGTGATTTTGTGGTTTTGTTGCCACTTCTTGTTAAATTTTCAGTGGGCTTGTGAATAAATCTGGTCCATAAATTAGTTACTTTTTCCTTTCAAGAACCGGAAACGTTAGCTAACTAACGTTATGCTAAAACGATGTAGGCTAACTAACGTTATGCTAACGTTACTGGCAGAGACATAACATTACTTATTAGTGCAAAAAGTCAAGCATTTTTTTTTTGTTTTTGAATTACCAATCAGGATCACACAACGTATGATTCTGCAGATGCATGCAGGTAGTTGAGTAGAACTTTGCATTAAAACAATAACGTTTGTCCATTTGTTGGCAAAAATCTTACTATATTTCATCCTAGTTTTTATTTTCAAAGGTAATTGTTTTTGTTGTGGGGAAAAAGCTTATGAACAGTTTTTTTTTTTTTGTAAGGTTTCACTGACAAAATGGTCACTGGTAGCCAAAATGATTTAATTAAAAACGTGCTATTACTTAAAGAAAAATGCAGCCATACAGTACAGACTACTGTTTGCATTTCACACAAGATGTTATTTTTACATGTGCAGTACCTGGACATACCCGTTTTAAACACTGTGCACTTACTGTATAGTTACATTGTTTAAGACTGGTCAAACATTAGTCATTATTGTCTGCTCTACCAGACTCTCGGGATAGAAACCAACAGGAGTCCCATTGTAAAGATCAGTTTCATTTGGGTACCTCTGCAACTTGTCTATAAACTACAGTTTATAGGCCCAGTGTAAACCAGCACTGTTTGTTCATTATACTTTATTTGCTTATGCTCATTTTTTAAGATGTCATCTAGTGAGCTGGCTGAAGCCGGTGTTCTCGGCCTCGAAGATTACCTTGTCCCTGAGGAATCTGACAGCCTCAGTGAACCCAGATCAACTGCATCTGCAAGTGAAACTAAGGCTTCTGAAGATGACTGGCACTGCACTGAAGCTGCCACGGGAGAAGATGCCTTTCACAGCAGGCTGGGCCTGCTGACCGAGCTGAGGAAAGTCCACGTCCTGGATGAGCTGATCATGGAGGAGAACCTGATGATCCACGAGCTCCGGCGCTGCAAAGAAAACCCCAGTGAGGAACTCTCGGTGAGCAAACCTTCGGACGTAAAGGAGCTGTCAAGTATGAGCAAAGAGAGGGAGGCTTTTCGATTACAACTGGAAAAGGAGAAAAGGGAGGTGGAGAACCTTGAGAAGAGTTTGGACGAAGAGCTTAAAGTTAAGAAGCACAAGGACAGATCTAGAAAGGTTGTAAAATGTTCTATAATGGAGAAGGCTAGAACTGAGAATAAGGAGGACCGAGCACTCTGTGATGAGCTTTTATCAGGTAGTTGTAACAGATCACAGAGAACACATTCGACATCTTTGGTCCAGAGCGATTCTCAGGCTCAGGATACCCGTCAGCCTGAAAATATTCGAGGAGTATTGGGTCCTGATGTTGCCAAAGAGGCTACACCACAAGACCTGGTTCAACTTCCACATTCCCAAAGTCAAGATCATTGCTCTGAAGCTGAGCCATCAGTATTTAATAGAACTACCTTAAATAGTACCCCTGATTTGAAAGAACCTCCTGAAGAGATGGGAATCCAACCTCAGGGATGTCTCTATGGGAAAGGATTAGATAGATCTGGTGAAAACTCTACCGTATGCAAACCTGAAGCTTCTTTAACCCCTGAAATGAGGCCAGATGATGGAGCGTTTGACCCAGGTGGAAAATCGCACCTTCCTCCCGTGCCTAAGCCAAGAAAGGCTTCTCTTCCTGTGAACAACAAGCTCGCAAAACACGAAACTCCTCATTCCACAGAGCCGCACAATCCAGCTCTGTCCTCAGTTGCTCAAGATCCCAGTTTTGTGCAACTTGATCTACAAGATAAACCACTTGATGCACTGCCAGAGGATGTGACTCCAGCCATCAGTCACATCTTTGTTCTCAATCCAAATGTGAAGGAGCACATTAACAACAACAATAATAACCACACACTCCCAGAGAACTGCAGGGTGTCAGTGACCGCTGAAGATGAAGAGGATGCATCGCTGGTACCTGCATGTTTGCTACAGACAGATGTACACCCAGCTGAGGAACTCCAGACTCCATCTCCTGCAGAAGAGTGCCCACATCAACAGTCAGCCCCTCAGCTCCCTCCTGACCAGCCTCTGGAGTCTGACCCCAGTGGGAGAGATGAGCAGAATGAAGACTTGCCTGATGGTGTTCAGAGCTCTGAGGCCACGAGGATATCCGGCTCTGGGACACGTGGGATTCAGGACAATCTTAACATCAACATGAGAGAGGTACACTATCTGTGCTGTACTGTAATACGTGGAGTGGACGCTTTTTAAGTTGTGTTCTTTATAGGTTCCTACATTAAGAGCCTTCATATAGATCTTTTGAATATATCTCACATAAAATGAAACTTAACCTCAGTCAAACAGTCGAGGCCATATTTGGCTCTCTTACAGAAACTTGGTAGTAACAGAGAAGCTTTTCTTAAAGATATAGTTCAGTCAGGACGTGGCTAACCCAGCATTGTTGTTCATTTGATTCAAATCGATTTATTTTGCATGATGTGATTGCAGATGACAGATTTTAAGACCCCCATAGTACTGGATACGGGGTCTGGTTTGATGAAAGCAGGATTTGCAGATCAAGACCTCCCAAACATTATATTCCCAACTATTATTGGAATGCCAAAATATGAGGTAAGGGCGTATACTTAATGTGTTACCACTTGTTCTCTACAATAATGCATGGTAATAGTGATGTGGCTTTGCTTCTAGCCAGCCTTTCTGAGCAGACGTTTTATCTTTCATCTTTGCAGGAAATAATGAATGGTAACCTTGAAAGGGAGACCTACATTGGACATGAGGCTCAGCACATGAGAGGGGTCCTGGCCCTGAAGCATCCCATAAAGAACGGGATCATTTGTAACTGGGATGAAATGGAAAAGGTAAGTAGGAATGCATATGCCCGACCTATGAGATGTCTATGAAAACAATTTTTTTTTTTTTTTTTTTTGAAGATGAATTGGCTTTCCAAAGTTGCAGTTTGATTGACGTTCATCAATGCATGTACACTATGGTTTCCTGTTCAGTACATATACTAACCGCAAAAACTATGGCAATTAGTTTGTTTTAAAAAATGGACTGTTTTGGTTTTAGATTTGGCATTACACGTTCCAGCAGCTGTGTGTGGATCCAGAGGATCACCCTGTTCTGCTGACCGAGGCAGCCATGAGCCCCTTGGAGAACCGTCAGCGCATGGTGGAGATCATGTTTGAGTGTTTCAGTGTTCCCTTCACCTACGTGGCCATGCAGGCAGTGCTGGCACTTTACGCAGCAGGGAGATCCACTGGTAATGTGGTCAATTGTCTTTTTATGCATTTTACTCATTGTGTTGGATAGATGCTCATGGATGATTACTTAATGAAGTCATAAAGTGGAAATGTGTTATATCATTATTAGGACTTAATAGCACTTTCTAATGTCTTGGACTTCCATCTGTCTCATCATGGCATGTTCACGCTGCTGTATTAAAGTGTTGATTGTTGTAGGTGTGGTGTTTGACTCTGGAGACGGAGTGAGCCACAGTGTGCCCGTCTTTGAGGGATACTGTCTACCTCATGCAGTGCAGCGCTTCCCTCTGGCTGGTGTAGATGTTACAATGCATCTTAAAAAGGTATTCACCAACACTTGTCTTTTTTACAGTTTATGGGCAGTGATGTCGATGGATAACGCTTCCAAGCGGCAACTTGGGTGAAGACATGGGGTCAAAACTTAACAAAAACTAGATAATTTAGGTGAACATGCAGGGGCGGTTCTAGGGTCAGTGCAGCTCCGGGGCTTAGACCAGAACTTTTTGAATGAGTCTGGGGCTGTGCTTCCATTACTAAATATTGCTATGATAATAAATAATAATGATAATGAAACGATTCAAACACATGGTTAAACTGTCAAAATATAGAAAAAATCAAAACAGCTATAAACAATGTGAGTAATTAATTCTAGCCTGATACTATGACTGAACTGCCATTTTTTTAATTTCACTTTGCTCATTTAAGATGACATAACCTTAATACCTGCTTCATGAAACAATAAATCCAGCACCGCCGCTCCCTTTTGTGGACAGGTGCCAATATTGTGCAAGTACTGTGGCTCTTCAGTAAACTCCTGCCTGAATAAAGTCACTATAGAACATTTAGGCAATGACAAAAAGCCATCACTATGTCTGAAAAGAGCTGTAGACACACTATTGGACATGGACAGCAGTGTCTGTTCTTTGTTGGTGTCGTGTTGCTGTGTGGTGTAAGTTAACCTGTAGTTTAATGTTCTGCACCCTCAGTCCCTAAATTGACCACTTTGCTGTGCCTGTGCTTAAAGCTTCTGCAGGAACAAGGGGTGTGCATGCGCACCACAGCAGAGATGGAGATAGTGAGGGAGATGAAGGAGAAGTGCTGCTGTGTGGCTCTCAACTATGAAGCTGAGCTGAGCCAGGGGGGGTCGTCCTGCAGAGAGATGTATTACACCATGCCTGACGGACAGACTGTCACTCTGGGCACGGAGAGGTTCAGGTAACTGTCTGCACACCGTGCCCTGCTGTACATGGACACTCAGAGGGGTCCTAAAGGAAATCAATATTAACACTGGAAATTTGACAACTTTCTTGACAAATTTCATGTTTTAGCATGTGTTAATAATAAATCCCATTAGCCGTTAGGATGGGAATTGACTAGCTAAATGACCACCCAAAAGGAGGTCTATCATGAGCACGAGACCTCCGGGAACAGTACAGCCAAACAAAAGTCATGTACACTGTTGTTCTTGATCAGTGTATTTGCTTTTCAGTTCCTCTGAGATTGTAAAGCTTATGTGGAGGTACTTTGCTTCGGGGTCATGGAGTACAAGGCATTGCCATGACTTTTAGTCAAAACAACAGTATTACGTCTTTGCCTTTTTTTAAAGAAAATGAACTTCCATTGCAATAATCACTGTAGTTGGGACCAGAATCAATTGATTGTATAATAAAGTGACTGTACGTATGATTTACTAATGTAAAAAAGAAAAGTTCGAGTTGTAACTGGGACGTGGTTAGCCTAGCTGAGCGTGATGACTGGAAGCAGGGGCAAACAGCTGGCCTGACTCGGTCCAAAGTGAAACCTCTAAAGTTCACTCATTAACACGTCCTATGTCATTTTTATTATCTGTACACACAGAGAAATGTAAAGAAGTCGTTTTTATCCAACCGATTGTTCAACAGCCAGAGTGTTGATCATTCAGGCAATTAATCTGGCGTCGTGATGCCCCTCAAACTGAACATCAAACCGCAAGTGATCTGGCTGAAACCGATTCTAAAATAGTCGGGGGGTAACCAGTTTGGGGCTTAATCAATACCGTGTCTCCCTGGCTTTAGTTTTCATCTTCAGATCCAGAGTACCAGAGAGCCTTATCATGCAGGTGCTGCACACATGTCAGACTGTGGAGACAGGCCAGCTGCCTCTTATAACAGACTACTCAAATAGGTCTACCTCTCCCCCCTGTTCATCCAGGGCCCCTGAGATTCTCTTTAAACCCGAGCTGATTGGACGGGACCATTACGGGATGCACGAGAGCGTCTTCAAGTCAATCCTCAGCTCAGACATTGACCTGCGGCGCTGCTTCCTGGGAAACGTAGTACTGTCAGGTAACAGTTGGCTTTTGTTAAGGTGTTACACAACAGTCTGAGATGCACTTCAGCTGTGCCACTAAATCAAAAGCACAGCTTGCCGTGCTTTATGCTTTGATTTGATTTGGTCCCGTTTTTTAGTTAATTTGATCTTTACCAAATGAGTTTGTTTTTAATCCCTTGCTGAAGGCGGGAACACTCTGCTGCCTGGCCTGCCTGAGCGGCTCCAGGCTGAAATCAAAGGGCTGCTTCCCAGCGACATGGGGGAGAGTGTTCGCATCACCAGCCCCAAGGACAGAGACTTCTCCGTGTGGAGTGGAGGGGCAGTACTGGCCAACCTGCCCACCTTCAGCTCCGCATGGATCAGTCAGGAAGAATACGAGGAGTACGGGCCGCAGATCGTCTTCAGGAAGTGCTTCTGAGACGGCCTGCTGGACTGTTTAATGTACCACTCCCCTTTGTTTCACCAAGTGCAATATTCATCCAGCTCTAATACAGTGCCATGGACTGGCCCCTTTTTTAAATATTTGTCTGTCTTTTTTATGTATTGAAGACTTTTTCTGTGGACTCACTTTCACCCCTGTCCTCAGTGTGGATCCTAACTCATGAGCTCTTACTTGACACCAGTGGGTTTCTGTTGACCTGCTGCTCGCTTTATGCCTCATCCACTAAGATCCACCAACATGGCAAGGATGAAATTGGTGTTTCATCATCATAACATTCCATTCCATTCAGTCGATGTTATTGTCCCTCAAGAACCTTTAACTGTGTCTTAATTTTCCCATTTTGGGAATGTATTTCTGTGTCCCGAGAATTTAAGTATATAAATGTTTGTGGTTAAGGGACTAGAATTGAAGCTGGCCTTTAATTGATGTCTGCCAACTTTGTTTCCAGAATAAGCAATTGAGGGGCATAAAGAAAACTCAATGTGCTGACTCCAAATATATATGAATCTAATATCAAATTATGATATACAATTTTTAAAGTAAATTTGGTATAACAAATGATCTTTGTGTGTTGGACATGGGGAAAGTTGCATTCATTCTGAAATTTCGATCAGTGCAGCTGTGCAGTGTTCACAACTAGAGTTTATTAAAGCAGCATTAAATGATCTTTATGATGGATTATTAGGGCTACTGTTCTCATAATATTATGATTTGATTTTCAAGTAAAATTCTTAACTTTTTCCTCAATTACGTTTTTGTCATAACATTACAAAAAAGACATTTTTTCATAATATATAATATACTATTTCTTTTTTCTTTTTTTTTTTTTTTTTTTTCCTAGCATTGGCCCTAATACTCATCAAATATCATGACTCCAAAATCAAAACAAAAGCTCATGAATGTTTCCAGTTGCTGCTCTAATGTGACCTGGAGAGGAGGAAAGTGGGTTTGTGGGATATGAAGTTTGTATTGTAGAAAACAGTTGGCTGAGTCGTGTCTCTCTAATGGTTGATTCTCCACCTGATCTGACTTCTGGTTAGTGAAGGTCAGTATGTCGTTGGTAATAATGAAGTGACAGCAGTGAAGTCGAGTATTGGTCTGGTAATGCCTATCACTTCAGTGCAGTCTGCTGAAGAAGCAGATGGTGTTAGATGCTGCTGTGCAGGTATAGTGTTCGTCTAAAGTTGAAGTTCTCTTTATATTTTCTATGAGTGCAGTGTGTTGCCGCCAGTTTTCTTTGTGTTTTTTTGTAAAGTATCGTCTGATCTGAGAACATTGGTTGTGTGGATTGAATACTTGCACAGTAGTGTTGATTTTTGTGAAAGGTGTTCCAATGGTGCCAAAACTGATGCATTCATCTCATTACCATGAATTCTGAAAAACCCTTTGTCAACCCTACATATTTATACTTCGTCCACTATTTTGAATGTTATTACTTTTGCATGAAATTATTTTGTTGCATGTAATTTAGTTGCACCTTTTTTGCATGTACTCCGTGTCTGCATCTTCTTTGTATTTCTGCCTCTCTGAAGGCATGGGGTTGTCATGTGACAAAGTTCAGCTCTTAAATGGAAATCACCATGAAATGTGACAGTGAGCCTTTTATGTAAAGGCAGAAATGAACTGCTCAGTCTGCCTTTTTACTGGGTTCTTTTGTCTGGGTCCCCTCCTCCTCTAAATGCACTGGAACAGTCTGGACTGAGTCTAGCAATGTTTCACCCAAACCATGCTAATTATGTCATGTCTGTTTTTATAATAAATATTTTAATCATCATTCTTTTTGTTGTCCCTTCTTGTTCACAGTCACAGATCTCATTGAACATAGTGGGCTTAATAATACACAGACAGTTCATGAGTATTTTGCACTGTAGTAGCTGCAGTAAATACATTCCTTTGCCTAAGCAGGAAATCAATGGGGAAATACTCCAGTTAGAATGGAATTTATACTAGTCCTACCACATGCTTCTGGTGGCAAATATTGTAATGTTTAGGTTAATAGCTGATCTCCACATTTAATACAATACATATACATGTATTAAGCCAAAAGGATTGGCTTACAGTTTTAGTGTCTAAATGTGTAAAGTGTCAGAGCTACCTCACCATGGATGGATGGACTCTGCAGGTACTGAACTGGAAAGCCCTTTAAAGTTTGAGTGATTGACATAATAAAGCACGATTCAAACTCAATAAACACAGCACTGTATGCAAAAGATTCTATATTACCTGAAAAGTAAGAACATTGAAACACTATATTGATGTTACACTGTGTTTAGCAGATTTACTGACAATTTTTATGTTTATTTTATTTATTTCACTTTTTAAGATTCCAAGGAAAGTAAAACAGGCCATCAATGTCTGAAATCATACTGCCAAACAGGACATATAGTTACTGTAGTGAAGTATTATTATTATTATTATTATTAGTCTTGTCATGATATTTAATTCACCTTCCTGTTTGCTTAGTTGTAGCGCGCTCTAGCGGACACCGTCACGTAATCCACCCATGGTTGACACTGTTACTATGGCGACCGGTTATCAACAGGCTGTAGTGTCTGTAGCTGGCTGTATCAGTACTTAAGATAAAAGTTACTTTCTGTCGGTAGAAATGTCTCGAGCTCACGCAGAAAGCGTGATTAAAAACATTATTCGTGAAATAGTGCAGGAGTGTGCGGTGAGAGGACATGCGGTGTCGGACACTTTGGCGGCTTTCATGGTCAGTAACCAAGTTGAGTTAACCCGGGCAACCTGCTGCCTGGCTAGCTAACAGGCTAGTTACCGGTAGCTAGCCGGATGTTAATGCTTCATAGTTCATATAGCAAATAGCCATGTGTTAATATATATGATACAAAACAGTCAAAAGAGTAATTTTCGGAACTTGTTGGGAGTGAAATATTCTGCTAGTTATCCTTGAACCCAGCCATTTTGGACACTGCTGCTTTATATAACTACTGAAAAATTCTCAGGTGAAGGCTGTTGTGCTGGACCCAAGAAACGGGTTTAATGTGGATCGGATGCTGACCAAACAAGACATCCAGAGACTTGAAGAGGTGAGTTTACCATCAGTTTGGTTCTTCCTGCATTATAGGTTTTGGAAATTAACCCACGAATTTTTATTTGTTGAAATTAATTTTGATGTTGTTAGACTGAGCCAGCATACTAGAAATATTCAACTAATATAATCACGTTTTACATTTATTTTGTACTCAGTTACACTGTAGTATTGTGGACGTTATCCCAAATATTTAGGAATGGAATGAGTTTGTGTCTTATGTACCAGGCCAGCCACAGCCAGGGATTTAGAAATGCTGAGGTCATGAGGCCAAGCCCCCACCAGAATATTTTGACTAGACACCACAAATCAAATCTACTCAAGTCTTTTAATTATTTAAATTTGTCATGTTCTGTTTATTCAATTAACTGTTAATATTGACTGCAAATGTTGTTTCCCAACTTGAAGATGTAAAGCATTTAGATTTAGTTTATAAACCTTCTCCATGCTGCCAGGTATAAACTCTGGTGCAGAATGCTGAATTCTTATTGTTAGTCTAAAAGTGGTTTAAAAGATTGAAAGAGATTGAGTTTAGAAACTATTTGAATCAGCCTACCAAAACATAGGGTTAGTTTTTATTTGTAGAACGTAACTCCCTCCAGGTTGCAGAGGTACAGGAGCTCAGTGTCAGCAGCGGCTGCAACGGCCCTGCTGGAAGCAGCACAGTGTGAATACTGACCCTCAAAACCCTCCTTGGTTTGTTTCTGATGTCCATCTGCAATATTTCTTACAGCTGTGTCTGGAGAAACTAATGGAAAAGTGCAGCCCGTCCCTGGACACTATCAAAATGCAAGTGTATTTTGATATGAATTACACCTCCAGACGTAAGTGTCACTGTATGAAATGACATCCTCATGCCCTCTGTTTCCAGTGGAGAAACTAAAACCAGAGAATATTGGACATTTTCCTTGATAAATGACTTCAACGATTCATTGATTTTTTTCATTGTTGTTGATTGATTTTCTGTCCATGGACTGATTGCACTCTGTACAGGACTGTCTAGCAGATGTCCAAAACTAGATGGAAACATTAAACCCGTATCTAAAATTAGATTCTGACTTAATTGATCAAGTCACTTTGCATGTTCAGTCTTGTTTTTATCAGTTTGGGACTATTGCAAAGATTTAGCTTTAAATGCTCAGACACTGAACCTGTCATACACACCTTCATTTGGTCATGTTTGGGTTATTGCAATGCTCTTTTCACTTGCCTGAATCAATAAGCCACAGACCGACTTCACACCATAGAAAGTGGAGCATGTTACACACCTTTTAGCCTTTCTACCCTGACTGTCTGTTTGTTTTAGACTTAATTAGAATTGTATCTTGTTAACTTTTAAAGCACTGCATATTTACACTCTGTTATAATGTCATGACTAAGCAGGTTCCTTGTGTGTTTGTGCAGGTGAGTTTCTGGAGGAGATCCACCAGGTGGCGGAGTCCAGGCTGAGCCCAGTGAGCAGAGAGATCACAGACAGCAGGGTGAAGATGCGGGAGGAATTAGACGCTTTGTACTGTAAAATCACCACCTACATCCTGCTGCGCTCCTGCATGGGCTCACCTGCTGATGTCAACACTGTGCAAGAGGCTACAGGTTTCACACTGACGTGTTCTTTCAGTTTCTGGGGGACTATAGTCAGTTAAAGGGCCGTGCCACCCATTTTAACAACTCACAAATGATGTTCCAGTGTCCCAGACAGCATGGGCCATGTCTGCAAACTCTACTAGTCTCTCCTAAAGTGTATCAGCCAACCAGTGAACTCCGCACTTTGAGCTGCCTCTGAGGTTTGAAAGCAGACGTTGCCTTGTAGACAATAAATGGCATGCTCAATGTTAAATATTGAATCATTTCACTTTAATTTACTTGCTAGCTTTTCTGACAGGTATACACAACTTCACACTTATTTGGATGTAGCAACTTACCCAGAAGTCTCGTGCTGTATGTGTAAATGTATTGCCTGAACTGTCTGGGGCACGAACATGTAAGTTATTTACGTCAATGGCTGAGTTCTTTGCGAATGTTAATCTGACCTGAATGTTTGCTGTTTACAAATATGGTCACCCCCACTGCAACAAATATTGTTGACAAGCAAGGTACACTTCATGGCCAAAGGTATGTGGACGGACCTGTCCACCCAACATCAGTGTTGGACCTCACTGATGCTCTGGTGGCTGAATGGGAGCAAATCCCTGCACGTACCTTTGGCCATGCAGTGTACACTGTTGTGATGATGATGATGATGATGAGTGGACTGTATCTTGACTCTTGATTTCTCCTCCTCTTCTCTTGTCTCAGCTGCCCTGCAGAGCGTTTTCCCTCAGACTGAACTGGGAGCCTTTATGGTGCTCTTAAAGAGGGACAAGGAGCAGCAGCTCAAGGAGCTCACCATGATTGTCACAGGGATCAGACTCTTCAACAACGCCAGCAAGAAAGAAGAAGAGGAGACTGACCTCCATGAACTAAGTACAGCACACCAGCCTACTGACAGAAAGAGCATGTTGTGTATTGTTATGAAAAGTGCTATATGCATATCAGTGTGGTGAGACAATGTAATGCTCAGGCACATTAGCAGATTTGACAGATAAGGTGCTTAGCAGGATATAGTTTTTATGTAACAATACCACCTTCTGAGTAGATCACTAAGTGGGGCTGGCTAGTTCAGTGAACTAGCCCCGCTAACTGAGCAGGTGCAAAGTCATCCCACAGCAACCAGGGTGGCAGCATTCAGTGTAGAGTTCACTGACATTCATTAGACCATTACTGGGAATTGAGAGGGCAAGATTTTCTGGAGAACACCTCCCATGTATCGCTCTCCATCACAAATTTAGCCTTCAGCATAGAATACTGTAACGTGCCACAATGGACAGATTATCAGAAAGGGCCCCTGGGCACAGATGCATAAAATTTCAAAACATCAAACAGAATTTAGGAAGTTGTACATCATTACATATACATTATTATATAATGTATATTATGTATATATGTAGCAAAACAAGAGATCCAGACCTCATCATTTAGTGTGTCTACAATATTAGAATCCAGTCCATAAAAGTGGCTTGTTTATTGTGTCTCCAACTACAACATCAGATTAGGTTATCTTCTTCACTAATGATTAATTCTGCATTGGGTAATTATGGTACTTCCTTTTACCTTCTCTCCACAGTGCCCACCACTCTTAATGAAGCTCTTCCAGTCACCAGTAAAAGCATAGAGAACGAGCTGAGTGTATCACAGAGTTTGGCGTGGAAGTACACAGCTGTGCTGGAGAAGCTGACGGACCCTGACGGTCCCCCTGGAGGATGTGACGTGCCTATTGTCCTGCTCAGACAGGCTCTCTACAACGTCAGGCAGCATGAAGCTTTCCTCAAAATGTTACTGGTGATACTGGTTTGCATGTAACTAACTGTGTCACTAATATAATGTGAATTTGTATAAAGGCAGGTGAATTCACGTTTTATGTCCAGAGTGAAATGCGTAGTAAAAACTAAATGTGTGTTGTCCCTTCACCACCAGGCTGATGCATGTTTATGTGCCAGGCACGTTGAAATCCTGCAGACTGAGCTCTCATCACAGATAAAGCTGCTGAAAGAAACTGTGAAGTCAAAGACAGCTGTGCCCACTGCAAAAGTTTTTGTAAGTGTCTTGGTCACTGTTTTTATGTTGCTTCTGTTATTATGTCTCATTATATAATCAATTACAGGAATAGTTCAACATTTTGTGACATACACATATTTGCTTTCTTTCTGAGAGTGATATGAGGAGATGGATCTCATCAAGTACGTGGTTAGCCTAGCTTAGCATAAAGACTGGAAGCAGGGGGAAACAGCTAGCCTCTGCCCAGAGTTCAAAAAGACACCTACCAACATCTCTGAAGCTCACTTATTAGCATGTATCTCATTTGTTTCATCTGTACACAAACACAAATGTAAATGTTATCAGTTGGGGTTTCTCAGCTTTAGAGGTGTTGGTAGGTGTATTTCTTCACTTTAGACAGAGCCAGGCTACCTGTTTCCCCCGGCTTCCAGTCTTTATGCTAAGCTAGGCTAACCATATCCTGACTCCAGCTTCGTACTTAACACGCAGAGACACGAGATTGATATCAATCATCTCACAAACTGCTCAGTATGTAAAGCAGAAGATAGGTGCAGAGTTCATGGCTTTGACTGCCAATGTTCAAGTTAAATGTTTTTGTTTGGTTTCTGCTTTTGCATGTCTTTTTCTTTGTGTAGTTTTCATCAATTGTAAAGCACATTGTACTGCATCTTTGATGTGCTATATAAAAAAACAAAACATGAATTGCTTTAGTTTTTGTTAGGCTATTTCTTTACAGCCTCATGTTTGTCATTCCTCATATCGTGTTTCAGCCACTGTTTAAGGTCCTGGCAAAGCTGTGGACTGGACTTCAGGATGAGGCTGAGCTTCTGAACATCCTCAGTAACATCATGCTCAATCTGCAGCCCTTCGTCGCCTCTCAGGCCAAGATCTTTTCTGAAGCTTATTTGGACGGCTTGCTGGAAGCGTCAGAGGTGAAGACAGACACACAGAGAATGACTGAGTCCTCAGGTATGGCTGATCCAGCATGTTAGCCTCTAAAGTAATGAATTCCATGTTCCACAAGTCTTACAAAACTGGACTCCAGAGAGAAAAACAGCTCTGAACCAAGCTTACGTAAGTGCTGAGCTTAAATGCGCTTGTTTCTCTTCATTATACCTTTCAGATGAGCGTATTGTTCCAGCTGAGCTGAAGGATCAGGAATGGCTCCTGCCTGAAACAACAGACAGTTTTAACGAGCTGCTGCTGCAGTATAATGGAGTCTGTGGCTACACGCTTGTGAACAGAGATGGGCTTCTTCTTCCAGGTACTGTTCTCATGATATCAGGAAAGGTATTTGGATCTTCCTTCTTTGTCAAATTCCGGCATTTGGGTAAAGGCCTCAGCATGCTTCAAACAAACTAGGTTGCATGGAGTGTCATCTAAATGCGTGTAAAGGCAAAAATGTTTATATCTGTTCTGAATGGACCCTCAAGTGTGGGCTGAGTAGTGGGATGAGTATTGTGATACCCTAATCGTTTGAGTACACCCTCCGGCCCCCTTGGAACCACCACCCTGGCTTGTCAGACACCAATCTCTCTCCAAGAATTCTATGTCTTTGTAGCCTTTGTGTGACTTTTTAGACGTACACTTAGACAGTCTGTCCTTGAAGACATTCATGGTGTTGGATTTGGTTGTACACAGGAAAAGTGAAGTTGTGACCGTAGTGGTAGAGAGAAGAGTTGCTGGACTGTCTGTTTTTCATGTTACAAAAATTGTCCAACACAGCCCTGCACAATTCTGCTACCAGAAAAGACGCTGTTAGATGATCCAACAAGCACTTGTCTGAAGCATACTGAGGCCTTGAGAATTGATACATGCGTATGGGACACATTTGCCAATTCTTATCCATTTATATGTAATACATCATGTTAATATCATTTATTTCCTCCAATCCTGTGATTTTTCTCAGTACATTCTGTTTTAAGGGTTACAATATGATGAGCAAGCTTAATCTAGCCAGTTGTGCCTGAAGTCCATTTTTGGAATATCTGACACTTCTTTTGCAGGTAATTCACACATTGGAGTCCTTAAACACAAGGAGAAGCTCTATGTTTTTAGCTCCAAAGAAGCTGCCTTGAAATTTGCCTCCCGTCCAGACGAACTCATTGCAGAGGTGGCAGAGAAAGCCAAGCACTCTCCTGAACTCATTCAGCTCCTCAAACTCCACCAACAGTTTTCCTGCGTCAGTCCTTACTCCGAGGTCAGCAGCCTCTTCCACACTGAGTATTATCAAAGCACATGCTTCAGTTATAGAGCCACAGCTTTACCACACAAGGTCCATATTTTTGACACCTAAAGTTTGTGTAAATAGCTAAACATTTTATTAAAGCTACCACTTGTAGGATTTGAAAATGTTTTAAACTTTAAACTTTGTTTAATATTATTTATTATTATATTACTACATCTAGTGGTAGTATTGAGAATGATACTGTGGCTGACAGCACTGCATGCCCATACCTGCCCAGAAACCGCACTTTTTCCACACTCTGATCCAAACTTAGTTGTTGCCTTGTGGATTTGCAGATTCAGCCAGGAGAGAGTTTACTGGTGAAGCCCATCACCAAGTGTGAGAGCGGCACACAGACTGACGTCCACCCAGTGGAATCGAACATTGTCAAGTCATACGAGTGGAATGAGTGGGAGCTGCGAAGAAAAGCTATCAAACTGGTGAGCCAGAATTCACTAGATGCATTTCACTGTGTAGTTTTGGGAAGAAAAACTTCTCTAGCATCAAACAACATTTAATACATTTATCATTTATGGACACTATACAAAGTCTAAAAGCAACGCAATAACCTGTATTTGGTCTGATATGAAGAATCTTGTTAATTTAATACTGATACATGTTTTTTTGTATTTCATAATTCTAGGCTGATCTCTTGACCAAAGTGACACACTCAACGCAGACTGATCTGAGCCACATGAGACGGGAAAACGTCACTCAGACCTGGCTGCCGAAGAACGCTGCCTGTCAAAGCAAGCAAGACAGTGAGAGCAACGTGCCCAAACCTCAGATTTACCTGGCAGGTCTGAGGGGACAGAGAGACGGGCATGTGGTCAAAACAAACCTGACCAGATCTGTGGATGAATAATCATTTGTTGTTGAGTGAAATAGAAGTTCATGTAAGCCTGTTATTGGTTTTATTCATTTTGCTATCTTCACTACTGTCTGTAAATTATTCCCTAAATACATCTTTGTATCCAAAGCATTCCCACTGAGTGCAGTGATAGTGACTGGTGATGAAGAGGCTCGGAGCTGTTAGTTGAGCCTCTTATTCTGTTATATGGCTCAATGACCAGATGGCATTCATGTCCTTCACTACTAGGAACAGATAGATATGAAAGACTTCACACTACTCTGCCTACATACTGAAGCTTATAAGTTTTGTAAAGAGTTTAGATGACTAGTTAAGACAGATGAAAGTTGAGAGATAAAGTAAAGTGAGTGTATGAGAGGGGTGTGGTAGAGTGAGGACATCCCAACAGCAACTATTGTGACGTTTGTTACAATGCTTGCTTTCTTTTTCTACAGGACAGCAGTGTGGTAAAAGGTGTTCATCATATAATAACTTCCTCAGTCACTGTCAAGTATTACCCATTGTGCGTTGTTGTGCTGCAGGTAATCTTTGCCTGTGAGCATGCAATAAAACACATTGAATTTACTGCAGCCAGCTCATTGTTGTTGACTGACATAATTTCTTATTGTGCACACAAAATACTGTACGCTTCCTGACACCAGTTTGTAAGAAATCATACAAATTCTTTGGAAAAATAATTTTATTTGCCATCTGAACAAATAAGATCAAACCTCCATATTGCAAAAAACACTGTACATAAAGATCCCTTTGGCATTCATAGATTTTACAGTAAATCTAAAAGAATCATTTCTTCTACAGAGGAACAAGCCATCCAGTGGCCTGTTAAATCATCCATAGGTGGACTGCACACACCAGAACACTGGTCAGAACACTTAAATGTTACAGACCTGTTAAATCATGCAGACAAAAAAAAAGTTTGATAGATGGAGCCTGGTAGTGGATTCATGTAGTCTCTGACCTGCCTGGTTGCACAGAAGACAAAATCTACCAAAAAGTGCATACGCTCCTTCACTTTGCTCTTTCAGCTTCTTTGGCTGCAAGACTCACTGCACCCAAGGGTCACTGGAAACATTTAAAAAGTGACAACACTGATGATGCAAAATATGTGTGCTGACTGTAGACTGAATTGTTCTTTTTTCCTTTTGCTGTGACAAACCGCCGAGTATCACCTGATGAGCCACTACTGAATGAATCTGCCCATTAATTACCAAATTAATTATTAAGAGTCCTATGGTTGACTTTAATCAGGTGGTTAACATCACAACTGCACAGTTGATATTGCTTATTAAGACATTTGAATTCACAGAGATAAGAGTCTGTATGCATTTCAGTATTCAGCATGGAGTTATGTAAGGAGATCCACATAGCTGAGGTTGGATTTCTGAAGGTAAATATACAGTTTGCGTTATACTTTTTCATATTTATTGTATTATTTATTGTCACACATATGCCTGAATGTGCTCTTTTCAAAGGGTTTCTGCTTAATTAGGCTTATAGGCAAGCAATGCAAGCCTGTAGTATTTATCTAAACCATTAAATGAACAGATATTGTGGTCCACTTGGGGGCAGCGCAACAAGCTGTAAATACAATATTGACACATCACCTCATGTGTGTTAAGTAAGCAGATATGGCTAAAACGCTCCATAAAGCTGGGGGGAACTGCACAGTTAAAGCTGATTCTCTGTGGGTTCTGTGTGGTAGTCTGTCAACCACTCCACATGGGGGAGGGCTCAACAACCTGATTGGTCTACATGACACATTAACATTGTCTGTCATCATGTACAGAATGACAAAAAAAACACTTGTCAGGGGACAGTCTGCATTGTTATGGACCTAATAATTCTTGTTATAATTCATATTATTCTTTATGTGGTTATCTATGAAGTATTGAGAAGTAAAAGAGTTAAAACCCACACTGGGTTCGAGCTGGAGGGTACTGGGTGTCACTGGGAGACACAGCTGTCGCCCATATACTGAGCATAGCGGTCTGAGATGCTTTTCCTCAGCTCATCGATGTCTCTCCTCAGCTGGCCGACCTCTAGCAGCTTGAACCTCACTTCTTCTTCCACCACCACTCTGCAGTCGCTCTCCTCCGCCGAAACACTCAACGCTGCATGGAGACAGCAAAGTAGGAAAAGTTATAACTAGGTAAGGGATAATATATGAGTGCAGCTCAGAAATGTTTTCTGTACACTACAGTGATCAGCATCTTTTTTGCAGCAGGAAACACTTTGCCCTTTGGGTACTTGTGTAGGTGTGTATGTGTGTGTGTGTGTGTGTGTGTGTGTGTGTGTGTGTGTTGTCCACGTACATTTCATGCCCAGAAGCAGAGACAGGTTGGGCTCTTTCCCCTGCGCTCTCTGAGCCAGGATGCTGCAGAGAGCCTGGAGGTCCAGCAGACACAGGGACATTTCTTTCAGCAGCCGGCCCACTTCTGGCATCTCCACATGGGATGGAGGATGCACCAACAGCCCCTCATCTACCTGCCGCTGCTTCTCAGTGGGAAACAAAGGCACATATTTTAGTTTCCAGTAACTCTGCTCTCTCTACAGAACACCATTGCTCTCATACCGCAGAATACTCTAGATCTTTCTGATGTTAGATCAGGTCTTATCTGACTGAGTGCACCGCTCAACAGGCACTGGTCATCTCTCGCCTTGACTGTCAAGGAAAGACAGTAAAACTTACTGGATGAGAAAAAATGAGTTGCCGTGCACCAACCTAAGTATAGCTTTCAGGCCAGCTTATTAATTCTCTACACACTGCCTGTTTTTACACCTGGAGGAGCGCTGGCTTGGGGTCCGTTAGCACCGGCCCATTGGGCCCACTTTAACATTCGCACTGGTCACTGAGAAAAGCTGGCACAACTCACTGCACACAGAGACCTAGCTGCCACAGTGACACCGGCCAGAGGGCTCAAATACAAATACATATATATAAACATACTGTACATGACATTAAAAAGCTTCTTCCCTGTTGTATAAAGTCCCCCGGGCCCACCCCCTAACAACGGGTCTGGTTCAACACAACATATAGAAAGTAGAAGATTTGACTGCATATAGGAACTACTTGAGTAGGTGTTATTATAGGTGTTTTTTTTTTCATCTTTCGGAGTTGGTGTGGATTAATACAGACACAAAGCTCTGTGAGACAGACAACTGACTGACTTGTAAAATGCTTAATAGATCAGTTTGGATGGAAGCTCTAGAAGACTGAAATCTGACCATAGTCAGTAGTACTGATCAGTAACCACATCATTCTCCAGCTCATGATGTGTTCTGCAGCAAGACAGACAGAAGACAGACAGAGAGACATTAAGTTAACACTGATACCTGTGGGAAGGCTCTGGATGGGGTGGCCGGGCCTTCCTCCTTTTCTTGTGGATGAGACTGTTGTCGATGAGAAGGGCCTCTTTTCTTCTGCAGTCTTGTACTGGTGGCCTAACAAAGCACAGAATGCAGGTAAGCCTGATTTATTCTTTAGAGGAAGAATATACAGCATGTGTATGAGGTTACTGCTGTTCTCCTTCAATAAGAACATTTCAGAGCGAGAGGTATTCTACTGAGGAACATACTGTATATTATACTGTTAAATATGTCTGCTAGTGCTGCTCATGGTGGAAATTGTTGGGTCTCTGTAAATATAAAGAGTCGGTCTAGACCTGCTCTATATGAAAAAGTGCCCTGAGATAACTTTGTTATGATTTGGTGCTATATAAATAAAACTGAATTGAATTGAATTGAATGGAGCCACACACAGGCGAGGTGGCTAGATCAATGATGATGCTGATGATGATGATGATGATGCTGATGATGATGATGATGATGAAGTGTTTAACAGTTTGGACAAATGATACCGGTATACACACACGGTATGTGATTATTCCAGATAGTGAGATGAGAAGATCAATACCACTCTCATGTCTGTTCAATATCAGTCTACGGTCTCTTGTGTTGTGGAGAAAGTCTACTTTTGGTTGGTTGTCAGGTAAATTTGAATAAGGCACACTTTTTTATTCTGTTTTCAAGAGCATGACGGCAAGGTTGAGAATCTCTTTGAGTGTGTGGATTTGTTTATTGCCATACCGTTAGTTGCGAGGTCAGCCTCTCGATCTGTTCTTTCTGATGCTCAATCAGCTGGTGGGGAGCAGAGGTAACATGTTAATGGCTTTTTGACTTTATTTGTGTATACATGCATGCATTTTGTGCCTGTGTGTGTTTAGGATGCTACCCTGCTGCTGTGGTCTTGCTGCTCCAGAAGTTGAGTGTTTTCCACCTCAAGCCGCTTCAGGTCCTGCATTGGCAACCTCACCCCATCGCCCAAACACTGCTGCACCTTCTTCTGCAGGCTTTAGCAAAATAAGACACGTAGTCACAAAGAGAGAGACAGACATGTACTAACACAGAGCAAGAGTAATACCACGTAAGCAGCAGGTTTGTCATCTAATGTAGAAGAAGGAGTTTGTTCAGGCTGGATTCAAAGGAATTTTAGAGACGGCACAAGTGCATATATAGTTAATTCAAAGACACCAGTGGACACATATTCACTCTGGGCGGCTCAAATGAAGGTGAAGATGTGTCTGTGATATGACTCCACTTCATAAATGTACAGAGATACGCTGAAAAGGAGAGAAAGTGCAGCAAAACAGTAAGAGCTGAAGTTCCTGCACGTTTTCAGATCAGTCCAAAGTCCCAGCTATCACACAAACACAGCACAGACGCACGCTGCTCAAACATGATTGGTGCGTACATTGCTAACTAGCCAAAGCAAACATCTGTACAGGATGTACATCTGGCTGTTTGAACAGAAATACCACTACAGCAGTCGAATGAGTGTAGATGTGCTTTGCGTTCAATCCGAATCCACCTTAAAACAAGCTAACAGCAGCTGCTTAGCATGGCACCTGTTAGCTGATTATGTACCTGTGTACTGATGCTATCAGCTCCTTCTCTCTCTTGGCCTGCATCCCAATCTTGAAGTTTTTCTCCTTCATCAGAGCACATCCTTCCTCTAGGCTCTTCTGTAACCGAGACATGGTTTTCTCCAGATCCTTGGCTTTCTGCTGGACCTCCTCCTGCTGAACACACACACACACACACACACACACACACACACACAGCCGTACACAATGTGGTCACTAGAACTGAGCAATGTTTTCATCACATTGTTAATTGACAACGTGTGACAGACATCATTGATCTGACTACATTTTGATGTGCGGGGCTATTTATTAACCAATAGAAACTGTCAGAGTTAAAAAAAACACACACATGACGATGAAGAAAAACACATGAGGATCAGATAATAAGATTGGATATAAAAACCTTACCATGTCGTCCTGTGGAAAACCGTTAGCATCGTGCCAGCGCAGCACGAATGGTTGAGTATCCCTACCCCCATAGAAAAACCACTCACTAAAGGCCTGCTGTCCTGGCCTTCTGTATGAAAAAGCCCTCAGGTTGCATTGGCAGACAAGTGTGTGTGTGTGTGTGTGTTTGCGTGTTTGCATATGTGTGTGTACCTGCTGGGCCTGTGCCTGCACCTCGTCCAGCGTTGGCAGGTCGGAGAGGTACTTCTCCAGCGTCTCTATGCGTTGCTGTTTTTCTCGGTTCTGTTCGCTCTCTCTCTGACACTTCTTCTTCAGACTACTGATGTAGCGATCCCTCGTCTTTATCTGTGGACAAAAACAACACCATACACTGATTTCATATTTCATATCATCTGCCCTTCAAATGGTAAAAGTGACCTATATGTTTGTTCCCTTGGTTGTGTGTAGGAGTCCTTTTTCTTTCACTGTCTCTGTATTAATGATTGTGAACTCTGTCTTGGCGGTTTGCTGTACCTTGTCCTCCAGTTTTCGGATGTCCTCTGTATATTTATGTGTGACTTGCTTGAAGAACTCGTTCAAATGGAGTACCTCCAGTTCAGCCACTGCTAGCTTCCTGCCGAGGTCTTCATCACAGCACAGCCTTTCAGATGGCTGTTTGCATGGCGCTCTCAGCGCTGATTCCTATTGGTCAACCAGAACTTGTGCTGTGACTTTTATTCTGAAAATATTTGATGTGATTATCAAATTATGACTTTGGATGCTCATTCATCCCAGAGGTGTGGTTAGGTGTTACCTTAGTATTTAGAATGTGGGGATCGTCAAACCAGCCTCTCTGGTTCTGCAGGACCTGCTGTGCTCTGAGCTCATTCTCTCTGATCCGGGCATGGAGCTGCAAGATCTGCTGCTTTTGTCTGAAACACAGAATCCCTCCTGCTTACAAACATTGTCATCTGTAAATATAGTGTGAATGCAAAATATATAAATATAATACAGCTACAGTATATATGAAGACAGGATGAGCAAGACAAAGCAGGCAGGGCAAACATTAGGGCCTGCAGAAAACACCAAAACCGGTGAGATAAAGAGGACATGGAGATCCAGAATGGCAGCGTCAGTGTTTGGAACACACTGAGCAGAGTTTCTGTGGACATTTTCATATTTTTCTCTGTGAATCTGGGTCACTGTTGCAATCCACTGTAACTGCTGTGAAACGAAGCTGCTATCCTCCAACTGAGGGGCAGGCTTAAGACTTCTCTGAACCACCTTCCAAGCCTACAGTAATAATAATAATAATTATTATTATTATTATAAACCTTATTTATAGAGCACCTTTCCAAACAAAGGTTACAAAGTGCGTTACAACAAGAAATGAAATAGCAATATGAAGTAATAAGTCTAAGGCGGTTTGAAAATGGGCATTGCAGTAATCAAGATGCGACTAAATAGAAGGGTTTGAGTGTCTTTAAAACCAAGCAGAGGCAATTAAGTAAAGTTCAACATGGTGATCCAAATGTCAAACCAAGATTTTAAGCTGTGGGTTTAATGTTGCAGGATAAGAATTGCTGATTTGGTGAAACCTGATCAGATATATGCTGGGGGACCCTCATGAAATCAGAGCCCATGGGGGGTCTTGGTCTCCCTAATCTCCAGCATCACCTCTGGTCAGCACAATTACGTAACTTAGTGTCATGGTTATTGGGGAGACAGGACTCACTGTGGGTCCAGATGGAAGCCAACTTTTTCGATCCCCTGCCTTTGGGGAGGGGGACACTTTAATAAGGCACAAAATATGGATCAGTGTTTTACTGTTTATAACACTCTCTTAGCCTGGGAGGAGTGCGTTAAGAAACTCAGTATCACCACTTGTATTTCCATCTATTCTCCTATGCATCAGAATCCAGATTTGAACAAACACTTACAATCAATTAATATATGTAATTGGCCAAACTCAGGAATAAAACAATTCAAAGATTTGTTTCACAAAAACACAAACTGTTCATTGATTTGAGAACAGAATATGACATTCCTAACTCAGATTTTTTAAAATATCTACAAATTCGGAATGTTGTCCGGTCACTTATCAAAGAAAACAAGTTGAGTTTTGGTCTGTCTGTAGTAGAGGATATGTTAATGTCCTTGACTACAATTACAGGTAAAATTAGTGAATTCTATGACCTTCTATCTAAAGGAGATCACTCATCTTTCCATACTCTATTAAAGAGTTGGGAAAAAGACCTAGGAATGGCTTTAGACGAAAATACTTGGCTAAACATTTGTGAAAGAACATATTTCAAAATCAAGGAAGCTCATTTTAAATTTATCCATAAATTCTACCTCACTCCTATAAAGATGCATAAGTGCAGTTAGATTTTAAAAAATGCAGAGTATTAATTATTATAACATACTTTGCTAAGAAATGCATACTTCTATTTTGGAAAAACAAATCTCTGCCAACTTTTAAGCTGTTTCTGGACCAAATATTAGAATTTCTACCATTAGAGAAATTACAGTGGATCCATAACCATGGATACATTTTCCAAGACCTTTGGTCCCCATTATTTTCTTATTTGGAAAACTTCCCTAGAGGTGATCAGTAATAGACCTGGACAATTTCTGGCTCAGAGCCCTTATGGATATAGATATATTAGGATTATTATTTTTCTCTTCTTATTTTGTTTATTTGGGTGTATAGGGGTGGAGGGAAGGAATGCGGAATATGAGACACTCAGTGTACTGTTATGCTTATACGTTCATTTAATGGTGCTGATTATTGTACACTCTTTGCAAATAAAAAGATACTACGCGAGAAACTGGAGAAAAAAAAAGATATATGCTGGGGGCCAATAATAAGAATGTCTATCTTATATGAATCCACTTTCTAATGTCAGCTAGATATTCCTGCAATGACTGCAGCATGCCAAGATCAGTGGGCTTTAATTGAGGGTGTAGAGGGAGAGCTCAGGTCTCTTTTGGGGGAGGTAAGCCCCCGTGGCAATTCAAACACCGCCCAAAATTGGCAGGGCCACCAGCAATTGGAGGTTGTGTCTTTAATCATCAGTCAGTTGGCCCAAGCCTACATCACAAACACATAAAGGGCTCTATTCTCTGTTCCTCAGTGTGTCTGCTGTACCTGTCTATCTCCAGTTCTCTCTGCCTCAGCAGCCCCTCCTCAACCTTCACCAGAGTGTTGACAGGCAGGGAGGTCCCCATCAGCATCTGGAAACACACACAACACATACACAAGTGCATAATGACATCATGTAATGACATCAGGATCTCATGCTTATAATTTTCATCCTCTAGAGATCCAAGATGTTACTGATTATTATTGTATTAAAGGATGAAATGCAAAATCAGTATTTTAAAACTATTTAATAACAGCGTCCAGGGGCTATTTGCATATCACACCCCAAATAAATTACGTATTTGAATTCAAATCAGACACACACACACAAGGGCTGAGAATCTTTGGGAATCTCTTGATTCGGTTCAGACTTGATTCATAACTGATTCTCGATTAATTAAAAAGAAAGGGGGGTACTAGTTTTAGGCTCATATTTCAGCCCACTGTGTGCCAGACCCTTCACTCCTGTCCTTACTTAACTGAAAAGCAATATGAAACATAACTGGCAGTTAAACTAAATGGTCTTGATAAAGGTCACAGTCTGACAACAGGAAAAAGTGAGCATCCTATATACGCAGCCTTTGTATTTAAAAAAACCCAACTGCATTCATTTAGAATCATGTTACAGTCTCCTGCTGTGTTACTAACATAATGTTCAGTCTCCAGCAGTGGTGAAGAGGGGAAAGCCATTGTTATCCACAACTCTGAACAGACGCAGGGCTTCTCAAATGAAGTTGAGTTGAAGATTTGTGAAGTGCAGCGGTGTGAGTTTGCCAGTGCTGGAGTTCGGTGCTCCGTTAGTCTCAGGTTGATGGTGTGCAAAGTATTCACACAATACTTCCCCTTCATCTTGCAAAGCTAATTATTACATTATGAAATGCAAAATGTGCCCAAAAACGTGTCTTCTTGGAGGATGAACTACAAAATAATTCTAGTGTGTGATCGCTGCACACTGTCAGGTGCTGCACTGTGCCCTCCCTCACGGCTGAGTTCCACCTTTTTCACTGTAGTTTCATCAACCTGAGGTTACATTTTGGCATGTGTGAATAGATTTAGAATAACAGAAGATCAGAATTGCGATTCTTATGTGAATCGATTTCTTTCACTCACCCCTAGAATGGACAGGGTATGTTGTCAACACTGGTTGGCAGCACGAGCAGGATAATGAGACTGGGTGCATCATTCACACTTAAAAGAGTAACTTAACACTAAGGACACTTTTTTAATTAGTAAATTTTACATACAGTCACTTTTCTATCAATTGATTCTGGTCACAGTCTTATATTCCTGTTTGTTTGTTTGCATGAAAACCCCACAGGGCACTTTTACCTTAATATACATCCTTATTTAAAGTCAGGTGAATTGTGCATGTTTATATATAGATATCTGAGGAAATACCTTCTTCCTCCACCCACCCTTTACCTCCCTCTTCCCATCCAACCATCAATCATTACTTCATCCCTTTGCTTTTTTCCCTCTCTTTCCCTTCTTCCTCCCTCTATTTCCTCATTATTTTAATACTCTTCTCACCTGGTTAAGCCCTGGTTCCTGCTGATGTCCCTGTTGCCATGGCGACAACGGTCCATCTCCACCACAGCCCTCTGTTCCAGTACCTCTCATTTGACCAAATTTACCTCCACGCTCTACTTTGGGCTTGTATTCCATCTGCTCAGTCAGCCACATCTGGGTGCGAACTGCAGGCTGTATCGGGGAGCCTCTATCGGTCTGATGACCCAGTGGTGAGTCTCCTTGTTTGGGTAAGCTGAGGCCATAAACCTGCCCTCCTCCCCGAGCCACTTTAGCTTCTGGTAAAGCACTATAGTTCATGTCCAAACTGTTGTGTTTTACCGGTGAGGACAGAGCTGAGGAGAGGGACAGGTCTGTTTCCAAACCAGTGGATCTACTGCTGTGGCTGTACCGGTAGCAGGGGCCAGCACCTGGTGAGCGCTGCAGCAAGCTGTGGCAGAGCAAGGAGGAAGACAAAGGCAGATAAAGGTCCACATTTGAACCCAGGGGTTCCTTTCTGTACCCATACAGCAGACCTCTGTCCAGGGAGCCTTGTGAACCTGGGTTGTATTGATCGCCTGATGTTCTAGTGGAGCTCCTATCACCCCCAGATGACAACTTGGTGAGAGAGGACCACCTCCGGATGGGCTGATTGTCCTTCGTGTCCTTCATGGGAGACATGGCTGGTGTAAGCAGCTGGCAAGACCTGCTCCAGCGACCTGTGCTGCTGGGTGAGGCTGCCATTCTAACACTGGTGTAGAGTGAGGAGGATGGGGACGGCATGACGTGGACAATGGGGATGCCATCATGATCCTGGCCCAAGTGATGCTGGGGCTGCGGCTGGAAAGACAAAGGCGTGGTACTGGAACTGGAGTCGTCTGCAGGAAGACATACAGGCCAAAGAGACCGTTAGAAGAGTGTGAATTTTAAAGAATCATGTAAGCATATTATTGAACATTACTTCTTTAATTAGTCCCCATAAAACTACCTTTGATATGTGATTAATCAGTCTAATTAGTGTCGAGAGAACGTTGATATGCAATCTATGAACTGTTGAACAGTGCAAGAGCCATTAGAAGAGAAATGAGAAATCTGGCAGAATCTTTCTCCATAAAACCTCCACGCAGCTTATTACAAGTAACAAGGAAAAGGAGATTTGTGTGCAGTACAGATTTTATCAGAACTAGATAATAAAATCTAGATGCAGGCAGCTCCATTGTTGGAGTTTGATGGAGTTGAGCATCATGTTAACTACATACACGTAGCTCACTGTTACAGCTTTATTAAATGAACACATCCCTCAACATCTCTATCTAAAATACACACACAGTGCAATGCAGAGCTGGTTGTGCCCTTCATGGGGTTGTTGAAGTTTCTGGGTGTTCAGCACAAACAACCTTTCCATTTGGTTTCTAGTTAGGTTGAACGTGATGAAGCTGCACTGTAGTATTTCCAGTTCAAATAAAACATCTGCACAGTTTGCTTGATGTGCTGTGTTGATTGGGAACGTTGAACACTGTGCCACTGCTGACTGTTAATTCCAGCAGACTCTCATCTTTGATGGAAGTGATAAAAACCTGCAGGTGGAACTTTTTTGAAAGAGACAAACAATGCAGAATAAATAGACAGGTCACCCTACCTTCCACGCTGTCAGAGCAGTAAGTGCCAATTCCAGTGTCACCACTGTCAGACACTGTGCTGTGTCGGCGCCCACCACAGAAACTGTTCCCAGGGCCGGGGGGGTTGCTGTGCCAGGCTGATTCCTGGCCAGGGACCCATCCTGGAGAGCCACCGCTACTGGAGCCTAAAACAACAATGTTAAAGGCTATCTGTTACACAGGTTATTCAGTTACAAATAAGTGGAGTTATCAGGTCACCAGTGTTTGACTGACCACAGAAAGCAAGACACAATTAATATGCTGTCACCAGGTCACTTTTTCTCCTTTCAAAATTCAACTGTTTTTGTTCAGATTAGGAGTTTAGACTGAAAAACAGCCCTGTGTTAAAACAAATAATTGCTTGGTGAATTCATGAATTTGAAGGCTTATTCGATGCTTGAACACTGACAGGATAATACAACTCTGGAACGTCATGACAGTGATCTGATCGTCATGACGATCCTGAGGTAAACAGCAGAAATATGGCGTTCCCTTTACAAAGAAATACACCAGGAATATGTGCTTGCACGTATTTGATTGGCCGTCGCACTTGCTGGATTACGTCAAAGAAGGCAGGATCGTTCTTTGGCTCAACTTTGACCAGAGGTCTCTGTTGGCAGCCCACTGGGATGCCGGACTAGCCTTTTTCAAATTAATGAGGGTGCTGTGTTACCCTGCTGGGCTCAAGTCATTTGTTTTCTGTGTTTTATTTTAAAAAGTAGACATATTATCATCATCTCTCATGAGTTTTTTTAAATTTTCATCTTTTGAGATGAGTTTCATTCTGTCTCAAATCTTTCTTTGATATTTAAGAAGTTTTGTTTGCTTATATTGACACAAATCTGATTCCACAGAAGTGTAGCTGATGGGTCAGCATGGAAAAAGTCCCACTCAATCCAAGAGGAGCTGACAGCATCAGCTACTGAACAGAGAGGCATCCTGGATACACAGCCTACTGCTCTGAAAAGTACTTTATTTGCATCCATTATTTATGATGGGATGTCTATTTTTAAGGTTCCAATTTCATTCTTCGCCTCCATACCAGTTGGACCTTGTGCTGAGACTAACGCTTATTGTCCTTATCACTGTATCTGTTGATTGTTTTCTCAATTCATCGTTTGGTCCATAAAATGTAAAAAGCCCATGCTGACACATTCATGAGTGTAAAACCAAATATATGTGGTTTAACATAGACCACCAACAAAACCAGCAAATATCCACATTTGAGAAGATGGAACCTGTTAAGTTTTGGCATTTTCACTTAAAAATGACTTCAGTGAATGATCATTTGTCACAATAGTTAGCAATGTATCATAGTGTTAATTAAACTGTTATGATGCAGTAACAGTACTCAGCAGGGCAGTATGGTGTATACCTGAAAATCAAAGTGTTACACTTCTACCACTGGGAACAGTAATGTGATTACAGTAATCCTTTATATTGTAGTACATTATTGCTGACCATTTTACCAATGAATGATTTAAGGCCGTAGTCATTTAAAACTTAGAGATGAGTGAAGCTTCGCTTTTACACATGATGAGAGTTTTGCATGATGTACAATATAACAGTGTAATTGATTTTCTGATCTGACAAACATTAGCTGTACTGTGTCCAGCTTGTTTATTGGAATCATTATGAATATAAATTATTACTGTATATTGAAGTATATTTGAACCACATCCCAGCCCTGGCTGACCATTAACTCCTTTCCTGCCTTCAGTACTCTCAGTAGCTGTTGCTTTCTGTATTCACTTTGCTTCCAGCTGCACAAACTGTCTGCAGACAGCTCATAAACCAGGACACACTGTCTCCATCTGTTGACACGACGTGTTCATGTAGCCTAGCTGTATGTAGCCCAGTATCTCAGAGGCTGAATACAGCTGCTCCTCCGTGCTAGCTGCTCCTGGCCTCTGGAAACACGATCATTTCATCCAGCAAGCTCGCATCTTCTAACGGCACCACCTGGTCCTCCCAGACCCGACCGTTATCTTACGGGCGCCTCACCTGTTTTAGTAGATTCGTATCCATCTTCACAATCACTTCGGTACCACATTCTGCGTGGTGGTGGTCTTTATATGACAGCAGGGAACACGGCAGCCCGGCCAGAGGACAAAAGAAAAAACACAAGGCCAGAGAGTGAGGACACGGGGTCTGTCCCACCCATCACATTATAGTACGGAAGATCGAAGCAGTCAACACTTCTCTGTCTGATAACGGTGTCCTTCCTACAAATACTGCCTGTACGTCCCGAGCTGGACGTCCTCTGAGTGGAAGGGAACAGCCGCAGTGAGTAGCCTACTGCCAACACGGCACAGCACGGCACGCGCAAGATGAAGCACAAACATATTTAGAGAAGTGGGAGCCGCTTCCCATTGCTAAAGAACGGAGGTTCTATTCTTACAGTTACGGTACAGACTCTGCGCTATGAGGTTTCTCCAGAAGTACCATGAGAGGGACGCCACCAGGCGGCAAACTGCAGTACAGCCTGGCATCTCCACACCATTATACATCAAAATACCACACAGTACCGGTTGATGGTACACCTGAGTTTGTGTGTGTGTGTGTGTGTGTGTGTGTGGAATGAATTAATATCATTCTGTCTTATTGACTCTTCCTAGTTCTCTATTCTCCTCATCTAGTACCTTTACTTTGTCACAATTGTTTCAAAAAGGAAGCCACATTATAACTTTTGTAAATTTGATTAAAAAAGAAAATGTGTTAATTCTCGTAAGGATTCTAATAACGGCTTCTCTTGAGTCTTCATTTTCTTCAGGCAGACCAAGTAACCCGAGGTCCATTTTGTGTAGGCTACGTGTAGGCCTACCTACTCCTCAGGTTTACTGTTTACTAATAGTGAAATGAAATGTGTTTAAGACTTAGATGTGTGTCCAGGTGTTGTTTTTAAGGCGATATGGACCCACGTTGTGTTTTTATTTCCCACCTCAGGTTAATGTGACTTCATCTGCCTGCAGGCTTCTGGATAACACGGCCACAGCGAAAACTTCCCTGATGTTAAATAATGTTCAGGTGTGATAAAAGCAGTCAACAGCAGGTGGACCATACTCTCTGTGCAGGGCGCTGGCTTCCTGGGACCCACATGCAGGAAGTTAGCCGTTGGTCCCGCTGATGCAGGGTCCCCGTTATACTCGCAGGGGATGCAGTAGCCTATTGACAGCTGACAAGATCTGCCTTTAAAAAATCTGTATATTTTAGGAAGTTTTGCGATAAGTTCCTTGGGTATTGTGCTCTTTTGGGGCTCCACTCTGGCTTTTCTTTTTCACCTTGGTTGGCTGAGCAGCTCTGTGCTGCTGTGAAGGAAAACAGCCTCTTTGAAACCTTCCAATTTCGGGACAACTGTTTCATCTGGAATAATCAGTAGGCCTACATAACTTTTAAAAATAAATCTTTATTTTAGGATAATTGGTTCCATAATAATGTGATCCAGCTTGTGAATAAAAATGGCTTGCTGATGACGTATTCTGAACTTGTAAATACCTTGCAGCTGTTTTGGATGTGATTCCCTCTGGGATGATTAAAGGTGCAGAGAATACACGAACTCCAGTAGGTGAAATATGTTTTGGTCTTTGTTTGAAAAATGATAACAGGCTCTTGTTCAGAAAGAGATTACCAACATGCTGAGCGCTGTTGTCTACTGGAGTTTGTTCGTTTTTTCAGTCACAGCAGGCTAATATGGAAATCCATATGGATGTCTGATTTTTCTCTGACCAATGTATAATGTATAAAAGCTGTATCATTTTGAAAGAAAATTCAACACTGGTTTAATCCTGTCAACCGTTTTCTTCAGCAGTATAATAATGACATCTGTGTTGACTGTAAGTGCCACCCATCAGCTCTGTTATCTCTGCTTTGTCCTCATGTAGAATCTTTATGGAAAGATTGCACACTTCATAACTGATAACAAAGTCTCTGACTTTAAAATATGTTAGGTTTCCACAATTTTGAGAAAAAACAAGCAGGCATGCATTGTGCTGCTTTTATAACTAAAGGCAGCCTTGTGTGTTCTACTGTTTACTCTGACCATGATAAATAAAGTTTGGTGAAAAAAGAGATTTTCATTTAAACGAAACGGGTTTAATTTCCAGAATATAACTTCTTTATGAAGATTTATTGATTAGTTTTGTTTGATGTTACACACTCCGGTACAGTAGGTGGCGATATGCACCGTTAACGGTGGTTTGTAGTCCGCCAGTAAAACCAAAGAAGAAGAAGAGAAGCGCCGAGGAAACAAGCAATCACGCAATAGGCCCAGCCCCCAGTTAAACCCGCGAAACACAAGCTTCTTGTTTACAGGGTGGAGGACACTGAGGGACTCTACTACCACATGATAATATTTCTGTCTTTGTAACTTAAAGTTACGGTACGTGAACCCTGCTGTTTGTATTACAACAATGTTGCAGTTAGCTAACGTTAGCTAAGGCGGTGTTATGTTACGACAGATACTCTGCACGACTAAAGAAAGTTAACTAACGTTAACGTTATCCCCTTTCTGTAGCTAATTTATCACCTGCGTCCTAATCAGTGGCGAGGTTTACAACACTGTTGAAAGTTCAAGTAACGTTAAACAATATTCGGGCAGTGAAGTGACTATGTGCTTGTGCAGGGGGCTTAACATTGACACACTTCTGTTGGTGCATAAAGAAGGACAGACTCCTGTGCAATGAGGCAACAACTACAGTAACTTGCAGTACAGTTTAATGTGGATACATCACATTACAGCCAGTCAACTTTACAATTGTTTAACTCCAGTGAACATGCCATATGTGTGATCTGAAATGAATGTCTTTTCTTCTAGGGCTTAAGATCCCATCATGTTGATAAGCCCAGAACAGGAGGCCCTAATAGGCCGGGTGTTTGAAACCTACCTGACAGAGCATCATCATGGGGACGTCCTCCAGCTTATTGCAGATGCTAATGAAGAGACCCATCACCCTGTTGTTGTTAATGCCATGACATTGTTTGAAGCCAATATGGAGGTAATGTCATCACAGTCCAACACACAACCTACTGTTTCCAAATAAATAGAAGCAAGTCAGTATTTAGGGTTTGTCGGTTTAACTCAAGCCAGGCCATATGGTTCAAATCAGTATGATATTTATAGGAATATTTCTGTTCCTGTGCCGTATGTAATATATACAGTGTTACAGTGTGTGTATATATAGAAAATGAAAGAGAGAATGTCATTTTTAGTAATTATATGGTATCTCTACTGTGTGGCCGCAGGTCGGGGACTATTTCAACGCCTATCCCAATGATGTCCTGGCTATATTTGACAAAGTGTTACACAGAGCAGCCATGGAGTGGTCTGAGCACTGTGGAGGACCAAGAACACAAGAGCAGAGGATGAGACACAGTCTTCATGCCCGCATTACAGGTTAGACACCCACCTGACGGCCAGGTGTTACCAGGTGCTCATAGCTCTCATTGTGAGGATTTATGGTATTTCAGAACTTTCCCCTTGTTTTTTGGTTCAGTAAGGTATTCCTCTGAAGTTGCCTACTAAAGAAAGCTGTTGGTTTCAATTGATAAAGCATAATCTATTAAAACAGGGTGAGTTTTTTGTAAATGAAAGCTGCAGGATTCTGTATGGCAAGTTGTGACAGTATCACAGGACCTTCAAGCCCAGACCTGCAGAAGTACAGGTAATTCACAGTTAGCTGGATCATGACAGAGACATTACAAGGTGAACCCAAACACAAACTTGGAAACATGGAAATTATCAAAATCTGGCAGTTTTCACATATTTATTCTAAACATTTCGTTTGGGCATTTTAGATAGCCGACTGTAGAGAGATGACAGGAAATGAGGGAAGAGAGATGGGGACCGATACAACAAAGGTTCCTGGCCTGATGCCAACCGGGGGATGTAGCTGCGTCCCTAATTATGACAATGTAATTGCGCAAATGACAAACGGTGGGCTGGCCCTGCCTGATATTTGCTGGGAAGGGACTGAGGGTCTGAGGGTCAGGGAGTGGACTGTAAAGTCTTGTGTTTGCAGGCCGTCGCACAACACAAAAGTACCACATTGCTATTTGGCAGCAGTGTTTAAACCACAGCTGTTGTCTTTGTCACACTGAAGCAGCATTTATGGGAATCTTTTTAGAATTCCAGGAGTCACATTATTTTAGGAAATGTGGTGGCAAGTCGTAGACTTAAGGCGCAGAGAAGACTTCAGATCGTGAGTGGGTGGGTGTGACAGGAAGTCCTGCAGATTGCAGGTGTTTGTGATGCTTTAGGCATCTTAACCACAAAGCTGGAGCTCTGGCAGACTTCTTGTCTGAAGATTTAAGCTGTTACTCTGTCAGAGACAGACACGGGAAGAAGCTGAAACTCTAAAAATCAAATATTTTGGTAGTTTTTTTTACGAGTGACATTGTGAATATGCTGGAAGCAAGTTAGTGTTTTTAGAGACTGCATAGTGTAGTGTTTGCTGCTGATTTGCCTGCTGACTTCATTTCTTTGACTGGTTTGTTGTGTATTGACTCTCAGGTCTGCCAGTGTGTCCAGAGCTCACCAGAGACACCATTCCCAGGTCCAGAGACGTAGGCCACTTTTTGTCCGTCACTGGTACTGTCATACGCACCAGTGTTACCAAGGTAACAGCATGGCACATGTTCAGTTTTCAACAACACAGCACCATGTCAACTACTGCTCCTCCATTTTTTTTACAAGCCAATCATACGCAGCATCAACAGATCAAGAGTATTTAATGTAAGATCCAAAGGTTACACCACTGGGCAAATTAGAAAGGACCAACCAGGTAAAAGATATATTACATCTGTAGTGTTGGAAGATGGATTCATAGGTCTTCTGTGCAGCACATTCATTTCCTGTAAACCAGCTCATCCTCAGTAAAGCACAGGTAGTTAACAGGGTGCTAAAGAGAAGAATAGACAGCCATATAATAAAAGTACAGGTGACCGGGTGCGTGCTGTCTTTTTTGTGCCTTCCACTCCTCACTGTGGGAACAAACATGACCTGTAATGAACTGTCTGCTGTAGTTACATGTTAGTGTTACCTTGTCTTCATGTTTTAAATTGTAATTAGAGTCAGTGCCTTCTCCACCTCTCTCAGGTTCTGGAATATGAGCGGGATTACATGTGCGTCAAGTGTCGCCATGTCTTCATGGTGCAGGCTGATTTTGACCAGTTCTATACCTCTGTCCAACCGGTGGCCTGTCCTAATCCTGATGGCTGTAACTCGTACAAATTCAGCTGTCTGTCTGGATCTGGGCCTGCTGTCTGCAGGGACTACCAGGAGATCAAGATACAAGAGCAAGTAGGGCACTTAAGCATGTTATATACTGTACATGTTTTCTTCACATCAAAAAGTGCATTTGCAGTGTCAAAAATATGGATTGTACTTTTAGTCAGTGTAAATCTTGCACCCCCATCACCACAGGTGCAGAGGCTGTCGGTGGGCAGTATTCCTCGTTCTATGGTGGTGGTTCTGGAGGACGACCTGGTTGACAGTTGTAAATCTGGTAAGAACCGTAAATGGGTTTGACAAGACACACAGCCAATAATGTGGATCCAACTCAAGGTTCAAAGTCAGATTGAACCTGCATGTATGTACACGAGTACCAAAGCAAACAGAAGGCTGTGGCATTATATTGCCTGTCTGTGATGGTACATCAGCAGCTACCCTCTCTACCTCACAGTGATCAGAACTGGAACATTCTGATACATCGTTTCCACTTTTCTGGTACAACAGTGTGTTTGGTTAATTACTAAATAAACTACTACTAAATGAAAAGCTGTTCACATTTCTGTGACAAAACAAAACAGCTGCATCAGATACAAAAGTCCTTATTGGCCCTGTATAGTGATGCTGCGAGACAAAGCGTTGTTGCAGCATGAAGGATGGAATGAAACGAGAAAGCACAGTATTCCCTTTCACCTGGTGCTGGCAGTGTACAATGCTCAAGCTGCAGCTTTGAGTCATTTTGGACTGTATGGGCTGCTCCTAGGAGACGATGTGACTGTCTACGGGGTGATGTGCCAACGCTGGAAGCCCTTTTTTGATGGCACTCGCTGTGATGTGGAGCTGGTCCTCAAAGCTAACAACATAGAAGTGAACAACCAGCAGGCTGCTGCTGCGCTGCTCATGAAGGACGTTCAGAAAGAATTTGAAGACTTCTGGGATAGCTACAAACATGATCCCATATCTGGTATGAAAGCATTTATCTCATAACACCAACAATTCAACTATATTTTTATTTCTTTTTTTAAATGTTGTTCTCTCCCCTCTCTCTGTAGGTAGGAACCAGATCTTGTTGAGCCTGTGCCCACAGGTATTTGGCATGTATGTGATTAAACTGGCAGTGGCCATGGTGTTGGCTGGTGGAGTGCAGAGAATAGATTCTTCTGGGACCAAGATCAGGGGTATCTCTTCAGTTTCTTATGTGTTTAAATTAAGCAACTGAAAACGTGTATCTCAATGTTTTTGCCAGTTTGTAATGATTAAAAATGGCAATAACTTCACTTTTTAAAAAAGTTTACACCTTTATTATGCAATATACTGTCGCGGCACAGGTAGTCCCAGTAAAATGATTTGTTTTAGGTCTAGATCTAGCCCTCTGGCTGTACCAGCTACTAACAGGCCACAACATACCTTCCCACTCGACTGTGTGGTTGGGCCAGCCCTGCTGCACTGAGTTTCAGGTGATTTAAGTTAATCAGATGCAGGCAGAAAGTAAACCCAAATACTTCAGGGATTAGTGTTCTCATCAAAAAGAGTTGCACTCTCCTCTCTTCTTCCTCCACTCTCGCCTCTCTGACGTCTCATATTAGGTAAAACGGTCTCAATGGTTTTCGTCATTGGAAAAACTGGTCCTCTGGGTAGCTATCTCACTGTGGAGTTAATCTTGTCCTCTCTAGGTGAGTGTCACATGCTGCTGGTTGGTGACCCTGGCACAGGGAAGTCTCAGTTCCTGAAGTATGCAGCTAAGATCATGCCTCGCTCTGTACTCACGGCTGGAATTGGATCAACAAATGCAGGTAGTGCCTGTTCACTGTCACCTCTCACCTTAAAGGAGTTTGGTTTTAGTGCCTCATATTATTATTTATCAGGAATTTGAGCTTGATGTTCTCAGATAAAGAATTCTACATGCTACATAGAAACATATCCAATCAGTTTGTGTATTACTGGATGTAACTGAATCTGTCCACACATGATGTCATTTGCTGAAGGACTGACAGTAGCAGCAGTGAAAGATGGAGGTGATTGGCATCTGGAGGCCGGAGCCCTGGTCCTGTCAGATGGTGGTTTGTGCTGCATTGATGAATTCAACAGCATCAAGGAACACGACCGCATCAGCATCCATGAAGCTATGGAGCAACAGTCTATTAGTGTGGCCAAAGCTGGGTAGGACAGTCATGCATACATGTTCAAAATCTGGTATCACATGGTGATCGCTACCTCTGGTCACCCAAAAAGAATGCAACTGCTGTAGTTTGGCAGCTCAATGGAGAATTAGCAAATGTGTAAGATTTGCAGTAAAGAATGTCAGAAAGAAAGTCAGGCAGCGCTGAGCATGTCATCAAGTTCATCTGAACGGCAGAGTTTATAGTGAAATACAAAAAAGGAGAGCATGCTGTGGAAAACTTATACTCATGCAGATAACCAGGTCCACAGTATTCTGAGAGGATAATTGTTGTATCATTGAGTTTCATGCTGTAAGTGTCTTATTTAATGGGAGGCTCTTAAGGAACCAGTACAAGTTGAGCACATTTGTAGTGGAGAGTAAAAGTCTTAATAAAGTTGATATTGTATGCTGAGCATTAAGACTGCAGCTCTGTGAGGCGCAGTAGTGCTTTGAGCTAAATGCTAACGCCTGCATGCTAACAATGACAATGATGCTGATGTTTAGCAGGTAAGTTGTTTACCATGTTCACCGTGTTAGTTTAGCATGTTAGCAAGGTTAAGATAAGATATACTTGAGCTCCAAGCCGCTGCATCACACAACACACTTGCCAACAACGTCACAATGCACATACACACACAGAACATAGATCACACATACATACGTTCTAGCATAACCATGTTTAAATTCACATGTTGAGTGTGAGACAGAAGTTTCAAATAATAAACCAGATAATAAATAATCAGATCGCAATATCTTAGTCCCCAGATAAAATCATATAATACTGACTTTTTGCTATTTGCTATTTAATAATTTGCTGGAGGATGAAAGTCTGAGTCCAGAATGTGTGTGGGGTCGTTCAGAGTCTTTCTTCAGAGCCTCCCTGTGCACAGATTTTGATGGATGGACATTAACTCTTGTGTTTGTTGTGTCTCCTGCTCTGCGTTCTCTCCCCTCTCTACAGTATGGTGTGTAAGCTGAACACTCGAACCACCATCCTGGCAGCCACCAACCCTAAAGGCCAGTACAATCCCAATGAGCCGCTGTCTGTGAATGTAGCTCTGGCCAGCCCGCTGCTGAGTCGTTTTGACCTGGTTCTAGTTCTGCTTGACACTAGAAACGCAGAGTGGGACCGCATCATCTCCTCTTTTATTCTGGAGGACAGAGGTAGAGGAAATGAAAAGCTACAAGCAAAACCATTTCAAAATGAATGATATGAATATACTAATGATTGTACCTGTCATATTTATCACAATATTATCATAGCATAATGTATGTCAGTTGTATAGTGAACATTTTATACAACATCATTCCAGGTAGAAATCAGAAAATCTATAAATAATATTTCTACATACAGTGTTGAAAGAAATATACACTGAAAACAGAGCTTGAATACGTGTGAACGAGTTTTACTGCAGAACACTGAAGAAACTAGGATACAGATTAAAGGTTGGGTAGGCAGTATTGTTATGGTATTGGCTCTGTTTTCAGGCTTCAGAAAATCTAGCCCGTGACGGGAGACTTTAGCCAATCACAGGTTATTTCAGAGAGACGGTGCGTTTGTATTGGCTAAACTACAAATGCAGACGCGCGTACACGTCCCTTCAGATGGTGAAAGCCTGATTTAATTGCGGAAAATCCTGCAACTTGTGATAAATTTCCAACACCTCCTTTGCCTGCAGCAACACATCCCCCCACACGGAGCTTCGGGCTCATTAGTTCAAGTTGTGGGTTTGGTGGGAGGGGCTTAGCAGAGTGATACGAGGCAGCAGAGAGAGAGGCGGAAGGTTTTGCTTAGGTTGCACAGATTTTGCCTACCCCAGCTTTAATTATTAACGATGTCATGCTGTGATAATTATGGCAGAGGAGCTTCATGATGAAGGTGGTGAAACACCGGTCCTCTTGTTGTGCTCTCAGGTCTGCCTGCTGACTCGTCCAGCCTGTGGTCCATGGAGAAAATGAAGGCTTATTTCAGTGTGATTAAAGGCCTGCAGCCGCAGGTGTCTGAGGAGGCCAACAGCATCTTGACACGTTACTACCAGCTGCAGAGACAGAGTGACGGCCGCAGCGCTGCACGCACCACCATCCGCATGCTGGAGAGTCTGAGCAGGCTGGCTGAAGGTGAGGATGGAATTCATCTTAACTAAGTCATTTTGATATCCATGAATCTGAAGTTAGCTAAGCTTGAGTTGACCTCAGCCTTTGAAGCTGATTCATGGTTTGTGGTCAGTTCTTATACATGCCTAATAGTGAATTCCTAAAGTATCCACCTTTCATGTTTAACACTGTCCATTTTACTACAAAATCTTTCTCCAACTAAAATGGTTGCCAATGATTCAGTGTTTTTGTACACCATATCAACACCACTCTAAAATGTTAATGGGAAAACCAATAACATTGTTACAAGTTGTCTACTATTGGCCCAGACATCTGACCCTCAAATGTTCAATGACAGCTTCTTCTGCCACAAGACAGTTTTAAAGGACATTGTGTAAAACAGGAGGGAGACTGAACAGCTTGCGGTCCTTGATAAGAAACGGCATCCTGGGCTCACTCAGCACATTGCAGATATCCATGAATGGCAGAGTTCATAAAGACAGTCTGTTGTCTGAACCACACAGACTCTTGTTTGATGAAACAGAACAGCTGGTCTTTCACAACAGGGCTGCTTTTGTTCAAATGGTAAGCTGTTGGTATCCATGGAACAAAGTCATTGTTGTGTGAGTATGTTGACATTTTGTGTCAAGTCACTGACCTGGACCCTGTATTTCAAAGCAACTTATTCTGGCTCTCTTGGTTACCTGTCTTCACTGAGCACTGTGTCTGAGCCTGTGTGTGGAGTATCTAATATGATTTAAGATCAAACGGTGGGACTGGCAGGGAAATTCAGTTGTAGTGATGTTCAACAAGGTGAAATATATACAAGATAATCACACAACTTGCTGTAGAAACACTAGAAATCATTTCCAACTATAGCCTAATAAATAAGTGTTGGAATTATTATTATTGTTGTTATTTCACGTACAAAGCTATGATCAGTTGACAGTTTGGAAACAGACACCAATGGGCACAACACCAGACTTGTTTGAACGAAGCAGCGGTGCATGCAGTCACTCTGGAACCAGGCTAATGGAGCAGTAGAGCAGAAGAACGGCAGAGTATGGTGAATCTACACTAGTGGGGAAATTCTACAATGGTCTGTGTACATCTTGCAGTGCAGCTCTGCCAGGTTGCATGGGGTGGTGAGCGACAAATTCTGAGTTGGACTGAGATGTGGACCACTACAGCACATTAACATGTTGTCGGGCTCAGTGTCTTGCTGGAAAAACAATCTTCTTCCGGGTGGCAGGTTTCTTGCAGACTGGTTTAAATGTAATGGCAAACATTGTCTTGGGCAAAAGAAAAATGCAAATACATTTGATAGTGTATAAATAGTGTGCCGCTCACACAGATGATTTTGACCTTCCAGCCCATGCCAGGCTCATGTACAGAGAGACCGCGACCATAGAGGATGCTGTCATGGCTGTCTCTGTCATGGAGTGCTCCATGCAGGTAAGGAGAAAACAAAATGACAGACTTTGCTACAAGAATAATGATCACTAATATTACTTGTTTCTTAGTATTTGGAACTGTTGCTTTTACACCTTACTGTGTCAGGGAACCGTTTTCATTAGACTGACAATAGAATATAGTAATACTGTATGCTTATCAAAATTGAAAAATGACATGTATATCAACTTTGATATAGTTTCAGTTTTCAGTTTTATTTATATAGCGCCATATCATAACAAAGTTATCTCAGGGCACTTTTTCGAGTAGAGCAGGTCTAGACCGACTTTTTATATTTACAGAGACCTAACAGTTCCCACCATGAGCAAGCACTAGGCGACAGTGGCAAGGAAAAACTCCCTTTTAACAGGTAGAAACCTCGAGCAGAACCAGGCTCTGGGTGGGCGGTCGTCTGCAGCACAATAGAGATGTAAAGTAATAGTTGTGGTAATGGTATTGATGTTAATATTAATAGAAATAATACTAATGGCAGTATAATAAAAGTAATACCAATAATAAGGGCAATAACAGTAATAGCAGCAGTGGGTGCAGAGCAGGAGCACGGGGGCAGCAGGTGGCTGCAACCATAGATCCAGACTCTACAGCTCTGGAGGCAGAAACACCTGCAGAAAGCAACAGAAGGAGAGAGAGAGAGGAGAGAAAGCACACAACTACGGGAAGAAGTTGAGTTAGTAACAAGCATTGATGGGATATGACTGCGTACAGATGGAGAGGAAGAGGAGGAGAGAATACTATATATATATATATATATATATATGTATATGTATATGTACACACACACACACTTTTAGGTGCTACCACTGTGAGTGAATAACTTCACCCAGTCTAGTAATCTGGTGTGCCCTGCCAACTATTGGTGACAATGACAACAAGTATTGAATTGATCTATATTTGACTGATTATTGTGATACATTTTGACATTGACATACTAGTGACCTTGGCCCATGTCCCTGTTTTCCACCATAACACTGCAGCCTGTGATTCTGCAGCGGTCTCTAACTCTGCCGTGCACTCCTTTATTAGGGCGGTGCTCTGCTGGGAAGTGTAAATGCATTACTCACCTCATTCCCGGCTGACCCCAGCCAGCAGTATCAAACTCAGTGTCAGATACTGCTGGAAGGACTGAACCTGCCGCTGCTCCTTCAGAAGGAGATGGACAGACTGGCCAGGTGAGTAACTGACTGCTCTTTCCATTTGAGTCTCACTTATCGTGCTAACGTTGTATTACCTCCCACTGTTATGAACATGTCAGTGCTTAAAGGATGTAGCTTGTGTTTTCATTATTGTCAAGAGATCACAAAGAGATCATCTGACAACTTCATAATCCTACTATGTCCTGTCCACGTAGCCTGATCCATGCCATCAAACTCCCAACATGTGTTGTGATGAACACAGCCAGTGCAGTTTATTTGTCTCATCCTGTGGTTGTATTTTCTCTTCTTAATACTTCCACAGCAAACTGGGAATACTGGCTTTGTGCACAGGGGCATTATCATGTTGGTAACACTTTGCAATACGGTACATAAAACTGTGAGTTGTTACTAAGGAAACGACCTGATAATTAATGAATCATTAATGCGTAGTTCCTGAATAACTCCAAATTGAGGACTGAATAGTAGATAATGATGAGTTACTAGAGAACAGATGGGGAGATACTATATTAATGAATCATTAGGTAATGATTAGTATTCCACGAATCGGAAAGTCGTTCCTGATTAGCTCTGAACTAAGTGGACTTTAATAGTTTAATAGTTGTAAAGTCCAATCAAAACTTCCATAAAGTAATGGTCAGATAATCATGAAGTAACAAAGGACTACATTCAATTCAATTCAGTTTTATTTATATAGCGCCATATCATAACAAAGTTATCTCAGGTCTAGACCGACTCTTTATATTTACAGAGACCCAACAGTTCCCACCATGAGCAAGCACTATGCGACAGTGGCAAGGAAAAACTCCCTTTTAACAGGTAGAAACCTCGAGCAGAACCAGGCTCTAGGTGGGCGGTCATCTGCCTCGACCGGTTGGGTTGAAGGGGGGCGGGGGGAGCGGGAGAAAGAGAGCAGGAGGAAAGAACATACAGCAGCACAACACAGTTTCACACAGAGATGCAACGCAATGGTTGCGGTAATGGTATGGATGTTAACACCAACATTGTAACTACTCAGTTTGATGTACCACTTTACAAACAGAGTGGCTAATTATTAAATAGTTAGTAATGAATGAGTGGATACTAGTTCAGAGCTAATCAGAAAGTGGTTGTTATTCTGATTCAGGGATACTTATGAACTAATCATTAGCTAATGATTCATTAATATATAGTATATTGCAGTTGTTGTTCTTCTCTCGTTCCTTAGTAACTACTCACATTTTTGTGTGCCGTGTTGTAGTGTGATCGTCAAGTTTAATGTGTTTGTAGTCGTTTTTGAAGGCCATGGAGTTCTCTGGCACAGAATTGTACGTAGATTGGGGTTCCTGTAGCTTTTAACATTACACCAAAGCAGTTCATGTGCATTTTCTTTGTTCACTAGGCTAAAGAGCAACACCTCAGATGCCTCCCAAGTTGACCCACCAACTTACCATTACCAGCATCAACCCAGAGAAACAAACTCCATTGACAACACACAGCGCCATGTAACCAGTAACTGCAAGGGTGATGTCACGGTGGAGAGTGGCTTGGACTGGTTCCACTCCATTGCTCCATCACCGGTAGATGGTATGGCCTCGCCCATACTTACGTCAACTCAAGAAAACCTAAATGGAAAACCAAACTCCAGTTGGTCAGAAATGTCCACAGTAACCAAACAGCCTGTCAACTGTCAGACTGACAACGCTGGCTCAACATTAAACCATGATGTTGTTTCTAATCCCTTTGGTTCAGAAGAAGAAATCCCAAAAAGTAAGAAAAATGAAAACATTGAAGAAAAGAGCTCTATTACCCAGGAGGAGATAAAGCAATCTAAGAGACAGGAAGATAAAAAACATCCGGAGTCTTTGGGGTATGTGTTTCAGAAAGTCTCTAAGAATGTGAGAGACCAAAGACTGATGGAGATGGAGCTGAATTATCAGCAGTGTGACAAAGAGGGAGGAGGAGGAGGACATGGAGAGAGGGTGGTGTCCGGAGATAGTGCAAGTAAAAATGTGACTGCTGTTTTAGATAGGACTTCAAAATGCCAAACTAGCAGAAGACTGCCATCAGGTAAGAACTGCCCCTCAAATAAGCTAGTTCAGGATGAGCTGTCCTCTGGTAAAGAAAGTAGATTTGAGAAGGAAGACAAGAGGGACCAGACTGGGACTAAGAACATTACTGCTGCGCTAAGGGAAAAGATGACAGCTGAAGCTGAAACAGGTACAGAATTTCATGCAAAGTTGTCAGGCTTTATATTCAAACCAAAGAAGATGAGACCTTCAGTCCACAACCACGACCTCAATGCCAGCTCAGATGTCATCGCAGAGTTCCAAACTGAATGTAATCCAGGCAGCAGAATAGGTAAACAGAAGCCAGTTAGCCATGATGACTCAAGTGAAGACCCACTTACAGACACAGAGAAGAAAAGAAAGAAAAGACAGAACCTGTACCAAAGTCTTACGGAAGGTGGAGGCAGGAGAAATCAGGCGAGCTGTGTCAGTGAGGTGGGAGAGAGTAGGTCTGAAGCCAGTATAAAAGAGCTGGATAAGGATGTTGTTTCCTTTGATGAATTAGCACAAGGAAAAACTGCAGATAGAATAAAGGGGAGTGATGATGCAGGAAGAACCAGAGTCAACAGCGGTGATGAGACAAAAGGAAATAGCTTTACATGCACCCCACCTTTAAAACCAAGCACTTGCATCAATGATCCAGCACTATCCACATCAGGCCACACCAAGTCCACTGCGGCCTCTTCAACCCTGGCTAAACTCTCAAGGTTCTCATTTACCTGCAGAACTAAACCCATGACCACAGCTCAAACAAAAGTGGGAAAAAGTCCACTTAAAAGAGATGGTGCTGAATCCTCGAGAGTGAATTCTAAAGACAAGGAAACTCTGAATTCCTCCAAACACAGTCCCTCAGCAAAGAAGATCAAAACTGTAGTCACCATGGGCAAAGCAAAGGACATATTACCCCCCCCAGCCGCAGAGCTCACACCAGGACTGGAACATGAACAAGGGACAGAGTCACCAACTAAAACAATGTCCAAGTGCAAAGTGAAGCAGAGAGAGCCTACTCACGCTGCAAACCACAGTAACGGTGTAAAAATGGTGAATGGCGGTCCTGGTGACTGTCAAGACACGGTTAATCTAAAGAAGAGAAAGTGTTTTGAGCTGGGCCCTCCCCCAAGTAGTGTTGGTGCTTCAAAGGGTCTGTTCTCAGGACTGTCTATGTTTGGCTCCGTTGAGTTAAGTAATGATGTTTTCGACACTGACTGGGACCAAGAGTTTTCAAAGAAAGCCAAAAACTGAAATCATAGGCGACTGTCACAATATGTATGTGGATAAAGAAGAAGACCTCAATAATGTACTTCACATCACATTTTTCTGTGGGGGCAATTGAATTCTTTGCCTGATGTATGATTTAGTTACCCTCTATAGCCTGGAAATAAATGTGAAATGGTTGGGGAAGTTCAGGTGTTCATCTTGGAATTGTATTTTTTCTTTCTTTCTCTCTCTTCTGCCTGAAAAGACTGTGGATCTCAGCTACAGCAGCTAGAGCTCAGGCAAACAGTTGCATGGTGGCAACATGACAAACAACTTTAGATTTTGGCCAAAAACATATCAATGTATTGTCATAAAGCAAAAATACCTGGGTCCTTACATTCTTTAGCCTATTAACTATAAATTGTTTACATTTTACATGACTGAATTTTGTACATTGTGCTTTTCTTGAGAATACAACAGGCCTCATTAAGCATTTGTATGCCATTTTGGCCAGGTACTATTATGATGATTTTTACCAAACTCAGTCACCAAAACGAGGTGCTTGGGGTGCTTGAAAACTCATGAAAGGTTAAGGTTTACAAAATAGCGCCCCCTACAGATTTCAAAACAAAAGCCCCCACCAAATTTGTACCAAAAACTAAACTAAAAAATAAATAAAGCCTCTTGGAGCCACACTCTACACCCATCAGGAAGTCCGCCATTTTGAATTTACTGTGAAATTTTAGGGCTTTTTTTTTTTTTGGCCATTTTCAGGGGTCGTACTTTGACGAACTCCTCCTAGAGAATTAACCGGATCCACCTCAGATTTGGTCACCTTATATGAGAGACCTGCACGATGCTAAATTGCGAAGCTTTTGTGTACATGGTCAAATCTGCCCCAAACTTCTTTGACAAGAGTCCCAGCCTGAGGACATCTACATGCCAATATTCAGTCATAGTCACAGTGCCACCTACTGGCAACATGACATTATTTTCTAATTTGATGACTGAGTATCCCGATGGCATCAGCTGGAAGGAACACCAGGCTGCAGCACACGAAAAATGAAATTGCTTGACATTACTATGTATGAAACTGCCAATCAGATTTATTTACGTATTAATCAAAGGTGCCACTTCAACTCCTGTTGCCAAATTAAAAAACACAATGGAAGCATCTTTGGCCTTGATCAGTGCTCCTAATGTTCCATAAGAGGAAAGATTAAGTTACTTGTAAGATTAATACTACTAGTAGTAATAATAATAATAAACTGATAAAGTAAATGTATTATTGATAGTTGTAGCTGTAGTGATGGATGAAGTGTTTGTAATTATAGCATCAGAGAATCAATACATATAGATATTAATATTAAAATGTCAAGTCATGGTAGTGATAGTGCTGTGAGTAATGGCTGATCAGTGTAGTAAAAGTAGAGGTTTATAGCAGTGGAAGTACTTGTTAGAGTTGCTGTCACTATCTTAAATTATACAACAAAAGTCAATGAACTGCCTAAAGTCAGGAAAATGTTAACCTTCAGTAACTGATTTGGGGCAATTTTAGACGTTGCTAGGGTGCACTTAGTGGTTGTTATGGTGTTTCTGATAGCCTATTTGGCATAACCATAGATATAAAACAGTAGATGTCATAATAACCTGCCATCCTGGGATGGAACCATAAGGCAGCCATATTACCTGGGTCCAGTTTTAAACTTGCTGTAATTGGAACCTATGGTGAAATAGGCTTATGTTAAGTTTATAATCTTTATATTTTTCTAGCAATACACCAATACTGCTTTTTAATCAAAGTAATGAGTGTAAGACAACTGTGTCTTCTAGAATGAACCAAAAAAACAGATTCTGGTAGAAATTTGATTATTATAGCTCCAAGAGAACAAATCATGCTTTCAATCATTAGGATAATCTCATAATTGTGCACTTATATTGCAGACAATTATTTTATTTTTTAAATTTAGCCTGAACTTAATATGTAAGAACTGTCTTTGGTATTCTGAATGGCTAATATATTACATTAAGCAATATCTTTTATGTAGAAATCCTAAATAGATTCAGTATTATGGCCTATGTTGGCAGGCAAATACAATCAGAAACACGAGGAAAACACACCTACTGTTATATATTAATATATATGTTATAAATTGTACATAAGGAAAAGATATATTTCTCTCTCTCACACACACACACAGGGTTTGTTTGGATGATACGACGAGAGGTTGGAGAGCCTTGCTAACTGTACATGAGGAGTTTAGTTTTGAAAGGTTTACTTTGTGCTGTAACGTTAATGCCTTGAGCAGAACTCCTGATGGACTCGTCGCAGTTGTTTTTCATTCTCATGGCAAGGTAACGTTATGGACATTATTTGCGAGAAATCGCGGGAATTTTGCAAAACTGTAAGCTGGACCTGAACTGCTGAAGTACAAATCTGACTGGATTACTTTACCTGATCAAAACATGGATTCCTTTGTATTTGCGTTACTGAAAGGAAAAGCGTGTAAAGGCATGAGATAAGCTGACAGCAAGTGATGTTATATACCGGTATGATGACTGCTGGATTCAAGGTGGCTAATTTTGGGTTAGCTAGATGTGCTGAACATTCACTGAGGAAGCTGAAGGAGACCTTGAGGAAATCCCAGCAGCAAGGAGAGGAGTCATGTAAGTCAGCAGTGTGTGTCTATGTGTGGTTGTCTATCTTGTCAACATGTAGTTCTGCTTGCAGCTGTCAGCTTCAGGTGGAAACACTGAGTTCAATCTTTCTTTAGTGTCTGTTTCACAAGATAATTGCTTATAGACACGTAGAAGCTGGATCACAACGTTAAAATGAAACATCTGTATTAGAAAAGCCCCGGTAGCTCATCAAGGCTGAGCCCTTACCGCAGCAGCCCTGGTTCTAATCAAAACCCATCAGAACTCAGATATCTGAATAGATGGACTTAATGGAGTCATACAGCATAATGAAATAAATATGACAACAAAACTAGTCCTGCTGTTTCTCAGTTTGGTGCTAATTACTTAAAGTAAGGAGCATGTGGGTATTACAATATTTTGATTGGCTTTGGAGTACAATGATGGACTTCTTGATTGATCAGGTGGCTGATCAATCAAGAAGTCCAAAGTGAATGCTAATGTTGTGTCTGCTGCTGGATGTGTAACTTAGCAACATATTTGCCCTATATACAGACATACAGAGCCTGATAAGTGTATCGTACAAAAAACGAATTTCTACAATACACATGAAGAGAACTTAATGATGAACAGCATGGTTAACATCTGAACATATGTTTAAGAGATGTCACAGATGGCAGTGTTGTAGAAACCTCTGGCTACACAGTGGGATGTGCAGCTAACTGCCAAAACTGGCCACTGAAAGAACTTCCAATGCAGCTTCCCAGCTGTTTAAAAAGTGTATGTTGAGGCGGCAAGGTCAAATGGAATGACTGCAATCACGTCACAGTGTTGATATGAAGGAATTAGTTCAGCATTTGGAGCTGCTAGCCTGTCGCTAACCCTGGATGCTCTTTCCTAAGCAACCGGACCCGAACCGAGCCTGGAACTCAGGTTCCTACAGCTACTTGACACTAATTCAAGAGCATGAATCTGTGCACACAACTTAAGGAAATGTTTTTCTCCTGACACCTGCCAGGATGTTTGATGAAGCCGGCATTTATGGCGATTAACGCAGCTTTAAAGTGTATTTGTTACCCATTTAAAGAGGATAATAACTTAATAAATTTCAGCCACTAGTGAAATATGTTAATGTTGAGTATCATTTAAAAAGCAACAGTATTCAAGACGTGTCCTACTCTATGACTTGTCTTTAAATGAGTTCTTATTCAGTCCTTTATGCACACTTTGTTAGCCTGCAGACTTTTCTTGAGTGGAAAATACCCACAATTCATAGTCGTCATGTTTAGAAAGGGGGGACTGATGAAGAAGGGGGAGGTTTATGTTAGAGTGTACAGAAAGTGGCATAACACACTGAATGTATTGATTTGATATCAACATCAGTGTTTGGTGTATTAACTGGAAGGAACAACACACACTGTGATCAGATAAAACACACTGATGGGTGACTGAAACGCTTGATTCTTCCAACCGCTCCTGTCTGTTACTGTCACATTAATAAGAACAAATCTTTGGACTCACCTGTGCAACCTTTATGAACATCATCGCAGCACTCAAAGATTCATTTTCTTATGTTAACGTGACTTCTGTTTTGTCTCATAAAAGTCTTGTGTGTTGCAGATGCAGACAGAAAAGAGTGGTGGCCCCAGTCTCCAAAGCAGGAAGACATGTGTAGAACCCAGTAAACTGTCCCCTTTTCATACTGGTTGTCCTCCCACCTGTTCTCCACAGCGGAATGTCAGACTGATCTTTCTCCAGAAGTCTGGCAAATGTGAGATACGCTGTAACTTTTCCTCTGAGCAGTTAAGTAGTGGAGTGGTTGCTGAAGGGACTGAGGAATAGTTACTGACTTTTTAAAAAATAATTTTATTTGACATGTGTACATTGTGGTATATTTAAACTCTAACATTGTCATATTTGTATGTTTAGAATTAATGTCTACGGACTTGCTTGCCTGGAATTGCCCCTTGAGGGACGAATAAAGTCATTTGAATTGAATCGAACTGGTCCACATTTCTACAAGAGTTTGTTGAAGAAAACTGTTATTTCAATCATCAATGATCATCAAACATATTATTTGCATAACCTACGTGTGTCAAGTTGAATCAGAAAGTATGAAGCAGTAATGAGCAAAAAGCAGGTATAGTGGAGCACACGAAGATGAAAAGACGAAGGTCACCGCTCTCAACATGCCACCCGTTTGGAGCCCTCTGATTATACAATTAGCCGGAACAAGAGAGAAGGAAGGGCTGTTATTTTTCCTCAAAGAGCACTTTTTATTCATTTTTAATTCTTATTCTTCTCACAGACTACTTTTCATTGATTTTTAATTTTCAGACAGACAGAAGGGGGCCTTTTGGCACAAAGCAGTTGTCAGCGATTAAAATACTTTTATTTTTCAAACATGCATGCAAAGAAAACTTTAAATAAACTATATAAGACTGAATGAACTATATTAATACACACTCATCTAAACACACTTAAAGTCTTTTTTATTCCTCCTCTTGTTCATTCTGCTCCTTTTTGTTCTGCTGCTTCTTCTTCTGCTCCTTTCCTGGTTGCAGGACTTGCAGGTCCTTTCCCTTTGTGAGGGTAGGACCGCCTCGGCATCGACGGCCTCCTTCTGGACTTCTGACTTTGGAAACAGTACTTTCACAAAAACAAAAGAACAAAGAGCAGAAATGATAAATGTCCACTGCTCATATACACGTTTGATGTATGTATAAACAGTGAGAACAAGATGGTTAAATGATGGTTCTGAGCTGTATGATGCACATTTTTCCCAGTTGTGTGCTGCTGCTGAATCTGTCCCAAACATATCCTGACGACAGTTCAAAGTTCAAATTCAGCTCGTATACAGCATTAAAGTTCTAATAACAAGATTATTATATATCAGATATTACTGAAATAATTATTTCTATTTTGTGGACTGTGTGTATGCCGAATTCAAGAGCAGCTCCCTGTGGTTCAGAAAAGCTCTTCAGCTTGATATCAATTATAATTTTGTGTCCAGTAAAGCAGCAGTATTCTTATTTGGTCATTTTCTGAGTGGAGTTTAGTGTTAGCTCCACTGCCTATAGACTATATCAGGCTACAGAGGCTGTTTGCTAGGGAGAGCTGATCTGAACACCAAGAAATCAACGTTTTTGACCAGAAATTGAAAAATTGTGACTGGTATTTAGTTCTTAAAAATGACTTTGTTGACATTGTTACATGTCATGTTTTCTTATTTAAAAACTTGCAGGAACAATTTCCATGGTAACTGGTTTTATTAACAAAACTAGTTAAATGAAATATTATCTTTTAAATGTGTACATTACACACACTGTACTATTACAGAGAAATACAGCTCAACAAACTACTGCTGAAACTCAATAATTATGTGGACAGCAGCGTCCTCTCGTGTCGCAGCTGCATTATTAACCGACCTCATGTCAAACTGCACGAGTTCAATAAGATCATGTGATGTGTGCGATTAGGAACGTGAGAGTAAATAAAGACACTTTCAAACACTGTATATTTTGTATTTATTAAAAGTGAATGAATATTTTACCTACCAACTCGTAGCTGTCAGGTCCGACTGCTGTAAACTGAGCTGTCAGTAGCCGGAAATCCAAGATGGCTACCGAGATTGAGACAAATCCGGCTCTCCCATTGGATGCCAAAAGTTGAATTCTCGCTGTTGAGACAATAGAGCCATCTGATTGGCTGTGTGGTGAACTGTTGCGCTGAGCTGCATGTCGGTGAAGGATTTGAGTATGGATGATTGTTTATTGGATTAGGATTATTAGCCATGTTGCACATATTCTTTATACTTCATACTGTGACATTTTGCACATTCCTGCACAAACTGTTGATCTCTTTCATTCTAAAAACAGATGTATACTCTTTATAATACTTTTTCATATTTTTTTGTCCGTTTTTATATTCTACATTTATATTTCTTGACATTTGCAGAACTCTTACTTTTACTTTTTCTTACTATGTTTACTGTTATGCAACAAAATACCAAGACAAAAAACTTACATGGCAATAAAACCGATCTAAAGAGAACTGTGTGAAGGGCTTTGAACAAGAGAGAAACCTGTAATAATATTACTGCGGTCAAGCCAGCCGTCATTCGCGTTTGCATGGTCAAACCAGACGCCCGTGTGTTTCCAGTGCGCAATTCATCTAACGTTTACGGTAATCGCAATAAAACGGCTCTGGGCAGCTGTTGGAAGTGACTTTCGAATACAATATGGGACAGATGTTACAGAAATACTTTCACATTAATTATTCCTGGTAATGAACTAAAAGAACATTGAATCAAGAGGAGGTTTCGTACAAACGGTATTTATGTAGTCGGCCATTATAAAGCTAACGAATATCCCAATGAATACTTCCGGATTTCAAAGTAAAGGATGGCGTGGGGTTTCATTTCCATTACTTTGGACTGAGGAACAGAATGTGTGTTCATTGCAAAAGTGATAGGAAAGCCAACTGAGGTCAACGTGGGTCAACCAGTTGACCCCCCCCCAATACTTTTTAGCTTTGATGGGCCATAAAACCCATTTCTTCCATAAGTAGTTCATAAGCCTAATATTTTTGGACTTAGTACTTCTTAGACTACTTGCACAAATACTACCAACTACTTTTACTGTGTAGTTTTTGAGTAACCCAACGTCAAAGTCTCATCTAGAGAACAAGAATACACCGTTTCGTATAACTTTGATGTGGAATAAAAAACATGTAGTTCAAGACACGTATACTGCTGGACTTAGTACTTCTCAGCGTACTTACACAAATACAAGTACTCAGATCTTTTACTTAAAAGTAGCAATACCACAGCGTAAAAATAATCTGTAACTGCATTCCAATTCCTGCATTCAAAACCTTACTTAAGTAAAAGTAAAAAGTATAAGCATCAAAATATTAAATATAAACTACCAAAAGTAAAAGTGCAGAATGGCCCATTTCAGAATAATATACATTACTGGGTTATAATTATTTATGCATTGATGTGTTCATCTTTATTCTTGCAGCTGGTAATGGTGGGGATCATTTGAATTACTGTAGATACTGTTGGGTAGATTCATCTATAATAATACATCAGCATTTATTAGTAGGTTGCCGCACATTCTTCTCTGTGGGGGTGAGAAAAAAAGAAAAAGATGGGGAAAAAAAGAAAAAAAGAGAGGAAAAAAAAGAGCCCTCCTGCGGAGCAGAAGGTCACCGGTTCGTTCCCCCGCTAGGGGATGGAAGCAGCGTGAAGGACTGTATGGTGTCGCTGAGAATGGTGTCAGTGAATGCAGCGGAATGATGAATGTACAAGACTGCCAAACATGGGACATTATCAGGAAATGCAACAAAATGATGAAGATGTATGTATGTTATGTGAGATAGTACTTCATCTGAGCGTGCGTAGAAAGAGTACTAACACGTTTGCAGCAGAACAACAACAACAACAATATGTTGTTGACATGTTTAGTGTTCAGTAGTAGTGTTTTGTGTCAGTTGTGTCTTATTGACTAGTGTTGCAGTTAAATGTCATGTTTACATGTGAGAAGTTTATTAATAATCAGAAATAATAAAGCTTCCAAACAAAGTGCAGATTGCAGAAAGACACTCTTTTATTCACGGAATAAAATAATTTATGCCCACAAACAATAAAAGCAGATAGTGGAGTGGAGAGTGCAGCCAGATATTTCCCTCAGGGAAGGCCAAAAACAGAGCTAATAACAGAGAGGGACTATCAACAAAAAAAAAACAAACATAAATAAATAAATAAATAACATTTTTAAAAATGTCCTTCAGTCTCCCCCTTGGTCAGTTTGTTTCTTCATTTCTTTCCTCCATTCCTCCACAGTTTTCCCGCCGACCGACGCACAGTACGCCACACCCGCAATGCGAGTGTGGCCAGTGTCGAGCCTTTTGGGCTGGCCACACTTGCTGCACATGTACTGCGTCATCGGCCGGCGGGCTTTGCTCCCGGGCAGCGGCCCCTGCCCCGCAGCAGCAGCCTCGGCCGCCTTCCTCTTCCTGTAGGCCTTTGATCTGGGCACATACTGTGGTGCAGGAAGAGGAGGCGGCCCACCAGCAGGGACAGGAGTGATGGAGAGTCCCGGGAGCGGTGCTGGAGGAGGAGGAGGAGGAGGAGGAGGAAGAGGGATGTTGTAGTCGAAGGGCTGTCCTTGTCCCACCTGCACAGAGGACAGCCCTTTTGGTGGAGGGAGGGCCTGGATGGCAAATGCCGGAGCAGGGACGACGCCGGTTCCCTGCAGCAGCACAGTCCCCCGCCCTCCCGTCTGGCGCCGATGGAACCTGGACGACAAACACAGGCTGTTTTTAGGCTCTTCAGCTTTCATCGAATTCATAAATCACAGTACAGCTTACAACACATCAACACAGCTTCACGTTAAACTCTTACCACTGGGACAGGGTCCGCTGGTTCAGCTCAAAGAACTGGATTTCGGTCTGAGCCATCAACCTCGGGTCCACCGGGTCCGGGTCCTGGTGGAGTCCATCGACCAGGAACGCCTGGAAGTACTTGGCACTGGCTTGTGTCCTTGAAGTAGCAGGTTTTGAATCAAAAATGAATTTACGTTTGCATGAAATGTGAATACGGAATGTATCTTATGACAAGCTGTGAGACACGTGCATGTACCTGGGATGAACCGGTTGAGGTGGAGGTGGAAGGACTCCAAAGATGTGGAGCCCCTCACGCAGCGATAAACTGGCAGGCTGACGCCTTCTGGTGGGAGGCGACCAGATTGACAGCGTAGCCCACGTCGTTCTCCAGGAGCCAGTGGAAGGTCTTGCCCTGGTACCGGCCGAACTGGACCTTCCACCGTCTCAGGACAAGGGTGGCGTTGGCGGTGTCGCCACCCTCGGAGGAGACGTGGGCCCAGGCCTCCACATCCACATCCTCCGGCTTCTTCGTCCTGTATGCAAGCTGGACCCCAGCTGCCTGCTGGGGGCCGAGGGCCTGGGCGTCGGGGGATGCCTTCAGAAGGAGCTAATCTTCTCTACGCCTAGTAGGATGCTCCATCTAAACAGAGAAAATTAACATGAGCACAGTGCCAGTACGTGCTTTAAGGTAACAATTATGAATAGGAAATGCTAATAATGATGATGATGATGATGATGAAGAAAAAATGACATGTGGGACTCTCAGTCTTTGTTTTGAAAGCAGAATCTATAATTTAAGAGAGGAGAGGAGGAGAACGCCGTTAGATTGCAGTGTTTGTCTGTACTCGGATCTTTATGTCACGAATGCCAAACGAAAGCATGAAAGAAAAGCCTAATTTTGCTGGGCTCTATCAGGAAAGATGAGTTTGAAAGACCCAGATGTGACAACGCCGCATAAAACGCCAACAACGTGCAGCGTCTGGTTAGCAAAGTTGTTGCTAGCCTACGATTAAAACGGCACAAACGTTAGCTGGCCAACACGAAGCAGTGACAACATACAATGAATTCCACAAAGTTAAATGAAAGTTGGCCGTTTTAAGAGATACACTAAGCTCCGATTAACGCCGTAGCCTAACGTTTTCGTAACATTCGTCACTCAAATAGTTCACAAAGTGTCGCGAAAACACCTCGGTTAAGTCGGTAAACTAACGTCAGACAGAAATACGAGTTTTTACCGTGTTTTCCACAAGTTTGGAGGACAATTTCATTCATATTGTACTTACGAACTTGACACTCGGTGCTCAACGGGTGAACTGAGCGCCGTCAGGAGGCGGAGTCGCTTGTTTGGAATTGAGACAAATCCGGCTCTCCCATTGGACGCCAAAAGTTGGATTCTCGCAATTGAGACAACGGAGCCGCCTGGTTGGCCGTGGACAGCCGGCGTCATTCGCGTTTGCATGGTCAAACCAGACGCCCGTGTGTTTCCAGTGCGCAATTCATCTAACGTTTACGGTAATCGCAATGAAACGGCTCTGGGCAGCTGTTGGAAGTGACTTTCGAATACAATATGGGACAGATGTTACAGAAATACTTTCACATTAATTATTCCTGGTAATGAACTAAAAGAACATTGAATCAAGAGGAGGTTTCGTACAAACGGTATTTATGTAGTCGGCCATTATAAAGCTAACGAATATCCCAATGAATACTTCCGGATTTCAAAGTAAAGGATGGCGTGGGGTTTCATTTCCATTACTTTGGACTGAGGAACAGAATGTGTGTTCATTGCAAAAGTGATAGGAAAGCCAACTGAGGTCAACGTGTTCAAAGTAGTTCACAGTATTTGTGCAAGTAGTCTAAGAAGTACTAAGTCCAAAAATACTAGACTCATGAACTACTTATGGAAGAAATGTTTGACCATGCAAACGCGAATGACGACTGGCTTGACCGCAGTATAATACTCCCACTGAGAACCGAGGACAAACTGTCAGTAACGGTGAACAACACAAACGTTGAACTACAACAGGAAACCAGACGTTTGTGAATCTAAACATGTAACGCTACAGGATGTTTTCCAGACAACATTTTAGATGAGACATGGCGAAAATGACAAGTTTAAGAGAAGTTTCAGACCTGAAAAACAACTTTAACCTCTAAAAACAGAGTCCTCCTCCTCCTCCCGGCTCTTTTCTGCGGCACAGAGTGAACAAAAAGGCTTCCATCCATACTTGAGTACAGTAAAGTCCTAAAAGTCCAGATTTTGAGCTGGTTTTGTTGTAGCTAGACGGAGAGAAGGAGTTTTAAACAGAGTGAAAGAGACTCTGCTCCACTCTGCTGTTTCTCGCCGCTGCGCTGCAGTAGCTCCACCGGCCGCGGGGGCGCTGTTTCACCCAAATCTGAAATCAATTTTTGAAAAATCATAAAAATCATATTATTATGAAAAAATGAGGAACGCTTCACGAATTTGCGTGTCATCCTTGCGCAGGGGCCATGCTAATCTTCTCTGTATCGTTCCAATTTTAGTATATGTGCTACCGGAGTAACACAACTAACCCCTGTTCCTGAGGGCTATATATAGGGGTCTGTTCCGGGACAACTCTACTTTAAGGGTGTGAGCTCAAGTAAGGGAGGAAGCTGCCTCTAAATGGCTTTAATCTAGACAGAGCACAACAGTATGCAGAGGTCTGGGTGCTGTGCTGTGAGCCCTGTACCTACAGTGACCCACCAAGACCCGCTCTGACCCACTCTGATCCACTCCGGGTCCCGTCTGCCCTGCTGAGGAGCTCACAGGGCTGATGGGAATTCTATGCAATGAGCCTTTACGTCACGCAGCCAGGATTGGTGTGCTGAAGGCGAGAGAACAAAAGATCTACTCACAGCTCCTCCTCCTGTATTCCTCCCAGAGGCACTTCAACCCCCCAGAAACCCCTGCCAGAGCTCCAACTGTCCCCCTCCCTGAGGACACACACACACACACAGACACACACACACAGAGACAGGGGTGGGGGGAGACACACACAGAGAGAGAGAGACAGGGGTGGGGGGAGACACACACAGAGAGACACGCGGGCTGCAGCATGTGATCTCTTCTTTGACTTTGACTCGGACAGACACGTTCACAGCAACAAGCTCCTCGGCTCAACGTGACGTGTTTATGAAGACATCGAGCCTGAGAAGAAGAGAGGAAGAGGAAACAAGACAGTGTACACAGCTGAAGCTTTCTGTGCTCATTGTCATGTTGTTTTGTTGCAGGACAGCTGATGTAATCACACACGCTGGGTTTGGAAAATGGATTCTGGCTCTGAGGACGTGAATTTCTCTCTGCTGTTATCACACAACCTCCCCATCCTCAGATGGACGCTACAACAGGGCTACCAGCTAAACTCTTCCAAAGCTAACAGGGTTTATACCCCACATTATCGGGACTCAAGAGGCACAAAGGGAGTGCGCTCTTTCACCTCATTCAAACTCATTTACATTCAAACTAGCTGTGTTCTTCAAAAGCCAACACAGAATTTCAGAGTCATATTATTTTTGTAACACAGCCAGGACTGATTTCTATTAAAGTCATTAAACTATTCTTTATTTTCACATTTGTTTTAGCTGTGGTTGTCTCTCCCTGCTGCTGCATTACTTCCTGCTTCCTGCTGTTGTTTTTATTCAAAAAAATGTCAATGCAGTTGCACAAACTCACCACCAGGTGTCAGCCTATGACCGGTCTATGGAGCGGAGGGGGCGCTGTTGCAGCTGTAGTCTGACTGCAGAACATGGAGGAAAACACAATATCAAACATGAGTCACAAGAACTGCACAATTATATACATTTATAGGTCCTTGATGTGAACTGTTGTATTGTTTAACAGTAATTCAGACACGGAACATGCCGTTATGCACGGCCGCCTAGGTGGTGGCAGGAACATTTTCATCTAATTAACACCTCAAAGTGCGTAATTTCCTGCAATATGGAGCCTTCAGTCATGACCAATAAAGCTTCCCTTCCACTACAAAGCACAGTTTATATTAATATTAAAGTATTGGCTTTGGCTCATTGTGTTCTGCACTTTCAGCAAGATCAAGACAAATTGCAAAGCTACGTAACTCATCTGGGCATATTTCGAATCAATTTGTTGTGTTTGTGACCTGATTCCACCTCATGTCCGTTTCACTTGCCAATCCATAAAAAAAACTTCTTTAAAATAGGCCTAGTTTTTGTCATTAATGATACAGTAATCGCAATACTGAGACGATGACAAAGAGAAAGAAAGACAACTATATCATATATCAGAATTTTATTGTGTGACAATAATCATGAGGCAAAAATGAGATCCAAGTCTGTGCCTGAATTTATTATGTTATCCTACACTTTTGAGCGGACTGACATTTCCATTACCTGTAACTCTCTGGTCTCTTTCTGTCCTCCCTGAGTCCACACCGTCACCGTTCATTTTACATTAAGTGCGACTCCTCGGCCTCGAATAACAACGTGTTGGCCGATTGTGTGGTTGGTTTGGTGTTCCGTGTTGCTGTCGAGGACGCGGCTAACGTTACTGTGGCGTTGATTTGCCTTGTGATGTATGATATGGGAATTACGAGTGAAGACGAGCGCTTTTCGTTAACGTGTTGTGCTTACTTTAACGTTACACTTGATTGGCATGGGATCAGCTGCTTAGCTGATAACTTTGTTATAACGTTAACGTTACTAAACGTTACCTTTGAGCTCTAAGTTAGCGTAGCTAACATTAAAACAATGTTTGCTAGTTATAACTTAACTGTTTAACTAGCAGATCAATGCTGTTGAGAATCAGCAACTTAGAACTCAGCTGGTCCATTACTTGGTGGCTAACGGTTACCTAGTTACCTAACTTTTTGTAGTTTTAGTTGACACATATGTAAAAAAAGAAATCTCTCTATACTGACGGTTGGGGTGATGCCAGCCTCCCTGATCTCTTTGGTCCTTTTAGTAAAGCAATTAAATGCTGCACAGCCGACAAACATAGCTGCTGCCCATAGGTGGTGATTGTAAACAATACCCAGGCAGGGCTGGACTGGCCGTCTGGCAGACCGGGCACTTTCCCGGTGGGCCGATGGGCCTTTTGGGCCGACACAACTATCTTTGTGTTTTTTGTTTTGTTTTTCTTAACTTACACTTGGCTGACCCAATCACATCTTTAAACCCCCTCACCCTTTGGGCTCAGTGCCAAATGTGTGCAAATCATTATACACGATAGGCTACCTCATTGGCCGCTGCTGCAGTGTCAAGTTGCAGTGATGCGTCGACACGGCCGCCATATTGGTACAGGGAAGCCGCGCCTCCTAACTCATGTAGTCTAGTATTACGGCAGGAGGTCTATCCACAATTAAAATCATCATAACTCGCTGAATTATCAACCAATTTTCAAGCGGTTTGGTTTGTTACAGACATTCAATTCAATTCAGTTTTATTTATATAGCGCCATATCATAACAAAGTTATCTCAGGGCACTTTTTCGAGTGCACAAAAGACATGTATTTATGATACAGGATACTAGGTTAAAGGTTGGGTAGGCACTTTTCTTTTGGCGTCATTGGGCAAAAATGCCATAATAACTGTGCAGCATATTGCAATTCAAGAGGTCTGAGAGCAAACCTCTACTTCAGCCCCCCCCCCACCCCCACCCTCTTGCCTCTGTTTTCAGGCTTCAGAAAATCTAGCCCGTGACGGTAGACTTTAGCCAGTCACAGGTTATTTCAGAGAGAGGTGCGTTTGCATTGGCTAAACTACAAGAGCAGATGCGCGTGCACGTCCCTTCAGACGGCGAAAGCCTGATTTAATGGCGGAAAATCCTGACGGAAATCCTGAAACGTGTGATAAACCTCCAACACCTCCTTTGCCTACAGCGGCGTATAGTACAAAACAGCACGTCCCGACTCCACACGGAGCTTCAGGCTCATTACGTTTGATGACATGACGCTCCTAATGATGAGTGACAAAGAGGCATGATGACAAACAGTGGAGAATAACTTTTGATGGGGGACAGTGGCGCGCGCGCATGTGTGTGTGTCTCTGTGTGTGTGTGTGTGTGTGTGTGTGGTGTACTAGCCTCTCTTCCCGCTGCTGGACGGTGTTGCAGCTGCCTCTGAAGCCTGGGGTGCTCTGCTCCGCAAAGCGCTGGAGGGGCGTCTTTGAGAAGACAAGTCGCGGCGGGAGGGACCGCGGACTCGGTGAGGATCACGCCATGGAGAGCGAGCCCTACGAGGGATGCGGTTTCGCAGGGGAACCGACTCCTTCTGCTGCCGGTCAGGGTTGCCAGGTCTGTGTGAAAAAAACAGCAATGGCCAATCAAAACCAGCCCAAAAACTAGCCCAATACCAGAACTCAAAATATGCCCCTGCCAAACCATATATGTTGCTTTTAATGTCCAACAGCATTGCTATCATTGCCAAATGTATTGTAACATCTACAAAGTAACACCATAAATGTTTAGTGTGCCAGCATCGAAAGCAGTTTTCCCTAAATAGTTGGTCCTAAAATGGCCTTGTGTAATTAGATACAGTATATTGTCACAAATAAAATATAGCTCTGTGAACGTGTAGACCAATTTACTTTTCTTTTCGCCTTTTCCCCCTTCCTCCCTGCCTGGACTACATGAATGTAATGTTTTTACTTCATATGCATTTACTGTAGTTAATGCAATACCTCATTTCAACTGAAACATCTTATGTGTGTAAATAGGCTATGCATTTACTGAATTAAAATCATTTCAGCTTACCTGTTTGACTTGTGCAAGGCTGACCGCCTTACAGTAAATAAAAGAGAAAACTCCTTGAACTGGAACTATTTACAATTTCCAACGTCTTTTGGTTAGACGCTTTGAGATCCCTCTCGGTCCTTGTCATACATGTCTGTATTGAACAAGGCCAGCATCTCTCTGGTTGGCTCGAACTGGTGGCAGCATATTCCATGTCTCTGCATGAAGGCCCGAATGCGAAGGATGTTCTCCAGAAGGCTGTCTTTCATTCGATTGCGCAATTTGGTCTTAATCAAATTCATCTCAGAGAATGTGCGTTCCACAGCTGCACTGCTGAATGGCAGTGCCAGAAGTGAGAGAGCAAAAGATCCAAGCTCAGCAAAGTCCTCGTCACTTGTAGCATCCATGTGATTTTTCACTTCAATCCAGAACTGTTTGGTTTTGCAGTCTTCTGTATTCTCCCACTGAAGCGTGTCCAGCACTCTCCACTGTTGATCAAGCTTGCTGAGGTCTCCTGTGTACAGTCGGAGAAATGACAGAGATGCTAGCTGGGGGGGTTTCTGAGCACTGAGCACCGTAGATGGACTCAAGGCCGCGAGAGACTGGAGTTGCTGCATGTTGGTAGGCAGACGTCGTTTCATTTGCTTCACAAATTCAAGCAGGTATTCTTTGCAACGTTGTTGGACGCCCTCTGCCGCTTGTGCCGGGAGATGTGTGTTCTCCAGCTCCATCTGGAACTGAATTCCATAATCAACCGCGGAGAGAGGCAGCTGGTTGGTTTCAATGGCACCGTCAAAGTCTATGATCTCTGACCACCTTGAGTTGTCCATTACCACAGTGCTGATTATTGTGACTCTTCGTGGCAGGCTCAGATAGAACGTGATGAGTTCATGGAAAAGCCTGCGTGGATTTGTGTTTTCCAGCTGAAACATCAGCAACATCGTTCACTCGGTTTGCCTCTTGGACGATGGGCTGAAGGAACAGAAAGTAAAGTTTATTGATTGGATCCTTGTACATCTGAAACAAAATCTCGTTTCGGTCCTTGTCTTTTGCCAGCTGGAAGAGCTCTTCGTACTGGTCGAGCACCCGATTCAGAAAAACTAGCATTTGTTACATTGAGGATGGATTATTGCAACTCTCTATTATCAGGCTGCCCCAATAAGTCCCTTAAGACTCTCCAGCTGATTCAGAATGCTGCGGCACGTTTACTGACAAGAACCAGAAAAGGAGATCATATTTCTCCAATATTAGCTTCTCTACACTGGCTCCCTGTAAAATCCAGAATAGAATTTAAAATCCTTCTCCTCACCTTCAAAGCCCTTAATGGTCAGGTACCATCATATCTTAAAGAGCTCATAGTACCCTATCCAGATTTCACACTATTTACTATATACTAAATTCCTTAATTTTCTACCTTCATTTTTAATATTAAGCATATAAAACCAATGTTTTTAAACAAATAAGACATCATTGTATGTAGTTCAGTTGGTATGCTAATACATAAGCACAATAAATTGAACACAGAATTATATATTTATTTGAAAATGAACAAAACCATCATCTGACGGTGTTGACAAACAACTAACGGTGTTGACAAGCAACTGATAGAGATGAAAACTGGTTAAGTATACTAGCATTTTTCCCAAACAACTGATTGAGGTCACAATATATGACGAAAACTAACACAGTGTTTAAAGATATTTAATTGTAAATGTGTTATTATTATTATTATTATTTGTATCTGCACACTCAGGTGAATCATTTCAATTGGTAATTCATGGGCTATTTTACATATTCAGCATTCTTAACCTTAACATGTGGATTAAAAAAAACATCCTTGCTGTGTACAATCTTAATAATTTCACAATGTGCTCTACAATTGGAGCAAACACGAACTTCAAATTAAGGCTATTGGTGCCTTGTTTTTCTTGAGGAGATGTCCTCTCTGGGTTTCCAGGTCCCCTGGAAAAATACAAGAAAAAATACAAGACAACTGTCAGAGACAAATAATATTCAATATCTCAGTACAGTTTGAGCAGAGCTGCAGAGTTAAGGGTAGAGGTAAGCGTTAATATGTGACATCCTGTAACACTACCAGAAATGTTCTCAACTCTGTGGACATACAAGAGATCTGCACTGTTTTGATTTCATTTTTGTCTGACCTGCATGACTTAGGCATTGGGCAAGAGGCGTCGGACATGCTCCCTTTCTATGAAGTCCATTATGTCAGGGGCTATGCTGTAGCGCTCTCTTGTCCGGCTTGATTGCAGTGGAGATGCTGTCCCCGTTAGTTTTAGTAGAATGGCTTTGACTGGGCAGAAGCAGACATCCCTCCTACCATGTTTTGGGTGAGCATTTGCTGTTGGACCATGAGGGTGCAGAAACTCGACTTTCACATCTTGGTGCTCAGGGTCCACATCAATGGCTTTTTCTAGCCACCAGTGGTCATCATACACCACTGCTAGCCAGTCTCCATCCTTAATGCTGTCATGGGTTATTTCTGTGATAATGCCCTCAGGAACGTTCACAGGCTCCTCTTCCATCTCCTCCTCTATCAACTCTTCCATTTCCTCCATCTCATTTTCCATCTGCTCCATCAACATGGCCAAAGGTGTTAAAGTTCTAATCTGATATAGAGTATATGTAACACTAAAACTGAGTTAATTTAAATATTAACTCATTACCAGCGTTAAGAGGAACACTTAAAATATATTTAATTTAACCCTTTTTTAGAGTTAACAATTCTATATTATTCATATATTTTATGTAAAAATGACAGATTTTTTATTTAGAACAACAAATCATTTACATTTAAACCACCTTCAAGGTCATAAAAGTGCAGCTTAAGTTGTATAAAACAGTCAATAACATACACACTGCATTAGATTTAGTCGTCAGAACAATAAAAACATAACAGCAGTGTCTGTTTAGTGCAACATTGTGTAACATGAGGTAAACCGTTGAATTTACTCCTTTTGAAGTACATAAAAACAGGGAAGAAGAACTTCACATGGATCCCATTCAAATAAATCAGATAATACAATTTTCTGATACAACATAAAATTGGGAATCACACCCATATGACATTTGGGCATCAAAACACTTGAAATGTCTTAACTGCTCCCTTTCTATAACCAATATCTTCCTAGGTATGTGTTCACTCACTTGAAAAGCATGGAAATGGTCATGAAAAAAAGTTTCATGCTCAATCAAAACAAAAACAACTTGATCATTGTGCAAAATGATTGAGGCTATTTTGCTGAAAAGTGGTGAGTTTTCCTCAGCGCCTGTGCAAACAAAGAGTCCAACACGATACTCAACTCCACAACATTTTACCCACTTTGTGATGTTGACAGTGGCTTGTGGATCAACATGAAGATATGCTTTTACATCTTCTGTAAATTCTAGTGTTTCAAGTAAACACATTTTGACTGGACCAGACTCGACTGATTTTGAAGCCAAGCTTTCCCAGTGATATGCTACTGCAAACTGGTGTTTATTTGCAAGTGATACAGTCAAATTTTTAAAGTTCTTCACACAATCTTTAAAAAATGTGTGTTTTGCTTCAAACCTCATGGTCCAGATATGAATGAGTGGTCCAATCTTTCTGATGCACCTTGGGTAGTGCACCATGAAATGATGTTTTGGAAGTTTTTTGATGGGTACAACTCTTTGAAGAGTTGATGATGTTCAACAATAGGGTGCTTCAAATACACAGTCATTCCCTCAGTGATTGAGTATGAAAACACAATGTTTATAATATTCAGCAACAAGAGCAACAAGCGCCAGTTCAAATCATCCTCCGGTACCAGGTCGCCAAATATCAAAGGTATGTTTGTGAGTAAACACAGTGTTTGTGAGGCATTTAATCCTATTCCACGTCCTCCACAGTCAAGGTTAATATGTGTTGGCTTGTTTTTACTTTCCAAATAGCCATAGTTAAAAGCATATATCCTGTTTAACAAGCTTTCTCTAGAGATGAAATGTTCAATCAAATATTCAAAAGACGTTTGCCCTCATATTGACCAACCCCTTCCAAAATGTCATGCATGATGTCAACAGCATAGTTCTCAGCAGTATTGAAATACTGCAAAGTATTAAGTATGCTTTTTCTCTTGATGCCAAAAGAAGACGTTAATGTTGGATCATCTACCAAACTGGCATAGTGTTGTTCATTCAAGTCAGATGACCTTAAAGTCAAACTTGGGTCATCCTCTGAGAAAATTGACTGTGCTGAACATTCAGTCAATTAAGCAAAATCGACAGAAATAATTTGCACTGAATGACTCAAAGAACCCAAGAATGGTATGCATACCTAAGTTATCTCCTGTAATCTGTGCAAGCGTACCACATATAGGTTGTTCAGCAAATGGAACAGGAACCCCATCAGTTTCAAGTATTTTCAAGTCCCTTATTAAAGGTTTCAGTATTTCATCAATACCATATTTCTTAGCATCTTGTGCATCCAAATGGATGTTCATCAGAGCAGGATTCAGCTTTGGAGGAAGGTTTCTGAGAATAAAGTAAAGGCAGCCAACTTTATGTATACCTTTTTTTGACCCAAGAGGATTTCCACATTCAAATTCATCGTAGTATAATTGTATTTGGAGAGCAAATCTATGAACTGAAAACAAAGGATGACTTTTAAAGTAGCTTCCGTCACAAAAGTCTTCATAAACGTCAGATTGAGTGAATGTTTTCATCATCTCACAAATGTTTTCATTTCTGAAAATGAACTGGAATGAAACATAGATGAATTTATCATTGACAGGAACTTGTTCGTAAGTCCCAGTTGTATTATTTCGTCTGGTATCATACCTAACACCAAGGTGCAGTTCAACTGGCTGCACTATACCCCATTTGTCCTTGAAATACTTCTTCCATTTGGTATCAGAGTTCAACTGGCTAAAAGGGTTTTCCAAACTTTTAAATACCTCTTCTATGGCTGACCTGCATGAGTTGTTCTCTGGGATTAAGTTCAATATTTGGTCCTGAATATTAGATTGCAGATCTTCCACAAATTCCTGTAAATTGGAGCGACTGTTACAGCATTTTGGCACTGAGATGAAGTTGAGGGTAGTTCACTTATGGACTGAGAATTGTTGCATAGTTGGAAAGGGTTTCATGAGGCACACGTATGTTATCAGTTAAAGCATGTATCTTAATAAGATGTCTCCTAAACCCAGAATAACTAGAGAACTGCAAACAACAACCTGTCTGACCGCATTTTAGTCTTAAGACGTTTCCCTGGATACATTCCATGAATTAGTTTTAGGTGCCTGAACAAAAGCAAAACTGTACCAAAGGATGAAGTGCAGAGGAAACAACTTAACATTTTGGCTGAATAAACTAGTTACTGCTTGTTCAACAGCCTTGCTCTGAGCTCTTTGACTCTTGGAGTTTCTTCAGTTCTACCTATGTCAATACTGTACACAGTTGTCTGCAAAAATGTGTACAGGCTGGACAGAGAATCATCATACTTCACACTGAAGACAAAATGAGACTTAAATAGCTCATCAAAAGCCCCCAAGGACGTACATGACTGACATGGTACAAGCTTTTTGTCCAAGACAACGTAAAAGGTGAAAACCTGCGCTTTTGAAGTCCCTGTGGCAAGAAGATACGGCTGAGAGCCTCCTTCGGTGGTCATCAGATGATCCTCAAGGGTTTGACATGACTGAAACACAATGAAAACATCACCTTATAAATAATTTGCTTAAAAAATGTTAAATTCGCTGCAGTATTTTGAATGAAATAGTGTTATTCACAAACCTTTTGAAATTTCACCAGATGATCTGTTGCCTCTTCAATGCTGATTTTCTTGGGCCGTTTTCTTCCAGTCGGTTGTGGTGGGAGAAGATGCAGCAGGACAAGAAGAGACGACATATCACTGTCCCACTCTGGAAATAGAGTAAATAACACCAGTTATTTTAAAATGGCCTATTTTGTGCATCTCTAGATTCCGTCATACCTTGTATTTGTTTTAGGATAATCTTTTAAAATAAGAAAGTAAAAGTGTGCTAGTTGTAACAAATGTTTGTTAGAGGCCAGAACATTATTTATGTTAAACGTTAAATAATAAACTTTTATACAAACAGATTTCAGTTATTTAACAATACAGTTTGTTCTTCTGGGAAGTAATCAATAAAATCCTTCTGCATCCTGGAGATTTTATTTGATTTTGATGATGTACCTGGATCATCAGTGGTGTCAGATCCTTCATTCAGAGCAGATGTCAGATGTCGTTTTAGAAGTGAGGTCTCCTTTAGGTTCTTGGCCTCCTGGATGACTTTGTCTTTAAAACTGGTGTTCCATTTTCGCAGGAACCTTGATGCGGCCTCTTCTCCAAACATCAGTGAGAAGTCTTGCAAAATCTAATTAAAAAGGAAAGGACAACGATTTTAGCCACCTAATGTAAACCTAATATTTTAACACAACTTTTTCAAATTCATTTTTAATACCTACCAGTCCTTTAGTGTCCAAGAAGCGAGGAAACATTTGTAGTACATCAGCTGAGTGCCGTGGATCGTGCAGAATTTGCTGACGGTACTGGAAGGTTTCTCTCATCTTCTGGAAGACTAAGTCTGTTGTGTGGTGGAGAAGAGATATGGCTTCCATACAGTCATCTCCCGTTTGCTGGTCACCTGTGGTAACTACGGTGGTTCTTGAGGATGTGGGACCTCCTTTAAGCACCACTTTCTTCAGGGATGGAGAGGCTGTTCTGGACTGACGTTGCACAGTCTTTACACGCCACTCAAGAAAGCCGTTGTTGCTCTGACTGTCGTAAAAGTGTTCCTAGGTAAAAGAAAAAAAAATCACTGTGTGTTGGGAACAATGTTATGCACATTTATGATGCTTTTAGTGTGTATAAAAAATAAGGAATCAGCAGCTGTCATTATTTTACACATGGACTGCAGTGCAAACTTACATATCCCATGTTTGAGTATGGGTCCTTCAAAGCTGGAAACCGTGACACAATCCCAAGGGCATGGAACTCCTTTGTTGCTTTACTAACATGACTCCTGCAAAAGGAAAAACATCATTCCTAAGGATTGTTGTGTTCTTTAAAAAATTAGAAAGTCAAGTCTTATTCAGTGTTCTTACCCTTCTTTTTCACGCATGTGTGCTACAATGATGTTCACCATTATTCGCCTGGTGGAATCTTTCAAACTCCCAGTTTCTTCATACTCTTTAATCACAGTCATTCCTGCTGGCTTTGAGGTCAGAATTTGCTCCACAGTCTAAAAAAATCAATTATGAAGGGAAAAAATTACAACTAAAATTGAACATTTTTGTATTAATAACTATGAGCATTATTATTTGCAAAAGGCATTTGTTTTCCAGGAATCATGCAAACATTTTATGTATGTACTGCAAGTTATAATTACATTTCTTGCATGGTTACTGTCCAAAGGTTGACTCCCTTTACATCCTGAATCACTTGTGTCACTGCTAAGACTGCTTAAGACAGACACAGTATCTGTCAGTACTTCACTCCCTTGTTGCAGAACAGACAGATCTGAAGATCACAAAACAGAGTAATGCTTATAAAGGCTAAGATCAGATACCACAAAACTACCATGATTGCAGTCCCGGGTTTAAGACAAAACATGAACATCACCTCATACTACATTACTTACCAAGAGTCACATATTCTGTCTTGTCTGAGCAGTCACCAGAGTTCCTGGAGGATTCAGCCAATGGGAGTTCTGAAATGCAAACCATACTTAATTAATGAGGAAAAAATGCTACATTTATTAAGATTCTTGTTATCCGCTAGCACATAAGTAGACATTCAGCAGACAGCTGTCTCTGAGTTAAGATGCAAATCCCATAATTTTTCTCTGCAAACACAGAAATGATTTAATGCCCTACCATCATCAGTGTAGATGACAAAACAGATTTCTTTGGCTGCATGTTCTGGAAAGACATCCTCATCCACTTCTACACCGTGGTCATCTGTGACTTTCAGTATTGTGTCCTCTGGTATGAGAAACTTCTCCTGGACTGTAGCAAGACAACCAGCACTTCATTTACAAAATACTGTTACTTGCTCTTCCATAGCTTTATACAAAAGAGATACCTTACCAGAACTAAGAAAATCAGAGAAGCAAACTTCCTCTAATATCACATATTTCTTCTTTGCCCCTCGTTGTACCGTTATCATTGTCTTGGCCATCTAACATTAAAAGGATCGAGAATAATAATGTTTAGCTGTTAGGTTTACAATAATTTTAACCACGGGTTTTCATGAATTACTGTGAAATTGCTGTTGAGTTGTTAGCTAATGTAAGTTAGGTTACTTAAGCTAGCGCCAAACACTGCCGCCTACACTTCACCAGAGCTCCACGGCGTACTACCAGCAACCTGATGAATCTGACTCTCCTCTGTGATACTGAAAAACACTTTAACAACAGTTACATATGGTTGCATTGCTAAATAAAGTCATAATGCAGAGTTATTTTATTTAATTGTAGCGTTAGCGTTACCTCATTAGCGCTCCTTTGGCTACTGAAGCTCCGTGTCTTCAACATCAGTGTGCACAAGTTAGTTTGGAGAGGAAAAACGTATTTTTCTGAAAGGTTCAACAAAAGAAATGGCTACCTAAACTTTATCTCCTTTACAAAAAAGCCAAAGACTAAATGCAGCATACTCTGAATGATACAGGAAATACAGAGCTGGTTACGTTCAATACCACATTCAAAACAAGCATACATTTTAGTGTACCAACTTCAACAAAAATGCTATGTAAGCTATACCTACCGAACATTTTATAATAGTTAAGGTAAAGGAAAAAGCAAAAAAACAGGCTCAATCTTACCTCACTACGAAGTCCAGTTTCAGCTTGCTGTGCGCTGTGTGGAGTCATGGAGCAACGGTTAAACATGAACTCCAGGAGAGGGGTTAAATTATGCTCCTGAACACCCACTGAATGAACTCCAAAATATTACTCTGACAATTAGTATCCCTCAACACAAACCAGAGTTAGAGAATAAACTCCACAAATTTAACATTTTCACACTTTTTTGCCTAACTACCAAATTTTTCACTCCAGAAATTTGCTGTGTAGCACAACAGCCTGTGGAACCATCAGACAGACACACATTGGCTTTCCCAAAACAGCACAAAACGATTTACCCAGGCAGGCTGAGAGGGGAGACATGAGGTGGCCGCGGAAGGACAACCTCCTCTTTGTCAAGTGGAAGGACACCAGGGAGGTGACAATGTGCAGCAGTTTCCATAAAGCATTCAGTGGAGACACCACACGCAGGAGAGTGAAGGATGCTGGGCAGTGGCGCTATAACAACATTCCCATTCCTGATGCCGTCAAGGATTACAATAACCACATGGGTGGGGTGGACCTGTCAGATGCCCTCATCCAATATTACTCCGTTCGAGGGAAGACGATGAGATGGTATAAGACTTTTACCATTTTGATGACATTGCAGTCGTCAGTTCATACATCCTGTTCAAGTCCTTGGCCATCGGACAATCGGAGACTCCCATGACGCACAAACGATTTAGGGAGGTCCTGATGAAAGAGCTGGTTGCAGAGGCCAAAGCTACAGTTGCTGCTGCTGCCTCTCACCCCACCCTCAGCACCACTTGTATGCCCATGTACTCCAGGAACATTCTTTTTATCGTGTTTTTTTAACCCTCAGGCATCACTTTAATTTACTGCCCTCTTAAGTCATTAAGGACAAAAATGTCCACGTCCAAAAAACTGCTATAAAAATTTTACTGATTAATATTTTGTTCTGCATAAATCTCTTAAACAACTTCAGCCCTGCTCAAAACTACCAAACATTCAATCATTTTGAGGATTTTAATCCTTTAAATGCCAGTTTGATTACTTGATGTCACTGTTGTTCTTTATGGAAAAATGAGTTATTTTCCATATAACAAATGTTGGGGGGCTGGGGGATTTTTTTTTAAATCAGTCTTGGATATGTCAAAGACTAGCCAAAATATTGACTTTGATGCATTATTAGTTTTTGTGTAGCATCAGATTTAAAATTTACTACCCTCTTAAGTCATTAAGGACAAAAATGTCCACTTCCAAAAACCGCTATAAAAATAGTACAGATTCATATTTTGTTCTGCTTTTTTGGGTTAAATCTTTTGATCAACTTCAGTCCTGCAGCATTGAAGAGGCAACAGATCATCTGGTGAAATTTCAAAAGGTTTGTGAATAACACTATTTCATTCAAAATACTGCAGCGAATTTAACATTTTTTAAGCAAATTATTTATAAGGTGATGTTTTCATTGTGTTTCAGTCATGTCAAACCCTTGAGGATCATCTGATGACCACCGAAGGAGGCTCTCAGCCGTATCTTCTTGCCACAGGGACTTCAAAAGCGCAGGTTTTCACCTTTTACGTTGTCTTGGACAAAAAGCTTGTACCATGTCAGTCATGTACGTCCTTGGGGGCTTTTGATGAGCTATTTAAGTCTCATTTTGTCTTCAGTGTGAAGTATGATGATTCTCTGTCCAGCCTGTACACATTTTTGCAGACAACTGTGTACAGTATTGACATAGGTAGAACTGAAGAAACTCCAAGAGTCAAAGAGCTCAGAGCAAGGCTGTTGAACAAGCAGTAACTAGTTTATTCAGCCAAAATGTTAAGTTGTTTCCTCTGCACTTCATCCTTTGGTACAGTTTTGCTTTTGTTCAGGCACCTAAAACTAATTCATGGAATGTATCCAGGGAAACGTCTAAGACTAAAATGCGGTCAGACAGGTTGTTGTTTGCAGTTCTCTAGTTATTCTGGGTTTAGGAGACATCTTATTAAGATACATGCTTTAACTGATAACATACGTGTGCCTCATGAAACCCTTTCCAACTATGCAACAATT